>OX940738.1:11912500-12455000 GCA_954870855.1 Scutellaria minor | reverse complement strand
CATTTGATGAAATTTTCAAGATGGAAATAAATTATTATTTTTAATAAAAAATGAAGCAAAATTTCAATTTGAAAAAAGAATTCCGAATTTCCAAGCCAACCAAATTGGAATTCCACATAAAACAACTTCAGATCTCAGGAGTCACAAAGAAAAACTGCTACAACACTTAATGAAGAGTACAACGTTTTCTTGAAGTTTTATCTAGTTTCTTCCCCAAAATTTTATGGATCTGGTAATTTCCACCCTTTTCTTCACTCCATCTTTGGGATAAATCGGTTGCAAATTGAAAATTCCTAGAAAATTGAAGTTGTTTTAGCCTAAATTTGAAGGTGGTAATAAGTTCGGAGGGGAAAATGAAGAGATCTCAGAACAAAAAGATTTTCAGATGGATGTGGAGTTCCAGAAAACTCAAATGAAGTAGTTGGAAAAGCAGAATGAACAAAAATGTTGAGGTAAATTAGATCTTTGGGGGTGGTTTTGTCATTTTGACTAAAGGATAAGAATTATCACACCTCTCACCATGGGATCCATATCACTCATTTAATCATGAAATTTCAAATTAGTACCGTCCTATCATCTCTTTTCATGAGAAGTAAACGCAGCCTAAGTATGTGTTTGCTTCAATTATTGATTATATCCAAGGGATAATTAGTTGACTTGAATACATAGGATAAGCTATCCACCCATCCCCATGGGTGACCATATCACAAGATTAAGTAATACAATAGCGGGTCATTTGTATATCATGGGCTCACATTTTTCAAACAAACAAGTTAATCTTGTTGATATGGTATATATCAAGTCTAATAAAAGCAAGCAAACAGATCCTAAAGATATTAATCATATAACATAAAAAGTATTACTACATTTATTTAAAGGTATTATCTTATTTTAATCAAAAATGGTTGTATATATATTATCTTATTCCATTTTTCTAAAATATATTTGTTGTATTACATAAAGATATCAATAACATTACATAAATGTATTAGTTGTATCATATAAAAGTTTTACCTTATTTACTAAAATATAACATAAATGTAACATTACCATAAATAAAAGGTCTGATACGCTTAATTAAAAGGTATGAATTGCGTAACTAAAAGGGTATGAAATTTTCATAGAAAGTGTAAAGGTATGAAAGTTATAATATAAAAGTATGAAGATCATAATATAAAAGTATGAAAGTTATAACTAAAAGGTCTACATATTTTCCAGAAAAATACAGAAAATAGACTAAGGGCACGTTTGGATCACGGGGTGGGTTTGTTTAGGTGGGTTAAGAATTGTGGGTTTTTACTGTTCATTGAAGACAAAATATCACTTTTTAGGTGTTTGGTATGTAGGTTTTAGGATATGTTTGAGTTAAATTTTATGTTTGGTTTGAATGATTATGGGTTTGGAAAAGTGGGTTTAATTTAAATTTTGTGTTTGTTTTATTGGTTAAAATTGATAAAAACATGAAAAGACATTATTACCCTTACTTAAAAAAATGAGAAAATAATGTTTTCCATTAAAATCCTTAGGAATAGTAAAAAAGATGTTTTCAAAACTAATATAAAATACAATAATAATTATGCATCCCATATAATACAAAGAAAATATTAATTTAATGAATTAATCCAATACACAGAAAAAAAAAACCCTTCTTCCCCAAATCATAACGCAGTTTCACTATTGCCAATTTCTTCGCAAATTCCACCTGAGAAAATTCAAAATTTTGAGAAATCTCAACAATACTGACTGAATATGCTCTGTATTTTTTTCAAACATACACACAGGCTTCGGAAATCGGAGATACTATAAACAATCAATTAGTGGAGATAAGAAACCAACCTCGTTCTGAAGCCTCTGGGTTTGTCGTCGTTGTCTGGCCTCGTCTTCTCCCACGGAGGTGGGTTAGGCGTTAGGGTTTGATGTGAGGTGGAGGGAGAAAAGGGGATCTAACCGGCACGATATATATGTAATGGCAAGGTTGTGGTTTTTTGGAAACATAAGGGCTGCTTAGTAATTTTGAGTTAAAAAGCAAGGGTAAAATCGTATTTTCTCATCGGTTACTATTGGGCTTCAAATAAACCCACCAAAAATGGTGGGTTTATAAACAAGGCTGGTGGGCACCTTAAACACACATATTTGGCCCGGGCCCAAAAAATGAATCGGGCCTCAAACCATGAAACCAAACGCGAGTTTAGGTTGGTTTATAATCCCTAACCAACCTAAACCTGGGAACCAAACTAGGCCTAAGTGTGTGGTGCCCCTCCCTGGCGCATGGGGGCACGTGCCGGCATGTGGATGGCCGTGTTGACGTGTGGAGGACCATATCGAATCGGGTTGATGCGAATTGCACGGATCTAGGATCTGTGCACCAGTTTCACAGGAATTTTTGTCATATTAATATTATATTTGGTTGATGTGATTAAACTTGAACAAAAAAGTGTTATTGACTGTTATACCCCACTAATAGAATATTATGAGCCAAATAAAAGATATAAACTTATGCGAAATCAATCAAATCTCAATAGTATGTGGCAAACAAGCCTTTAGTGTTCACGTACTATTTGAATTAATCAATACTTTGATTTGGATGATTCAGGATTAAGGCCTCACGATTTGCATATAATAAAAAACCTTGATTATAAAAATATCACAATCTTCTCAGAGATTCCATTTAATCGTAACTATTTAAAATTAACAAAAAATAAATAAAAATTCACAACTTAGAAATTTATCGTAACTATTTAAAATTTAAAAAAAAAAACACGACTTAGAGCCGCTACAGCAAACTGCTTGAATAGAGTTGAAAAAAAAAATCACTAACTTAGAAGAGTTGAAAAAAAAAATCACTAACTTAGAACCGCTACATCTAACTGCTTGAATAGAGTTGGGCGTCATTTTTCTTTCTCCAGCAAGACGGCACACTTGGTGCTATTGTGGAGTTCCCAACAGTGCAAAGCCACATATAGCTCAAAACTGTTCATGTGTTACTTAACTTTTCTTTTCTTTTTTTTTTCTTTTTTTTTTTTTTAAATATTTGGAATATGATGATTTAGACATAACTTTTTTGACTAATTTTCTTTTATTTTCAATTACTTGACTAATTTTGGTATGATAAAAATTTAAGATAACATAAATTTTTGATATGAGAGGTAATATAAAAATTTAAATTAAATGGATGATAATTATTTGAACAACTTAAATGATAATATAAAAGTTTAAATATTAACACGTGTTGTCATTTATCAACATGAAAAATAAAAATACAATAAAAATGATAAACAATTATAATTAATTACTAAATAAATTAAATTACATGAAAATAAATTATACATTTTTTTTCTCAATCCAAAATGTTATGATTTTGATATATATATTTTTTTTTTGGAAAAGAAGAAATATATATATATATATATATATATATATATATATATATGAGTAAGTCTCTTATGAGACCGTCTTACAAAATTTTAATACATTACGTGAGACGGGTCAACTCACAACCCAATTACCCACTACTCAAACCCTACAATTCACATGTTATTTGTAGATGATGAGGCTCCGTCTCATGTAAACTATCCGTGAGACGTCTCACATGAGTTTTTGTGTGTGTATATATATATATATATATATATTTATATATTTGGAAGGAAGGTAAAAATAGAGAAAGAAGCGCCCAAATTCTTTGAAAATCTTAAACCCGCGCCACCGCTCTATGGCGCCCTCCACCCCTCCTCCGCCGCCAGACACTAGTAACACCACCAGCGCCACCACTGCAACCAGACCCCTCTTTCAAAACCCCCCTCGCCCCCCAAACCACCCCCACCCCTTTTATTCGCCACCGCCTTCTAGACTCCCTTCCAATCCTAACCCTAATTACCCTCAATTAGCCCCCCGTCCACCCCACCCCCACCCCCAGGATACCTCTCAGCTTCTCTACCCCGTCGCCTCCTCCGGTCGCGGCTTCATCTCCAGGCCTGTCGCCTTGCCCGCTGCCCGCCCCTCTTCCAGGCCGCCATTCATGTTCCCTTACCTGGATCAGGGTGGTCATGGTAACCCGGTTTTTGTCAGGCCCAATCACATGCCGCACCTGCTCATTGGAAATGCTGCTTCTGGTGGAGTGATGCCTGGTTTGGTTAAAGGAATTCCTCTTCCCTCTTCACACCACCCAAAGGTACTTCGATTTTTTTATTTTGTTAATTTTTTGGTTGTTGAATTTGATTGTGCGTTGTGACTTTGTCTTGAATTGAGCTAGGCATAGTTGTTACAGGTGCAAAAACCCGAAACAAATTTAAAAACTATAAAAAAATGAAACAGTGAATTGCTGGAACCATATTAAATCTCAAGAAAAGAATGAACAATGCCCGTCTCTTGTGTGTAGAGGCGTGCATTTAACAACTGTGGATCTAGGTTTACCCTTCAGGAATGAATACAATTTGTGTGAATTAGAATGATAGTTCAGATATTTATGGAAAATTGGTGTTTATTTGAGTTTCAGTTCAGGAAGATGCTTTGTGGTATTTTAAAAAGATTAATGCTCACTTTGAATGTACTGTTTAAATGGATGGATCAAGATGAGCATTCCCTATAAATCTATTGATCAAGATGAGTATTTTCTCTATAGCTGTTTGTTTGGGCCTAAGGCTTCTATTTTCTTTTGCCTCTTTTCTTTAAGTACTGTTGAAAAAGGAGCATTCATGTTTTACACATTGAACCTTTATAATCTGTTCATCTCAAAATATAAAGCATTTAATAGATATAATTATGTGTATGTAATAACGACTATATAGTACAACAAGTAATAGACATAATTAATGTATAACACTAAATTAAAGTTTACAAAAAAACAAAATAGTGGTAAAGTCGGAAAAAAATCAGTAGCCTTCTTGGTAATCAATAAACGACAAATATATTGAAACAATTTCTCTTTTCTAATATGGTAGTTATTTTGAAACATATGGGAGTATTAAGTTTTTTAGCCAAAAAATGTGTGTGTGACACGTATTTATGTATACATATAGTTATATGGAATATATGCAGTTCTAACTATAGAAAATATACACCGAATCCTGATTATCTGGTCTGTTTCTGCCTCACTGAGATGAGCTGGTCCTCCATATTTATATTAATGTAGTCTAAAATCAGATACTTGTTGGATTTTAGTTATTGACTGAAATAAAGAAAGTAGCGACAAACTAGATTGTCCTTGTTTTTTGTTCAAATTTGTTAATTCTTCTACTGAAATTTGTAAGAATAATTGGTATCATTGGTTGACAAGCATGTGTCTTTGTGGCTTGTGCATACTTGACATAAAACTTAAATATCAAGAGATCTCAACACCTAAGGGATGCATTTGTTTCCATTTGCAATGCTATTTTGTGTAAGATTTTCTGGTGAACATGGTAGATGGCTGCTTTTTCTTCCGGAATGTTTGTTGCGATGTAAATGATTAACAGAGACACTGTTTGACAAAAGTCAACAATATCGTATGGATACTGAGATCACAAATGTGCACTTCTTATCTTGCAACGGGATCTTCTGAATTTTTGTCTTGCTTTTTAAAGGTCGGTCCTCCTTCAGCTTCAATCTCTGGTAACAATGGCCACAAAGATTTAAGGTAAATATTTTCTTCCAATCTGTACTGCTCTCTCTCTCTCTCTCTCTCTCTCTCTCTCATACAGTGAGCATCACCTCTTTTCAATTTGTTGCAGTGCTAATTCCTATGTTAGAAATTCTCAGAAGTGTTATTTATTTTTGATTGCAGAGATAAGAATAGGGATGATGCTTTTGCGAGTATCAGAGGTAGGAAGGTAAGTTTTATTGTTTTGAAGGTTTTATCCTATCAGCTGACATGTCTTTATAGAGAACACGCTGAACTGTACAATCAGAATAATCTTATACCACAAATTGGAGAATTTAAGTTTTGTTCCATTTCTTTCATTTGCTTTTGCCATTATATTTAGTATTTTTGTTGGCTAAATGTGTCTTTCTTTTCCGCTTCAGGTCCGAATAAATGAGAAGGCCTCTCTTTATGTCCTCTGCCGGTCATGGTTGAGGAATGGATTTCCTGAAGAAACTCAGGTGTGCTTTCTGAAAAATTCTATGAATGGATTGAACACATTAACACTATTGCTTTTCAGGTTGCCTGTTTATATCAATTATGTGCGCATATTATATCCTCACATTTGGAAGAGGTTGTGAGGACTAGATCTTAGTTTTGTAGTATTTTTTGTTCTCTGTATGCTTTGGTAGTGTGTAACTTTAAATTTGGGTAGTCAATTTCTGGTGGGATTCTAAGAATTTTGAGCTGTTATTTGGTAATATTTCTTGATTGATATTTTTATCCGATATTCCACATGTTTAGCAGCCACAGTACCTGGATACTGTCAAATCTCTTCCCAGACCTTTGCCTGTAGCTGCACAAGCTGAAGACTCGCCAGATAAAATGACAGGAGACAAAGAAGAAGAAGATGAGGTTGGTTCTTGAGACTGATTTCCATGTATCTTAGATATGAATATTCACGTTTCAAATTCAAATCCTACTTCTTGAAAGCATGAATCCTGGCATTATAGAAAGTAATTGCATTTGTTCAAAACTGGAGGTATTATTTGTTCACAAGATGCCTTGACCAAATCTTCATCAGGTGGTTTATAATATTTTTTAGCCGTCTTTTATGGTCGGTTGATATTCTTACACGTTTTGTGGGTGGAGAGAGGCACAGGAGCCCTTTTATATAGGATATGAAGATGACCTAAGTCAAATAACGAAGACTATCATGATAGAATTAGTTTACTCTCTCATGGATTTGATAAAACCATTTTATCTGCATGTGATTACGTATCTTTAAGAGGTGTGAACTTTAACAATTCCAGGGCTTTGGATTATCCTACCAATCCACCTTATCTTTAGAGCATACAATACATTTAGGACTTTCTATTATGATTTCTTCCCACTTGTGTAAAAGGTCAACTATCAATAATTATAACTTTGTGTAAGAAGTTAGCCTGCAATACAGTATCATAATTGCTTGTTCAGCCCTTGCTACACCATCTCACTAATCCCAGCACCTTGCAATTTGCATAATGATTAAAGTTGAAAGTCACATATGTCAATAGTTCCAATTCATTGATGTTATTTTGTCTAGTTTAAGATTGTCAGCATGTCATATCATAGAAAGGTTTTTACTTCTTTACCTATTGTACTATAAATAACATCCGAGGTTAAAGAATGGGAAATTGATGAATTCATGAAACTTTTTAACTGATTTATCTAATTGTCACGTTCAAGCTGAGTCCAGTGACTGGTAGGAAAGCGAAAATCAATATTACACTATATTCACATGCAATATAATTATATCAAGTTCTCCTAGTTTCTTTTGTGCCTCTGAATTTATCTTTTCTTGGGAACCAAAGGAGTTAGCACATTGACCTACTTTTACATTTCAGGATGAGGGTTCTCATGAGCATTTGTCTGAGAAAGAGCTATTGCAAAGGCACATCAAACGTGCAAAGAGGGTTCGGTCAAGGTAAAGTGATTCCTCTTTGACATGTCATGTCTGGGGGTTGTCATGCTTTATTGGTGGAACAAAATTTTGGGTGCACAATAATCATTTCTAACACAAGATGTTGATACTGGTCCATAATCACAGGTTAAGAGAAGAACGACTTCAACGAATTGCAAGATACAAAACCAGACTTGCTCTTCTCTTACCACCAACGGTGGAACAGAACTTCAAAAACGAATCTGCAGATGCAAACTGAATATGGCTCATAATCGTTTCTCATCCATATATTTACATAACTCCTCTGAATGGATTGGCTAAACCTACACTTTTAAGATGTAGGATAGAAAAGGTGAAACCTCTGGTCCACACATAATGGATGTGCTTTGGTGCTTTGTAGCATTGTGAAGCATATATTGAATGATGTTTTCCCAGTTTGTTTGCCATTAGGACTCTACTCATAGCCTTCAAGCCCCGCCCCTGGCTCTCGTTTTTCTGTTGTCGTAATCAGTATGTATTTGAACAGATGAGACAGTTATATATATGATTAGACTCTGAATTTAAATCTGTAGCATACCCTGTGATTAACTTAATTCATTTGCTGTTAAGGTTGTCATAGAAGCTGTCTCAATCTTGGTAATTCAGTAGGGGTTACATTGTCCAAATGTTTTCATAATTTTTTATTTTTCTAGTAGGCAGTTTTGTTTCGATTATTAGTTGAATTTTGTACAGAGAGTATTGTAATTGAGGTTGCTATTTTCCATATTGTTCATATTTTCAATTATAAAATAGTAACTCATTTTGATTTCATTACATCAATATAAGACAAACAGTATCAATATCATCATCATATATATTATAAATAATATTGTGGTAATAATATGATTTGTGACATATTTTGAAAAATCAGTGGTATTATGGTAATACTTGCGCATGTATGGTAGAATTGGCCAGAATTTGTTAGAAATATGTATCAAATGACCTTTAAATAAACAGTTGGTTTTGTGTGCACTTGGTGTACATGTAATTTGGGTTGATCCAATTTTGACCCGAATTTGCGTGTTTTTGAATTTAGCTTCTTTTTTTTTGCTTCAGGTTGTTACCTTTATGTTGTATTAGTGTGACTTTTATATTATAAATGTGTAACCTATATGTACAACTATAATAACCTTTATGTACTATAACTTAGAAAAAAATGAAGATTTTCAATATAATTTGAATTGTATACCTTTATGTGATATCAATGTGACCTTTATATCATATCATGTCATATTTATGTACAAATATTCTGACCTTTATGCACTTTTATATATTACATAAAAGTTAGAATATTTGTACATAAAGGTGACATATATAACATAAAGGTCATATTGATATCACATAAAGGTATACAATACAAATTGTGTTGAAAATCTTTATTTTATTTTTCTAAGTTACAGACATAAAGGTACGGATGTTTGTACATAAAGGTCACACATTTATAACATAAAGGTCAAGACAAAAATGTGGAAAAAAAATTAAAAAAAAAATAGAAATTTGCGGATCCGGATCGGATCGACCCGGATTGATCCATGCACCTGGTGCACAGGACTTTTTGTGTTAAATAAAATATCTTCAATTTAGTTTTTCCAAAAAATTGGTTCCTTTAAAGTTATGCAGATTTTCTTCAGAACCAAACAAAAAGCAATGAATTTCCCATCCTCTTCTGAGCTTCCCCCGTTGACAAACGTAATCAGTAAAATTCTCCTAAAATTTGCACCAATCAAAATGTAGAGGCATAATAATCTTGAAACATAGTACGATTATTCGGAATAATTATAATAATAATAAGAAGAAGAATATTATAAAATGGAGTCCACAATGCATGCACCTTACCACCTCAAATTCCACGTCCACTTCAAAATCATTTCTTTTGTCCTGGGATAACAAGAATCTGAGGTTGAAATCTTTCTCCAAAGTCAAATCTAACTTTCCTTTTCCCAAGTTTCAACGCCCATAAATGTATTGAGCATGATTTACGTGAAATCATTTTGCAGATTTAATTTTATAATACAGATCTTCATATTTTATAATTTATAAAATAAAAATTAATTTATAAAAATAAGTTTAAATTACGAACTTTATCTCATAAAATTTATCTGTATAATAAATTTGTATTTGTGTGTATTTGTGTTCAAAATCAAAATAAGTATAAATGAGAAAAATTCAAATTTTGAAATCTCGAGATTTAAAATTCCCAACTAATATAAAATCTATATTTATTATGAGATATAATTTGACTGTAAATGTCATATTAGTATCATAAAAGTTGGAAAGAGTTATATACTTATATTATTATATATTGCGAAAAGTTGGTGTGCTGTGTTGAATATCTTTAGAACAATAATGCGTCATTTGTTTTTTATGATGTTGGAATATTCATATTGGTTGTATTATAGTAAATTTTGAAATCATTAGTTTTTATTCCAACACAAATTAGAATTAGATACTAAAATTCGTAGTGAATTTCACAACAAACATAATAGCCTACAAGTTTTACAGTAGATAATGGCAAAACAGTGCAAATTTAGGTATAGAAAATGGCAGTTTCCTGAAATGGGGCCCATATGTTTGGTGCTTCTTAATTTTGCTTCAATTTTGTAATAAAGAAGACATTGATTTGATTTTTGAGCATGTCTGGTTTAGGTGGATGAAAGGAAACAACCAAGAAACCGCAATTTATATACATCATATTAATATATTACCCAATATTTTGTTATTGTTTTTTAAGAATAGAACCCAACATAAAGTATTAGAACACTTTGCAGAGTACTAATACTTTTCAATTTTTTTTTTTTTTTTGGTCTTATGTATTTCGTTTTTTATGTTTTAATTATATCATATATTTTTATTTTGTAACTTATGTTTTTTTTTTTTAACCAAATAAATAAAAATCATTGATCAAATGAACATGAATAAGTGTTATCGAGAGGACCCACCACAAAGTCCGGAAGTTCGATCCAAAATATTGGCTCGTATATGATCGAGCTACCCTATCAATAGAATGATCAACTTGGTTGACATTACACCGCACACGTTTTGAGCATAAAGAATTTCCTATATTCCTCTACAATTGTCTCAAACTCGGATAAATTTTGTTTGGAGATCTAATTGCATCAAACACAATCTTGACATCCACTTTAAAAATACTCTTTCAAAATCTAGTTGTTTGATCCACGATAATGCCTCAAGCAAGCCAATAACTTCACTTCCTCCACTCGTAACAACCCCGAAAACTTAACTGAACGTTCCATAATGAAAATCCCAAATTCATCACGCAGCACCATGCCACAACCTTGAAAACTTGTAACTTTTGACTGTTATATTATGTTTTCTGCTCTTTTGTCCTCATGCATATTTGCATCGAGTCTAATTCATCAACACAATATGGGAAACATTAGGGTGAGACTATGCATATTCCAAAAATAATAAATATATTCTAAATTTTGTATTTTTATATACCTTTAATTTTCAAAATAATGAGTGTGTTTAATAAATTTTTGGAGTGTAAAGTGTCACCTAAATATTATCGGGGATGAAATCCAGAAGTGGAAGTTCACAGGACAAAAAATAGAAAACAAAGTATTAAGAGAAGAGTTAATTATACAAAGAAAAGAAGAAACGTATAAAAAAGAAAAAATGTAGGAGGCCAAAATAAATAAATAAAAATTGAAAGTTATACCAGAAAAAAGTCTATTTTTCCTTATTAAATAAAAAAGGATTAGGCGACTATTTAAAAAAAAAAAAAACCCCCTCATATTTAATTTTTTTACAATATTTTACCTCAATAATCTCAAAAATATATCAAAGTCTTGTTCTGGCTAGTCTTCTACCAGCATGAAAATTTATCATATATTTAATTTTTCCAGTACAAGTTATATAATAATTTGTATATTGTGATAACATAACTAATGTATACAGAGTACTGTATATTCAATGTAATAAAATATAAAGTACCATGCAATTTATAATGTCGTTTCATTACATATTCATTGCGTGTGCATGTACATGTGCATGCATTTCAAAATCTTAATGATATTAGGCATCCTTATCATCAACTCAATGGTTGTCATTTACTTTTATTATATTTTTTTCCACCAAAAAGTGGTGATTAGATAGAATTGAGATTATCATCAACTTCTAGTATTTAATTTTTTTTTTATATTACTAATCTAGAGAGTGCCACCTAAGACATACTAGGAAGAATATGCCAAAAAAATAGTAATTTAATTAATTTACTAAATAATAATAAGTCACACTAGTACTATGGTGAAAACAACTTATATGAAATCGTACACATATAATTATATATATCATATAGAGTTTTACAATTACTATCGACTAGTCAAATTTATTTTCATAAATCAATTTTTAATTTGTAAGTTTTGAATTATAAATCTATCTGTCTCAAATAATTAAATTAATGAAATGATCTCAAAATAATCCTACTCATAGTACAGAATTGGACGAACATATATAATTTTGGTGAAATTAGGTTGGAGATATATAAAATTAAGCTTGGGATTAAAGAATTTAGTCTGTCTTTAAAGTTAGTGCTAAAAAGCACTAATAAAAGCGTGAGACAGGTCAACTTGTATGGATTCTTTCTCACCACCAAAATCTTTTATTGGATTTTGAAATTTCAGAATATTTTATTTAATACTTGTAAAGTTTACTGGATTATATTTTATACGTTGTCATATGTAGGGTTTTATTCACAAACATATATGTAAAGAAAATATAAAGGTCATGCGTATTATGAGAGAGAGCACTACTAGAAAAAATTGAAATTCCAACTGAAAATGAGGCGTCCGAATAGGGTGTTGGAATTGAAAATTCCGATGGAAATTTCAATGGAAAAAAAATTCCAACGGAACATTCTAACGGTATATTTCCGTTGGAATTAATGTCAATGAATAAAATTCCAACGATTATTCCAACGGAATTTTGTTCCGTTGGAATTTCTTTAATTGAAATTCCAACGGATTTTCCAATAGAATTACCATTGGAATTGTTTTGAGACTCCATTG
This sequence comes from Scutellaria minor, assembly GCA_954870855.1. Taxonomy (NCBI): domain Eukaryota; kingdom Viridiplantae; phylum Streptophyta; class Magnoliopsida; order Lamiales; family Lamiaceae; genus Scutellaria; species Scutellaria minor. The sequence goes on along the minus strand of OX940738.1, from coordinate 12,442,435 downwards.
TAATGTAATTAAGTAGCATCCAATTTTTTTTTTTTTTTTTTTTTGATTACCATGTTTTTATTTCTTAAAAATATGGCGATTTTCTCAGGCATCTAAAACGGCTAAAATGATATACTTGACATCCCCTATGTAGCTTTTTTTTTATACTCCCTCCATTCAAATTAATTATTGTTTAAGATTACTTCATAAAAATTAAAAAAGTATTTAATATATTTATTTACATTAATAAAATGAGCATATTATTTCCTTTATTTGATAAACACAATTAATGTATAACATTAAATAAAAATCAAGTACAAAGCAAAACAAATTTTGGTAACGTTGAAAAATATATTGGTAATAAAAGATCGATAATTAAATTGAAACAATTTTATTTTCTAAAACGATAATTATTTTGAAATAGAGGAATAAAAAAAAATAGAGGATAATTACTTCCTCCATCCAACAAATATAGGAATATAATTATTTTTGCACAAATTAAGAATTGATAGTTGATATAGTTAATACATTAATTTTTTTCTCAATCTACCTCTTTAATTAGTTTTGTGTTTTTTTTTTCTTAATCAAACCTCTTTCGGTAGTTATTTTTAGGTAGTCTTTATTAAATACTTGAGTCCGGTGACGTTTCTATCACATTTCATATAGGAGATTATTTTTTACGATAATTTTATTACTTTTCTACCATAAATAAAAAAAATTGATAAATTTGACTTTCTGAAAAAAGTAAAAAAAAATTACTTTTATGTCGGATGTTACACGAGTTTTAATTTACATAAATAAGACTTTACATTAAAAAAAAAATGAATAAGAGATTACACGAAAAATTATTTCCAAGCTTGAAGCATTTTGTGAAGCATTACACGAATGTTGTGAAGCAATTTGTTACACGACAATTTGTAACAAAATCCCATTACATGAAAATAATTTGTTACGCGAATTTTGAGGAGCAATTTGTACACGAAAATTTGTAACAAAAGCTCATTACATGAAAATAATTTGTTATGCGAAGTTTGTGAAGCAAATTTTTACGCGATTTTGTAACAACAGCCTGTTACACGAAAATAATTTGCTGTGCGAATTTTGTGAAGCAATTTGTTACATGAAAATTTGTAACAAAAGTTTATTACATGAAAATTTGTAACAAAAGTTTATTACATGAAAATTACTATCATGATATATTAACTAGAAACATGATATAATTCACACTGTACCCACATATAATTGAATGAAAAATATTGCATTTAGTGTAAACTAACCCTACAAAGCATGTACAAGACTCTGCGAACATATATGAAAATAAAAAAATTGGCAATGATGCACAAGTTCATTAGTTTCGGACATGATTCAATTGCAAAAAAAGTTTCTTGTATTAATTTGACAATGTGTTTCACTGATTTGTGTAAAATTTGGAAGATCAGGAACGAGTGTATATATCTTCAAGAAAGTAATATCAAGTTTGGACAAAATCAATTATGTAATCAAGTTTTGCTCATGAAAATGAAAATGACTCAGAGCTCACTATCCATTTACTCTTTCATGATTGGATCTCACATCCCCTGATTATTTTCTTTCTAAATTGTAATTTTTATCTCAGCTTTTTTTCATTTTGTATTTGTACTGTTGGGTTTTTGAATATCTCTAATATTCAAGATAATGAATTTCATTTTTACCTTAAAAATTAAGTATAAAAAAAATTAAACATATGATCAATAAATATGAAAGTGATCTACATTTGCTAGACAAACTAAACACAAAAATTTGCATAAGACGGATCCTTTTTATCCACAAATCAAATCCATTTTCACAAATTTGTATGTGAATTTTAAAATGTGGATTGTGAGTTGACCCGTCTCATATAAAATAATCCGTGAGACGATCTCACGTAAGACTCACTCCAAACTAAAATAATACATAATTTTTCTGCACAGATGGAATATAATATTTGGTTACATTTATTTACTTGGTTGAATAAATAAATAAAAAGGAAGATATTAATTTCAAAGGAGAGGTCACGTGCGAAGCAGTTAAAGTGATAAATAAATGAGAGATGTAACTAGGTGGGGTGGGGTGGGAGTAGTATATGTGTGTGTAATAATGAGTGTAGATAGGGGCCGCGCACTTTAGCAGACACATTCATAAATAAGGCATCCTTGTCCCTTCACTCCTCGCCTCCATACTCAATTATTAATTACTCACCACATTTCTTATAAAATTCTCTCATAATATAGCCACACTTAACCCATAAATAAAAATTTAACCTCTCAAAAATGTGTTGGGATCAGAATATTTCACGAAAGTAAATATGTGAGAAAGTTTTATATAGATTTTAAAAATATTTTTTATATTTTGTTAAGAGAGATACATTTTATATTTTATACAGATTAAGAATATATATTTATTTTACTTGGAAAGATAATTTTACCCTACAAGCTTTATAGGGATAGCACATTTTTCTACCACAATTAAGATAGTGAATTACTTTTCTAACACAATAGATTATATTTTCTTACTGTAAATATAAAAAATGACAATTTTATCCTTGTTGATAAGACATAAATAACATATATCATTACATCAATCAACAATTTCGCACCATACACATGAATATAAGAGTTATTTTAAAATTTTCACTCAAATTGTGGTGAAAAGTAATAAAACTATATGTTGTGATATAAAAATTAATTTTACTTGATCTTGTGGTATAAAGAGTTGTTATACCCACTTTCTATTATACTTTTATTTATGAACATTGATGACTAAACAACAAACCACCGAATATTATATCCTTACATAAGTTTCTAACATTAATTAAGGGTGTTTTAAAGAAATTAAATTTGAAAATAAAGAAAATTGTAGGACGCATGGAGTACATTGTTTTTAACCATGCTTTTATTTTGAAAAATACTATTAAAATAAGATAATTATATTATCATTGTAACATTTTTATTTATTTTATAATCGTTTAAATTTTCAAATAGACATCATGTAAATAAAACATTGCTAATGCATTTATTTGAATCTTAAGTAAACAACAATTGATCACTTTAACCTATTATAGATGGTTAACTTGGATTTAAATCAGAAAATTTTAAATTACAAAATTAGAAAAAAGTTAATAATGACTAATATCTAAAAAGACAAGATTAAAGGATTAAAAAATTATTATTTCCTAAATACATATGCATATATGTACTTGTATTATATATAGAAATCGTGAAACAAAATACAAAATGTTAAGATTCACCATATTTTCTCATAATAATTTAGATATTAAAATCTTGTTGCAATGATATTAGTACAATTTTTTTCCTACTAATCATATCTTTTGAAAAAATTAATGATTAATATTTTTTGATTTTTTCAGACTTTCATCACATACTTGTGGCTTATGATATTACTCATATAGATAGAGTTTACCAAAGTTTTTTTTTCCGCTTATGATATTACTCATATAGATAGAGTTTAACAAAGTTTTTTTTCCGGGTTTTGTCTATGGATCAAAAGTTGTGAAACATAAATAATTAATAAAATCATGCTAGGATCGAAATAGTAAAGTCAAAACTTATAATCAAGTTTAGATTCGTGTTTTTCTCAATTAGTTAGGAATTGAACCCTACCCCGTCATATGTTGTCAAAAGAAAAAGAAGAGAACGTGCAACAACAATAAAAATAAGTATTTATTATAAATAAAATCCAAAAATAATGCTCATACTTCTTGCAAAATTGTTTTGTCCAAGAACTCCATTTGTTTTTTTTTGTTTTCCCCCAAACTATTATCTCTACTCTGCACAAATTTCACATACAAAAAAAAAAAAAAGAGGAGTTTAAAAAATGCTCAACCTTCAAAAATTCCTACACCACACATCAAACACAACCAAAATGAAAACTAATAAAAAAGAACAAAAATTCCCATATTTATGTACACACAACAACAACAATAATAACAATAATAATTAGAAGGACCACCAAGAATTCACAGATATTACAGAAAAAAAAAAAACTCAGATTCGCCTATGTCGCGGCAGGCTGATGGTGATGTGTTGGGGTTTGCAAAAACGGAAAAAATCTAGGCCTGTTCAGTGGAAACGGAACTGCTGCAGGGACGGCGGCGGCGGTGGTGGCGGTGGCGACACGCTGGCAGGAGGGGCACATGGTGAGGGTGGTGGCTGGCAGTTGCATGTAGAATGGATTCGAGGTTTTAAGAGCTCTCAAATCTTGCAACTCTTTGCGTAGTCTTCGATTTTCTTCTGTTAACGTTTCGCAACACCTCTTCAAGTACTCACAGTCCACTTCTGTCTGCTTCGATTTTGTCCTGAGTGTTTACCACACTTTACTCTGTGTTTTATATATATGTGTGTATATATAGAGAGTGAAAATTATATATATAGAGAGAGAAAGAGAGAGACCTTGCTCTTCTGTTCTGAAACCAGACTTCCACTTGACGAGGTCGGAGATTGAGCTGTTTTGCAAGACCCAGTTTCTGTTTCTGTACGATGAATTAATGTGTCAAAAAAACAAAAAAAACTGTTTAATTGTAGGTAACTAATTAAGATTAATACTGACAGGATTGAGAGTGTTGTGTAGTTTGAAGGTTTGTTCAAGAAAAGCAGATTGTTGTTTAGACAATCTGAGTTTTTTCCTATTGCTATTGTTGACGCCGTTATCATCGTCGTCAATATCATCCTCCTCCTCTACGACGTCGTTTCTCATCTCCCTCTTGCTACCACTACATAAGTACTCCATCTCACTGTTCGCCGACGACGCCTCCTCCGCCGCAGCCCCCCGTCCCTTCGCCGCCGCCGCCGATGACCCATTTTCCGAACTCCCTTCAAAACCCCCCAAAAAAAACCAAAATTTTCAGTGGAGAAGAGTCAAAATCAGGTACAAATACACAGAGATGAATTAAATAAAATATTAATGAATTAATTAGTACCATTATCAGAAGACCAAGGAAAAGAGTGAAGATGATGAGAAATCCGAGGAGGAAAAGGAAGAAGATTTAGCTGAAGTGGGTTTTCCTCACTTCCATCTTCTTCTGAAACTTCATCATCAACATCATCATCATCATCGTCTTCATCTTCATCTTCTAGAGGTTTCTGGGTTTTTTCTCTCTCTTCATTCTCAATAGAGTTGAGCCCCAAAGCCATGCAGAAATCCAGACCTCCATTCTTCATTCTGGTGTTCTTCTGTTGTTTCAGAGGATTGTTTTTCAAGAAATTAAATGGTTTTGATGCATCTCCTAAACTCAACCCCAACTCCATCTCTAGAGAGAGGGAGTGATGAGAGAGGGAGTGAGAGAAGACACTTTGGAGTGAAAGCAATGGAAAGACTCTTTATAAAGATTCTATACAATCTGGTGAAATTTCTTAAATAGTATTGCTGTACTATTTAATTAACACTCCTTCCATTTTACTTTTATTATATACACTAATATAATTTATTTTTTCATTAAGTAAAAAGTACGATGTATTAATTACTTTCACCAAATTATAAATGTTTATTTTTTTATGATAATTTAGAAGCAATATTATATTGTAAAAAGATTAATGGGGAAGGACCAATCATGTAATATAGATAGTGGTCCCACATATGAAAGATATATTTTATTAAAGAATATTAAATAAGGTTTTTAAGGTTGGTGTTTGATATTGGGAATTTTAGTTATGATGATTAGCATAATGAGGTTTGACCGACATACTCATGTTGAGAAAGGCACACACGTGATGCCTATTTTTATGAGGGACCCCTCTTTCTACATTTTTCGACGACCCCACCTAATTTCACTTTTTTTATTTTTTAATTAATAAAATTCACAAATGTTTTTTTTTGTCGGAAACAAAATACACATACACAAAAAAAAAAAAAAAAAAAAAAAATACAAACAAAGATGTATTGACTATTGAGTACCACTTTAGGCCCAGTCAATTAACCAATCTCCATGAATAGGGGTGGGTAATATACCGAAAATACCGGTATATCGTACTTACCGTATCGAAAAAATACCGAAAATACCGAAAATATCGGTATATCGAAAATTTCGGTAAGGTATGATACCGTACCGGTAAATTTCGGTACGGTAACGGTATGAATTTTTTTTTTTTCGGTATACCGGCATACCGAAACTGTTCGGTATACCGAAAAGTTTTGGTATGCCGGTATACCGAAAATTATTTCGGTATACCGGTATAAAAATAAATATAAATATTATTTTTTAATAATTCTAATACAAAAGGATGTTCGGTATACCGGTATAAAAATAAATATCAATATTATTTTTAATAATTCCAATACAAAAGGATGTTCGGTATACCGGTATAAAAATAAATATCCATATTATTTTTTAATAATTCTAATACAAAAATCTTTTTCGGTAATACAAAAATCATTTTCGGTATGGAACGGTATGTCGGTCCATTTCGGTATACCGGTATGGAACGGTATGTCGGTATGGAACGGTATGCCGGTCCATTCGGGTCCATTCCGGTATACCGAATGGACCGGCATACCGTTCCATACCGACATACCGTTCCATACCGGTATACCGAAATGGACCGACATACCGTTCCATACCGGTATACCGAAATGACGGTATGGTAACGGTATGAACTTTTCTTATACCGAAATTTCGGTATACCGAAGGTACGGTATACCGAAATTTTCGATAAGGTAACGGTATAAAATTTCGGTATACCGAAATTTTCGGTACGGTAACGGTATGACGAGAAATTTACGGTATACCGTACCGAACCACCCCTATCCATGAATACATATATCAATTCTACTCTAGTGTATAACTCAAAATGAGGAAAAATACATAGAAATATCACAAAATCAAATAGCGAATTAATTTTATCATAAATGATAATTTTATTACTTTTCTAGTACAAATAAGAAAATAAACAAAATTAGCTTTCTGATAAAAGAAAAAAAAATCATCGCACATTCATTGACTTTACAAAATATGTGTGTTTTGTAGAGTTACACGATGGGATCATATGATATAACAAAATATCGATATCGCAAGTGATATCGCAATCTTAATTTTACGGATATATCGATATCGCAAAAAAATTGAAAAAATGACGGATATCTTATTAAAATTTTGGAAATTTAATATGAAATTTTAGGGATTATTTTAACACATCATTACACATATATTCCACCCAAAATCACAATAAAATAATATATTTAAAACTAACATATAGATAATAAGCTTTATAAATATTGTACTTCATAAAAAAAACTGACAATATATTACATAATACAATACAAAATTACTAAAATTACATGATACAATACACTAGAATAAAAAAGATGGCCTATGAGGTTCAAACATAGTAGATGGAATGTCATATTTGTCCAGACAGTACTGATACCAACTCATCACATTAGAGTACTCATGGATATAGTTATGCACATGTCATTCATAAGTTTCTCTATCTCGCCCAATTGCTCCACCATGAATTGGATAGTGTATACTAATCCAATCATATTGTTGATACTCATTTTGATCTCCATACGACATTTCTTGAGGAGGTGTGTGATGAAAAACATTTTGAGTACTCCATCTAAATTGTGAACTTTCAAAGGTGGCAGCAACATATTAATATATTTCTTCTACTATCAAACAAAATACATAATACAAAGTAAAAAAAAATCACATTTTTCAATTTTTTGAATCAAAATCGCGAATTTTGATATATATGCGATAATTTGCGATATATCCGTGATATTTCCCGATTTTCATCCAATTTTGTACTACACTGAACCGATATCGATATCGATAACGATAATTTGCAATATTTTGCGATATATCTGCAATACCCAGGAAGAAACACATTAACACCCAATATCCATATCGCAATATCCGTATCCGCGATATATCCGCGATATTTCGCGATATTTTCATCCTTGCCTATAAAGATTTGAAGATTTGAAGATTTCATCAATGCGAAGATTTGAAGATTAATTGGAATTGCAACAAAGACAATGCTTCTCTTCAACGGACATTTTCCTCATGATATAAATAGAAGGATGGAGTGACTGTGAAGACTACTAAACAATTTGCAAATCTCACGAGCTATCAAACTCTCATATTCTCAAGTCTTCTAAGTTCAGTCACTCAACCTTCTGAAGCAGTCTACCAAAGCATTTGAGCTTTCAAGTTCAAGGTTGACTTCAAAGTTGCACCAGTTGAAGAACCAACTTATACACTTTTAACCATTTGTTGTGTGCTAGGTTATTTTAGTTTGGTGTCCTTAGTTAGAAAGATTAGATCTTCGCTAAGTGTTGAGTCTTGTGTAGACTTATAACTTTGTGTGCCAGGATAATTTGCGATATATTTGGGATATTTCGCGATATTTTCATCCTTGAATATAACATCTGACACAAAACTGAATTTTTTTTTTTTTTTTTTCATAAGGATAATTTTATCAATTTTCTTAATTTACTATATTTTTATTTAATTTAGTTAATTAGAGATGGTTGACATAAATGATTAATTCTAAAAATACTGGATTCATATAAAACCGACATAATAATATGGTAAGCACTATTGTCATCTACAATTAAAAATTATTGTGATAATAATTGTAATATCATCCCTTAGCGAAGTAATCTGCTACCATTTTTGAAGCTTTGCACAAAATAAACATATTCTTATGCAATAATTTACAATTCAAATAAACCACGTCAAACAAGCCCGAGATACATACCAAGCAAAATAATACTCTCTCCATCCTATAAAATAGGCCTATAATTGCTTTCACATAGATTAGGAAAATGTATTCCTTCCACTATACTCTTAAATTTCATTAATTAAGATATATATTGAATTAAACTTTTCATTTAAAAAGTAATATAAAAAATTGAAGTAGGGAAATATCAATGTATATTAACCAAGGATATATATGAAATTGAAAATTAAAAAACATATCAATATAATAATAAATCTATCATTATGAGGGTTTAAGGGCATAATCGAGTTGGTTAGGAATGTGGTGAAGTGGGGAAAAATCATTCGACAATACAGATTCAAATCCTGCATAGACAAATATCCACAGGAATATTGTAGAGTTTTGTCGTGGGTTTTATATTATGTTGACTATTTTCGAAAATTATCTGTGACTCAGTGCATCCCTCACTTTACATCCTATTTGTTTATAATCAAAAGTCTATTTTATGGAAACAGACAAAAATAATAATCAGACCTATTTTTCTAGGATGAATAGTAATTTAAAACTCAACAAAAATTTAGAAGTCCAAATTAAAATTCAACATGTGGCATGACTTCATTTACTACGATAGTCCCAAATGCATGACATTTGTTGCCTTAAACGTGTTTCTAAACGCTTTCATTGAAAAGCGTGTATTACCTTATCAACTTCTTGTCACACCAAAAAAATAAAAAAAATTTACTGTATTATCCAATATTTATCAGACATAATCGTTTATATAATTATAAAGGAAAGTCTACTACAAAAACAAGATAAAAGCATAGTTGGAAAAAAAAGTCATCAACTCTTCCCGTTCTTGGTAATCTAAGAGAACAGATATATTGAAATTAAACTTATATTCTAAAATTACAATTATTTTGCAATGAAAAATAGTAAGATACTATTAAAAAGAGAGAGATAAATACTAGGGTAGCAACACATAATATCACAATTCTTATAATCTTGTATCTAAAATACCACTAAATATAACAAATGTCCAAAACTACCATCAAAGATAAAACCATGTCATAAACTACCATAAAACATTAAATGTCCTATGTTGACTTTAACTAACTTCCAAAAATCATTAATTTTTCCTTTTTGTTATTTAAAGAAAATTCATTCCATTTATTTAATTAGATCTGAATAAAACATAAACTGATCAATATCAGGTCCAATATGCTTCCGTATTATGATCCTTTTTAGATTCAATTTTCGAAGGAATTTGTATGTGACATTGTTACTCATTCCAGACCACTGTTTTTTAGACAGTATTGGCACGAGGAAAGTATTCCAGCCTATATACTTATTCCAACAGAAAATCAATCTTTAAAGATTTAAGTTTTGAAAATAAAAATCATACTCTGTTCAATTCATACATTTGCCTTTGTCTTAAATCCTCCTGATTTCGGCTGGTTTTTACGGATCAAAAATCCAACCACACGCCCGTAGTCGGTGGTTCCACTCCTTCTTCACAACGAGGACCCAGATCGCAATCCTTACTCTCACCACCTGGTAGAGTTCTCAAGGAGATCACGGAAGACGCACTGCCGGTAATGTTCTTATAGAGTAATCAAAATCTTTTGGATAGCATGAAGAAACAAAAGTCTTCTTTTTATTGAAGAAATAAAATGCAACCTATATTACAATACTATTTCTCCGCCAGTGGAGGAGAATACTTGTTTAGCCGATCATGGTTTAAACTGTTGGGGAAACCCCCATAAACTAGAACACTTAAGACTGAAACACTTAAGACTCTTTAGAGAGAGAAATACTTAGAAAATATTGATGATTTCTGATGTCCTTCTCCAAAGACTAAATGCCTCCTTTTATAGGCGATTTCTGCGGATGTGAAATGCGGATTTCAGTCTTCTTTCCTTAGCCGTCCTTGTGCCAGCTTCCTCCACCTTCTCATGTCGGGTAAGTGGCCATGTGAATTCACCCACCATCTTTCATCTGTTTGTGGAAGTGGGATGTCATTTCACCCACCATCTTTTATTTGGTGGATCCCTCTATAATTCCTTGTTGGTTGGAATCTTTTGAAGATTGTCTTGTAGTGTCGGCAGGCTAGTGGTAGGGCCTTACATGGGTATTATCCTACCATTACACGGGGATTAATTCCTATCATTACATGAGAATTAATCTAACTCTACATGAAGATTAAAACCCTAAACGGGAATTTAACCCTACACGAGAATTTTCAATACGAGAATTTTCTCTTACATGAAATTTATTATTGAGTCTAATTAGACTCGCTTCCTTTTACATCTTTGGGTTTTATTTTCTAAAAACCCCTCTTTAGACCCTTCTTCTTCTGTTCGGTCCGGTTAACTTTGATTTTGAAGTCTTGTCCGAACAATGGTTTCTCCTGTAGTTGACAGCAAGAATATAACCATTTTTCCTATCGTTCGATATGTATCATATTACATATTTTCTTTCTTGTGTTATCCGTTGCCAGAACCTTATTTTCCCAGATTAGCTTTCTTTTATTCTCGAATAAATTTTCAGCAAATCCGGTAGTATTTCCTGTCATGGAGTTTAACAGGAATGACCCGTTCACAAAATTTTGAAATATCTTGAACGAGTATTTTACCTTGTCCATCTCTGTGAGACAGACCCAAATTCTCCATGCTCGCCTGGTAGATATATCATCTTCGGTGAGGGCGATGACTAGAGGACTGTTGGTGGTGCTTTAGCTCTATTAAACACCACCATGTCCGGTCTCTGTAGCTTTATGAAATGGAAGACTGGATGAGACCCTTTTTCCTATGATTTTTGGAGCTGTTGAAATGAATTTAAGCTCCAGGATATCTCCACGATCAAGATGTGGATTATTTTGCCATGAGTCGTACACGGCAGTGGCAATCCATTCCGGTAGTTTGGAAATCTCTGAAAAACTTGGTGCATTGGTAAGAATTAAAGCAATGGCTCCAAAATCATACCATTCTCGAACATCTCGCGGGTTTGCACCTACCAACATCCACATTTGTGGATATTTTCCAGACCAAGCAATTACTTTGCTAGAATTGATCTCATTCCTTGTCACCAATTTCTCTCACGTTCTTTGGTAAACCTGTAAAGGAGAAGATGACTCGTTAGTGTTCATCTTTCTTGGGCCTGTCTGTGGCCTAAGGTTAACCTCTCCCTCTTTAACCCCAGAAGTGCTGGGTTGAGTTGGTTTATTTGGAACAGAGTCCTAACTTTCCAAATTAATAGTTCTATCGGAGTCCGATAGATAACTCGTTTTGACATTATCTGTCTTTTCATCAGAATCTGATGAAAAACTTGTATCGATTGGATTTCCTATCTCGGGTATAAAAATACCATTAGTGTTCATCGATGATAAACCTTTCTCATGAACCTCTCTCTAGGTCACTGATGGTGAACCTGTTTTGAGAAGAGGAATTTCGAGCGCATCCCAAAGATGGGCATGAACAACTCTTGTAGCGCTTATGGCTTTCTGGACTAAGTCTCAATCTACCCTTTGAACATAGGCAACGACTTCAGCATGCATCCTTAGCAAGCAATATCTCTTGTCTAACTTCTCAAGGTTTTCCCTGAGGTGTCCAGCTCGTACTGTGATGGAATCTGCTTTAAGGATATCCATCTCTCGTCAAGAAATCTGCAAGAACATTCTCATTAGATTTCACAATGACAATATCAAATAAATAATATTGGCATTCTGCTTGCCATCTGATAATACGGGTTTTCTCGATTTTTGATTTAAGTTTATTCTTTAAGAAAGCCTTAACATTTGTATTATCCACTTTTAATGTAAATTCTTTTGCTAATAAAAATAAAGGTCATTTTTTAAAAGCCTTCCAAACTGCAAAGAATTCCTTCTCGTTAATGTGCCATAATTTGGCTTGTTGTTCCGAGAACAACCTTCCTGTATATCTACAAGGTTCTTCTCCTGTAGATGTCTTTCGCATGAGCACTGCTGCCCATCGAAAATCATTAGCGTCTGTATAGACAACTGATTGATCTTCATCTTGTGGTATTGCAAGTTTCGGTAAATTACTACAAATCTGTTTTAGTTCGCGAACTCTTTGGGAATGTATGTCTTCCCGTTTCCATTTTGTCTTTTCATCCTTTTGTAATAGAAGACGAAAATCCTTTCTGTATTTTGCTAGGTCTTTAATAAAACTACCTGCAAAATTAACAACATCCAAGAAGCTTTGGAGATTCTTCTTATCGTTTAGAACATCAAGGAAATTACATATTTTTTCAACAATATGTTTCTGAAGTTTCATACTTATTTGGTCAATAATAACACCGAGAAACTCGATCTTATTGACTGTGATTATTGTCTTTTTTTCAGATAGCACTAATCTTTCTTTATGACATGCTTCAGAAAATATTTCAAGATGCTTAATATGCTCTTTTATATTTTTAGATGCAATTAATATGTCGTCTATATAGACAAACATAAACTCAAAATAATCTTTAAATAGATTATCCATTTTCCGTTGGTATATCTGGGGTGCATTTGCAAGTCCCATTGGCATTACATTCCAGATATACTGACCTTGTGGAGTAAAAAAAGCTGTATATTTTCTTGACTCCTTTTCCATTTTAATCTGGTAGAAACCAGACTTACAATCGAATTTAGAAGACACTCTTGACCCTTTAATGCAGTCAATTAAATGTTCCCTACTTGGGATGTAATAACCATCAAAATCAAGTATCTTATTAATACCTTGATAGTTAATTACTAACCTTGTTTTACCTCTTTTTATTTCACCATGGTTTCTTACAAAAAAACCTAGGCTACTATAAGAGGAGACTCCAGCTTCAATCAATTTAAGATCGATATGTTCTTTGATAATTTTTTGCATATATTTCTTATTTGTCATGTCCATTTAGATTGGCTTGTATCGAACCAACTCATATCAGAATTGTTCCTTTATTTTAAGAGTTGTTTCAATCTTGTTTCTATTCCACCAAGCCAGATGATCCTCATTGAAGTTTCTCTGGATAAGTCTTTTGACATTCTTAAGGAAAAGTAATTTCTCCTCATCAATGTCCTCAACAGGTGTACTCTTTTTACGTGCATTTTTTAGAAGTTGAATATCTTCTTCAGATGCCTTTTCGAAACCCTGTTGCCTGAAAGATAAAAGAGTTTACCAAATTTCCTTTTATCCTGCATTTTAGGATGTGTTAATTTGGCATCATCACCACGTTTGCTGCGAAAAATAATAGACATTATTCTATTGAATACCATTTCTCGTCGCAAAACCTGTATCAAACTACCACAATTAGTAATAAAGGTTAACAGCCTGACGACAGCCATGCACCACCTGTGTCCGCGTTCCCGAAGGCACCCCTCTCTTTCAAGAGGATTCGCGGCATGTCAAGCCCTGGTAAGGTTCTTCGCTTTGCATCGAATTAAACCACATGCTCAACCGCTTGTGCGGGCCCCCGTCAATTCCTTTGAGTTTCATTCTTGCGAACGTACTCCCCAGGCGGGATACTTAACGCGTTAGCTACAGCACTGCATAGGTCGATACGCACAGCGCCTAGTATCCATCGTTTACGGCTAGGACTACTGGGGTATCTAATCTCATTTGCTCCCCTAGCTTTCGTCTCTCAGTGTCAGTGTCGGCCCAGCAGAGTGCTTTCACCGTTGGTGTTCCAAATGCTCATCCTATCATGATCCTTGTTTCACAAATACCTTTATTGAGTATTAGGATTTTCTGAGAGAAATCCCTTAGGTAATGTGTCCACAACTTCGCTGGGGAAAACTCCTGGTTTTGCCGTACAAATACCTGATCCTAAATCAATATAAACAGCAAAATATTCTGTCTTATATTGTTCTTACATCATCCCAACGGATATGTATATGAAAAATGGACTCGTCATTCCACCCTGAGGTGTCCATCGAGACTGAATTCTATACATCTTCTTTTTCGTCCCCAAGGTTTGGGTTCCTTGAGGAAACTTAGACCCAACGTCATAGTACCTTTGGTTCTACCTGCATTACCAGTGACAGATACTTCATAGCCCGCTATTTCTAGCATGTCTTCGTATCTTCCAATCGCTGGTTGTTGTAAATGATATAATTCATCACAAGGAAAAAAGTTAAGTTTTTCCGATATATCAAAAATAACACAAATTTCTTTCCAACCCTCAGGGCAATGCATTTTTACATTACTGACCCTAATTTGTTGTGGATTGAAATCCTCTAATGGTTCTTTTCCTTTTAGGCTTAGTATTCTATCTTCGGAAAATGTCATTCTATCAGATTCTAAACTCATTGATCTGTTAAAAACAGGATGATCTTTAATTTGTATGTTAACACCACCAATCCTAGGGATTTGGATTGGGTCTGGTGTCATTACTTTGGCGAATTCCTTGAAAATTCTAGGAATCTCAATATACTCTTTCCTAAGAAACAAATCAGAATGATGTGCATTGGAAAGTGCATATGCAATTCTATATGTAATAGAATATGGTTTGTTACCTTTTTTCATTAGATTTGTTCTTTTAAAATCTTGATGAAGGGTTAAAACTCGACTAAAATCTTGGTCAGCTAGGTTGTATGCAATCCTAGGATGAATGTCAAACATAAGTTTGCCAGCATACAAATTACCTACCATTGTATTAAGATAACTGTCTCTGAGGTTATTGATTCTTCTATCCATTACTGATAGATGAAATTCAAAATCAATACCTTCCTTGAAGATAGTTTTAATTACTACTTCAATGGTTCCAATATGGATCCATTTCATAGTCACTATTACTTCTTCCCTAATTCGGCTTAGTTCATCAAGAATTTCTTCTTTTGGAATAAGTTGCATATCAATTCTATTATCAGTTAATTTTATTGAAATCGAAAACTCACCTGAGTTCACTCGATAGATGATATGGTGCTTGCGTTGTCTTAGTCCAATCTGGTGAATGATCCGACTAACACCTCCAATTCTGAAACCATCATAGGGGCTCAAAGTTGAGTCTTGCTTCATGATTCTTTCTATCGTTTTGTTTGAGATGGTCATTTGTGAAAAGAATCCTGGTAGACTTTCCGAAGTTTGGAGTCTATCTTCCATCTCGAGGCTATTCGTCTGATTTTGTTGATGATCTATAAGATTCATCTGAATTAGTCTCGAATTCTTCTTCATAGATGTTTTCATCTGAAGAGATGTCCTCGAATTGGTAAACTAGTACCAAACCGTCATAGAAATCTACATCCAGGATGTCTGCAGTCAGCTTAAATTGGCGAGTTTTTCTCTGCTTTTGTGGGCAGTCTGACAAAATATATCCTTTCGCACTGCATATCCAGTAATTGCAGTCTTTGAAACTTTTATTTGTACGAATGAGTCGTTTGAAAGTTCTCCTTGTTGGTGTTCTTCCTGTTGACTTCCCTGTGGATCTAGATCCTTGTGAAGAAAACCTGGAAAGACCGGATTTCTGACCAGACTTGTAGGTTCTGGCCTTGGATTTGGACCACCATGATTTTCTTTGGTTGGAAGGTCTTTTCTGTGATCCTTCGGACTTGACATAAGATACACTTCTAAAGTGTTCATTTCTCTTCTCATGCCTCACCTGTTTTGATTCTCCAATTACCGATAGAAAATCGTTGTTATATAACAACAAAGAGGAGTTCTTTTGATTTGTCCTCTAAGTTTTTTCTTGTTCTTTTGAATGGTTGCTTGTTGACACCATTCTCTTAGCTTGTTTTTTAGGAAAGACATTCTTCTTGCGACTGTGTCGACCTGTCCTAGTGGTAATTGGTAGGACTGGATCAATATTTCTCATCATGGGCTACAGATCTTTGCAAAGAACATCTCTGTTGCCACATTTAGCGGGACCTCTATTTGAAAGTAATATTTACGAAACCAATAAATGTATTCATCGGCCGCACATATACTTTTCAACTCGAGAGCATACAGGGCTTGCGTATATTCTTGACTTTTCTTCTTCTTACTTTGGTCAAAGTATCCATCTCCATGAAGTAGACCTTAAGCATTCTTCCGACTTTTTTGATGATAGCGTATAAACTATCTCTGAAAAAAGTTTATTCTTCAACTTGGGTAGATGTTGATTCCCAAGCCATCTTCGCTGAACCTTCCAGACTACTTTCGATTAGTTTGATGAAGTTTTCTTTTTTTATGTCTAGCGTTGTTGAGGCCACCTTTAACGAGGCCATCCATTCATTGATTAATTTTTCCATATTTCGGAAATCGATGATATCTTTTGTGAGAACCAACTCATATGGGTGTGTTGGTTCCAACATCATTTTTGCCCACGGACTGTTTGGAGGTGCTTTGTTCCTCCCTAGTGGTCTTCTTAACCCTGTCCAAATATCCTGGTCAACATTGGATTCATCTTCTACCCTTGATCTCTCAGGGACTGGTGTATTTGAGCTCGTGTTTCCTTTTGGATTAGGAACTTGAGAGTTTATCTTAATATTAACCAGATCCACTATCCTAAGATTGAAGAGTGATTCGATTAACTCTGAGATATCAACTCGTGATGTCTCCATGTTAGATTTTTCTGATGATTTCACACATTAGTTCATCATGACTCTTGGACTCTGGAATTTCTATAGTCTTTCCTTTGGGAATAAGTGGTTTATCCCCGAACGCATCTTTGAAACGTTCATTCATGGATCTATTGGATCCCTTTGGTAACTTCATTTTCAGATCTGTAATTTCTCTTTTCAGATCTGAAACCTCTTATTGGATCTCGGATAGAGATTGGATCATCGTTTCCGTCTGACCTCTATAGAACTGGATGATCTTCTGGATCTCTATAAGATCTTATGAGATCTTAGAACTATCAGGAACAATTTTGTTTCAATCCTTGTTGAACATCATTTGATATTCCTGAAACTTGTATTATCTCGAAAAATATTTCGGATACATATTTTCTTGATTTTCTCCTCCGTTAGGCATAAAATCAATATTGTAAATATAAATCGTAAATTATTTCTTCAATAAACCTAGACTTTGATATCATTTTGAGATCCGGATTTAATAAATATTTGGATTGGATTTAATTGATTAATTTAGGAAAAATATGGATTATATTTATCAAATAAAACAAGGAAGTAGTTAATATCTAATGATTGTACATGTGTGTCTTAGGATTATTTTAATTATTTTATCAAAAAAATGGTATTTTTGGACATACTATTATAATTGATGGTATTTTTAATCTAAATTTATAAGTTTTATGGTATTTTTACATCTTTCCCTATACAACGTCGACGCTATAATAGCTAGTATACAATATACAATAGTATGATGTATGTATGGAATAGAAGAAGAGATCATGCAATGGACATCAATAAGTCCAAAAGTGGGACCATCATTTGCACAATTTTGAAGGGGACAAATCTCCAACAATTGCAATCATTGGCATCAATATAGGTCCATAACATAATCCCATTTTTCAGCCAAATTGTAGGCATAATAGTAAATAAATAAAGAAATATATATATATACATATATATATATAGGGGTAAGTGTTGTAATCTTGTAAGTGCAATAATTGTAGCATTGATTGCATGCTTCATTTTGGTGCAAATTTGTCCCACCAAACAACTCATTTACTCATCCATCATTTTCATTGCGATTTTACCCTCCTTTTGCCTCTATTATTGTCTCCTTATATTTTCACTCTGTTTTTTGGTGCTATCAAATTTTACTGCCACCAAGAAACCAAAGGAGAATCAGACCAATAATGTCTAATTGTAAAATTAAAATAAAAGGTAAAGGAATAATATCCCTAGATACCATAAAATCAAATAATAAAATATATTTTACCACAAATATAATTTTATTTACTTTTTTATCAGAAATTAGGAAATTTTACAAAATTACTCTTCCAATAAAAGTTAAAAATAATCAGGAAACTATCCATTTTATGAGATAAAACGATATGGATATATTGTGTAAGATTCAACAAAGTACTGGCTTTTATACTTTTATCAGAAGAACAATTATGTTCAATTTTCTAATTTGTGTTTATAAATATTACAAAATTATCATTTATAATAGAAAAATAATCACCTATATAAAATGTGGCATTTAAATTACCAAACTCAAAAAATACAACTGTTAAATTGTCTCTACTTGAAATAGTGTTGCATCTCTTCCAATGTTAGATAAGAATCATAAGATAGACAACCACGAATTTTCATGTAAATTAAGAAAATATATTAAATATGGAGGAGCGTGTACTATTGTCTAATTGTAAAATCAAAACATAAAAAATCTAAAAAATCAAACCATTGCAAGATTATACTACTTTGTTCAATTATTTCGAAATTCCTAATTTGGCTATGTTTTCTGTCAGTTGAGTACAATTTGGTAAATTTCTGATTGTTGTGGTCCCAATTACACATAAAAAAACTCAAAATTAATTTAATGCCATTTAATATCTTTCATTTAATTGCACATGTCAATTACAAAATTGTATCTTCTGACAAGAACAGTATTAAATTGACAATTTTAAATCAATTAACAAAATGACAGGATCTCACAAAACGATTAATTTTCTTAAGCCTTTAAAATATATGATATGTAAAAATAAATGCTAGCTTTCTTCATAATGACATACTTAACCGTAAATGCTAACAGCATCTAAGAATTAGATTTATTTTGAATATAATTTACTAAATAATCAATATAAATAAATTTGGCAATTCTATCAAAAGGAGGGGGGGGGGGGGGGGGGGGAGGAATTGGATATTATAGGTTTCAAGAGCCCAAAATTGTATGATGTTAATCTTGAGTGGGCTTGGCACATCACATGAAAATACCATCAAATAACTATCCTATCGGTGGTCCAATATATGTTTCATTTCTTATTTTTAAATAATAACTTCCACACGTCATTTGTATAGTTGTATGAAATTAAAATATATACTATAATTTTACATATGACATGTATTACAGATAATAGATACAAGACGAAATACAAAATGTAACAAAAAAACCAAACAACTCAAAGTCCTTAAAACAAAAGACAAAAAAACACAAAAAAAAAAAAAAAAAACAAAAACAAAAACAAAAAAGGATTATAATTTGAGGCCCTTAATTAAGAGAATAAATAAGTTTCCTATTTCATAATTGACTGTAAATAAGATTTCATCTATTTCTAATTTAGAAAAGCTCCATTCACCAGGCAATTCAAGTATTGGGGAAACTCAATGTGGTTTTCTTTCTTTCTTATGAAAATCTAAAGAGTATTCATTTTCTAAATTAAGAGAAAATAGTGTAATTATAATAACAATTAATGAAACAAAAAAAGAATAATTTTATAATTTTAATAACCCAAAATTCTAACACAAAAATCTTAGAGGACCTAGACAAAAATCTTAATGCCATGGTCTCATCTTATATGCTTCACTAATTCCACATTGTTTACTAAACAAATACTGCAAACTCCTATTGTTCATCAACTTCCCTGCAGATGTAAATCAGAGAGGTCCTTCAAATCTCTTTCATTGATCGGAATACAAATGAGATGAAGATCGAGCCTTAGGACGAATCTTGTGTAATACCCTAAATTTTTAATTAAATCATTTTTATGAATAATAGATTTTTATTTTTATTTTTATCATGGCCTCATACTAGATTATAGTGAATTAGTTATATGAGGTATTTAGAATTCTTAAATAATTAGTAGGTTAAAGATCATATTACATTAGATGTAGGATTTTAAAATTTAAAATAATTAGTTGAAAAGATCTAGGAGTCCACGTGCTTTTAAACTCTTAAAGGATAAGAAATCTCAAACTCTAGATAAATAAATATAGGTAAAACCTACAGAAGAAATATGTAGCTAAAGAGACGAGAAAGAGAGAGTACGGTGAGAAAGCAGAAAGAAAAGGTACGGTGAGAAAGCAGAAAGAAAAGGTTCATATCGGCGCTGTACAGTTAAGTTTCACGCAATTACAAATTCGGTTAAGGAAGCTTAAAACATACTTAAGGATTTTGAAGTGTTGTGAATTTTGAAAGTTTCAGGTAAGTACATCTCTCACCTGCAGTATAAGTAGCTTTCTTTTAATTGTTTAATGATTATGCAAAATTACGTGAGTGTCTATTTATGTTTTATGTGAGTATGCTTTAATGAGTTGCTAAGTTAAATGCTTCATGAGTTTTTATTTATGATTTATGTGAATGTGAAGAGATGCTTTGTTCAATGTGGTGATTCCATATGTTTGATTTAGTACAAGATGCAAGTATTTTATTTTACGAAACGTGAGTATTTTGTTTATGAAGTTAAGGGCTCCTAGATTGCCCTATTAGTTATTAGTTGCTCCGTTTAGATTTGGTGGCTAGCTACCCCGAATTCTTCGGAGTTGCGCACATTGGTACCATGTCTGGGCTCATAGTATATTATTTTCAAGTATAAGAGTTTATTATTTTTATGAGTGATGTTTCTTGTGTTTTCAAAAGTTTCAAAAAAAAATGTTTTGTGAGATAGGTGATATACTTGCTAAGCATTTTTACTTATAATATTACCTCATACTGCAGATAAAGGCAAATGTAAGGCAAATGTAAGATGTGATGCAAAGAGATAGCATAGGTGATGTACTTGCTAAGCATTTTTGCTTATAATATTACCTCATACTGCAGAGCATTTTTGCTTATAATATTACCTCATACTGCAGATAAAGACAAATGTAAGATGTGATGCAAGAAGGTAGCATAGGTGATGTACTTGCTAAACATTTTTGCTTATAATATTACCTCATACTGCAGATAAAGACAAATGTAAGATGTGATGCAAGAAGGTAGCAGCGCTGAAGCGTGATAGATAAAGACAAATGTAAGATGTGATACAAGAAGGTAGCATAGGTGGTGTACTTGCTAAGCTTTTTTGCTTATAATATTACCTCATACTGCAGATAAAGACAAATGTAAAATGTGATGTAAGGAGGTAGCAGTGGTGAAGCGTGATTGGTGGTGATGGCCTCAAAATTGGTTTAAGATTTTTAGAGTTTTTCTAAATTTGCATGTTAAGAAGACTTTTGATTTGATTTTTTTTACGAAAGTTTTACACAAACGATTTAATTATTTTTGGATGCTTTAAACCGTTTTAAAACTCTGATATGTTTTCTAACAAAATTATTTCCGCTGTTTAAAAAAAAAAAAAAAAAAAATCTATGAATCCTTATAACATATTTTTATTAGTTGGAAAGTTAAACATAATTTAGTATAAGTAATTACCTTATTAGAAGGGGGGTTTTACGTCTTGATAAAATAAAACAACTTTAAGCTCTACAAATAATTAAATCCAATACAGCACAGGAAGGCAACTTAATCAAACATATACAATATCAGCTGTCTATGATGTATGAATTATAGTATGACACAAGGCAGTTTGATAGTCATCATGATGAACAGATATTATATATATCATTTGTGCTGAAAACAATAATGCATTGTAAAGAAAAGCCAGTAAACAACAAGATGTTTACAATATTCATCTATAACAGACAACACCAAGAGTTCATTTAACCACTAGGATTCTATTTCAGCAAGGTAAATTTACCGTCTTTTCCGAAGGCGGTTAGTTCAATCTTCTCCTTCTCAATTCACGGGGGTCGCGGCTGTCTAAATCTGAATTCCTCGACATGATAGTTCTTCTTCGAAGAGAAGAAGACGACGAAGAAGAAGAAGAGGAAGGAACCACAGGCAGAACACTGATGTCGTGAGGATCCCTCGTCGACTGAACCCGAACAGAAGCAGATACATCGCTCGACTGGGAAGACGAGGTGATGGGCAAGGCATCATTGATATCAGCAGTCGAATGTGGAGGCAGTATGGCAGCAGAAGTCCTGGTAAGAAGATTCCCAACATCAACCGACAAAGTCCGAGTATCATTTCGTAACCTGTTGTTAATAATAGTTTCCAGGTCTTCGACTAACCTTTCCCAATTGCTTAAAGCAGATGAGAGGGAAGAAAGAGAAGCAGCACTTTCGGACAACACTCTCGAAACCTGATGGATCCTTATGCGATGACCGCCACCTGGTTCGGCATTCGGCCCCGCCTGAGACTCTGTATCCAAATTGACCCCACCACCACCACCCTCTTGTGTCCCCTCGGGTGCTCGATTCCCCATTGCACCGATACTAATTCTGATTCGCCTAAGTGCTTCTGCAAAGGGAACATGTGGCAGACCTTGGGCTAAACGCTGTTGCCTAACACTTTCGACTCTACGAGCTTTAGGCCTTGGAGGTATCGTCAAGCCAGATTCCGTCTCACACAAGTGCTCACTATCCCCATTTCCATAAATGGGAATCACAGTGCTATCCGATACCTCTCCCTTACAAACCGGACACTCTTTGGAAGTAGAATCGATGTCTGAAACCTGATAAAAGCACGGCCAACAAAACAAGTGACCACAACAAGTCAAGACGGGCTCCCTCGCCACATCCAAGCAAATATTACAATCGTAATAGCTCCCACCCTCCTTATCAACCTTCTTAACCTCAGAACTCGTCTCCAAAGCCTTTGCCACCAAATGGGAACTATCCCTTTTACAGCCCTTTCCGCGCTCGACAGTCCTTTCAACAACACCAACGTTGTTGCTTCCATTAGGGTTCTCTCTCTGACCAACATCTACCATTGTTTCACTAGGAAAATAACTAACTTCCATAGAATTTCTCGCCTGGCGCCATCTCTGGCGCTGCCTAGCACGGGCCGTAACAGCCTCGAGCTGTCGAATCCTCTCCTCTATCCTATCATGAGCAGTTCCCAACTCATTCAACAAGGACCCATATCTAGCAACCCTACGCAAAGATGGGCCCGCTGGTTCTTGGTTCAAATCAAGATCCGTGAAATCGACATCCATCAAATTATCATCCTCCATCACATACAAAGCTACCAAATCTCAAGAATCCGAAACCCAATTCAGTTTACACCACAAATAACCCTCAAAAACCACATATTGAGCAAAAAATGAATTTCCGAATCTGGGTTCAGTAGAATAAAAATTAAACCTTGAATCAGTAAAATTAGGGGTTTAGAAATCCGAAATTGGGAAATTACAAAACGGAAGTATTAATTTATGAATTCAGGCATTTGGGGATCAAAATCGAAACAAAACATAAAGCAAATTCATGCTTAAACGAATGAATTCGAACAGAAGATCGATTGCGAACCTGGATAGAGGATAAACTGTTTTCTCGAATAGAGTGATTCTCCATTATCCCTTCGGTGGCTGAATTGAAACGGGGGATTCCTAATCCATCATCATGTGCATATCTAAGAGAGAGAAAGAGCTTAGGATAATTCTTGAGAGAGAGAGAGAGAGAGAGAGGAGTGTGGGGCGACAGAGGGTACTCTACCATGAACCACACTTGGCGCACTTTTGGAACCTGTGCTCTTTTTAGGGAGGTGACTTTGTCTTACACGTCGTCGTTTTGCACAACATTTTGCCAAATTCGTTTTTATCATTTCCTTGAATTGTGTAGTAATTTTGAAAGAAGCAATTCCTTAACTAGTAAAAGAGATTATCTTTTTAAAGTATAACTTTTTATTTTGAGTTACTCAATAAAAGTACAGTCTCTATTGAATTTCATTTATGTTTCTTCCATTAAGTTTGTTGGTTTAATTTATTTAATCACATTTAACTTGACGTGCGTTTTGTCATAAGTGAATGATAGAGATATTGATTAAAGATAAATCTTAGCATTTAGAATTTGACACACACACATTTAAATAATGTGACTTGATTTGTTTTTTTTTTTTTTTTTTTTAAGAAGAAAGTATCTTAAAAGCTTATTACTGGAAGTCTGGAATATGAGTTTTGTTGGTCAATTAAGTTTATAACTTTAAATTATAAATCATATTTTCGATACAGTTAGCTGATTTGTTGAATATATTAAAAAATATCGTGGATTTATGTGACATGTGATAGGGTTCTTAAAAATTGTGGGCATTACATTGCATTTTACCACATGTTTGTGGGCGTGGTGTTTTAAGGAACATTAAATAGATCTCATAATCAAATGGTACTGACAATCCGACCCTTGATTCACCATATAATTTTTTTTAGATACAAATCCGACGAATAGTACAATCATATAATATAAAGATTATAAAGGTAATATTGCATTCACTTCAAGGTTTTATTATTTTACTGAACATATTAATCGTATTAGATAAGATCCTCATGATTTTGAAATGAATGTATTTCAAATTCACTTAAATTGGAGTCTATACAAAATTTATTAATATTGTTAAAAAAAATTACAAAAATTTTTATACACTCGTTGTACAGTTTTGAAATTGTGCACTCATCCCCCACGCGCCTGCGCGAACCACAAGATCGCGCACAAATTCGATCCCAGATGTCATACCTTTATGTAATGTTAAACATACCATTATGTAGTGTTAACTGTTAAGCATACTTTTATATTACGTTAGTCATACATTTTAAGATTTTTACATGTACCTTAACATATTTTCAGATAGCTATTAATGTTTTTCATACATTTTAGTTATATTCGTCATACCTTTTAGTTATGTTAATTGTACCTTTATATATTACATAAATGTATGTTTATGTTGATATAAAGATAAAAATAATATCACATAAATGTAAACGTGTACAACTTGTGTTGAAATTAGGATTTTTTTTGGAGTTAAAGTATTACATAAATGTATGACTAATATAACATAAATATATGACTAACATAATATGAAGGTTAGCAATTTTTTTTTTTTTTAAGTTAAAGTATTGCACTAAGAGTATGAAATCTGGACATAAATGTATGACTAACATAACATAAAGGTCAGGAGAAAAAAAAAAAAAAAAAAAAAGGAAAATGCGTGGATCCAGATTGGATCCGGCCCGACCCGACCTGAGTGCATGAGTTTATGATTCATGCACCAGTTGCACAGGAAATCGACTCTAAAAAAATAGTTTAAAATGAAAGTGTTGAATTTCAAATTCAAATATGTCGAAACACCACAGATGAATTTACTATTAAAATTTTCAAATCTCTTCTCAAATCCTCAATTAAAATAGAATTTGGTATTAGTTGCATCGCATAAGTATTACCTTATTTACTGAAACAAAATGCAAGATATTACTTACATAATAAAAAAAATATTATTTACATAACTAAAAAAAATTCTTATATAATTAAAATATATTACATGTTTATTAGAATCGAGACAGAAATGGAAGAACGTGGGTGCGGGCATAGGAACACATGAAAATGGGTACGGGTCGAATAACACAAATCCTACCTCCATATTTCGGTTGATATAAGTTTTTTGTGAATGATAATTTTGAAAAGAAAAAAAAAATGAATAGAGACTTCATTAACTGTACTTTTATGCAAATATTAGAGACCAAATTGCTATCTTTTTCTTAAGAATGTTGAATATTTCCGTCTATTGCTATTTTCTCTTCAAGGCTGAAGCTTCCCATGAAAAAAAAAAAAAAATTTGAAAACGTATTAATTATTTATTATCATGATGAATACATTTTTAAAAAATAGAAATATCAGGTGTTATATTTAATTATTATCTAACTAGATGAGCCCAATGTGTGTCATATGGGAATTCTCGCTTTTTTTTTTTGTATTAAATTTAAAAACGTCAATATAAATTAGATTAAGAAAATCAACATTAATCAATATGAATAAGAGAGGAAAAATGTCTATTCATACCTTTTTTTTTTATGAATATTTAGGGATTTTTATACTCTCATGTAGTAAGCAAACAATTAATGTTACAACTGATAAAGATTTAAACACTAAGCACTACAATCATATATACTAGTTATAACTTATTTAAACAATAAAAAAATCCAATGATAAACAACCAGTTATAAAATTCTTACTATTACGTACGTAAACACAATTTATAAAACAACACAAGATAATTCTCAAAATAGATGAGTGGATTAATTATAGGGCTTGTGTTCATTTAAATTTCCCTAAGATATATATTTAATCAATCAAAGTTCATGAATTTTTATATGATCAAACGGTTCATTCCTGCTAAGCATAAGCAATTAACTCTCAAAAGTTCTTAAAAAAAAACTCTCAAAAGTTCAAGATTAATTTTTCATCACAAATCATCGTCTTTAATATTTTTGTATTTACAACATTAACTTACTATCCAACAAAAGTAATTAATTAATTAATGACACAAAGAGGATCTCAACTATTTTTCATGGTAAAAAACTTTGCAATAGTTTCCTTAAAAGAAATCCAATAATATAGCTTGTGAATTTTAATAGGATTTTTTTTTCTCAAATTTGTTGTTTATTTATTAGGAAAAAATAAGGTGGGGCATTACACACTCCAAAAATTATGTTTTCATGTCTTTCATTTTTTTAAAAATAGGATATGTTTAGTAAATTTTGGAATGTATATAGTCTCATCCTAAGATAAATTCTTGTGGAGAACTGCATTTAATTTGATTTTGTAACTTTGGGGATACTGAATATATTTAGCCACATAAACTAAAGTGGTAGCAATTTTAGTGTTGCAACTTATAAAATTGTGAAATTTGAGGATAAATTGGTTGGAACTTGCAACTTTCGTTAAATTTACTATTAAATTTGAGATTTTTCAACTGAGTATAATAATGACAATTTGTAAATTTGATCTCACAAACTTTTAAATTACTATTCCTATTCTACGTACTATAAACAAACCTAATTTTATTCAAATTACAAATTGACCCAAACATGGGATATATATCAAGGAATTCTCCATTAAAATAAAAGAAGGATTTATCTTCTTTTTTTTTTTTTTTTTCTATTTGTATTACTATTAATGTGATGTGATAATATCATCTCTGGATGTTGATTAAATAAACTAAAATAAAAGACTGAATTCTCAGAAATACATGTGGCAAAAGATTTTTTTATTTTTTTAAGTCAATAATAGCCACTAAATTTCAGCCAAAAAAAAAAGTTAGAAAATTTTCAGTATTCAAATCAAGACTTAATTGTAGGCAAGTCAACTCCAAAATTGCAAGTCAACTATCATGCTAGAGATTTGACAAATTCAACTCTCACCCTATCAAGAATCTTACAACTTGGCAAACCAAAATACACACTCATTCACATTAATATAAAACTCCAACTTGCTTAACCATTTGACAAAACTCATTATATGTACCCTTTTTCATCATCATCAAACTCAAACCCTCCTCAATCCCACACCAAAATAAAAAAATAAAAAATAAAAAATAAGCTCGATGGAGTTCAAGCATTTCAGCCATAGCCACGGCCTCATTTTCCACCAAATGCCACAAGACTCGGAGGTGCATTGCTCCGGTTGCAAGTCCTCAGGCACAGGCAACGTATACGTGTGTTGGAAGTGCAACTATTTCCTACACGAACAATGTTTTCGTGCAACTCGATCTCTCAACCACCCGGCCCATCCTCTTCATCCTCTAACTTTGGTCCCATACCCAACTTATTCATCCACACAATTCTTTTGCAATTCTTGCAGACTTGTTGGAAATGGATTCTGCTATTGTTGCTCTGAATGTGAGTTTGATGTTCATGTTCATTGTGCTCATCTCACAGCTCCTCCACATTTGTCACATCCAACAAGTGTCCCACTTCCTAATTTCTCTAATGATCCACACAATTTTAATCATCAGCCTCATCAAAATCATGTCTATCCACCCGTTCATAACAACCCCTACCCCAACTACGTACCCTCATCATAAAGTGAAAGTTCGAGTCATCTGCTGTGAAATGGTATTTTATCTCGTATTTTTCGATTTTATTGATGTATGTCGGTGTTCTGTAGTTGAAGATCCAATTACATAAATCATGTTGATTTCTTTCGTTTGAGACTTGTTTTTATTTATTTATTATGATGTAATTCAGTTTTGATCGCTTGATTAAGTAGAAGGAACTGAAAGCTTTTATCATGTATGGAAAATGCAAATTAATGAAATAAAATATAGAGCTAAACTATATGCGTAGAGAAATCTATTACATTGGGTATTAAACAAAATATAGGACTAAAATTCAATAAAAATCTAAGTTACAATAACGCATTGAAAAAGTCCAAGTCAACTTTCAACTTTATACCAAATCCGAAAATCTCGCCACACCGTAAGCCAATCCTTGGACACTGATATTATTACCCCTATCAAGAATTGCACATGACTATTTTATTTAATAATAAATGATCTAAAGAAAATGCGTTTGTCCAAAATGAAGGAAACTTTTGAAATTGTCCACATTGATAAAAATCTAATTAAAGTATAAGAGTCGTGTATGTGTTTCTCGCATGTTGATTAACAAACAAAAATGGAATTGAAGTTATATACTATAAGTCTATAAATAATGTAGTATGGAATGAATTTATCTCACATCTTTCGGTTACTAAAATGACAATGAAGTCATTCACTGTAAATAATACTAGTTTGAGATGAGTTTATCCAACATTGATTAGTTACTAAAACGACATTGAAGCTATTATAAATGATGCCTACTACCTAGTAGTAAAAAGAAGTTAAAACATTTTACAAAAAAAATTGTTCAACTCAGTTTCGACCAGTTTAATCTGTTCTTGGTCCGTTTGATTGATTTGACCATAAAAACGATTTTATATGACTCGGGTCCTGGTTTAATGGGCCGATCTGATTATAAAACAAAATTTTAAAGATAAGAAAACCATTTACCTATGATATTTTTATCTAAAAATAATCATGTTTTGACAAAAATCAATTGTCTCATAAGTGGCTATTATTTCTTCAGAACAGATTTTATTGATTTAAAGCATAAAATAGAACAACTTTCAATTCAAAACCTAAAAAAATAATATTATTTATTTAGGGATGAAAAATTAAAATTAAAATGATAAATCAAACTCATGAAAGTATTGACGTCTTGCAAGTCCTTATTATTATTATTATTATTATTATTATTTAAGAAAGATAAT
Source organism: Scutellaria minor (assembly GCA_954870855.1). Lineage (NCBI taxonomy): Eukaryota > Viridiplantae > Streptophyta > Magnoliopsida > Lamiales > Lamiaceae > Scutellaria > Scutellaria minor. The sequence goes on along the minus strand of OX940738.1, from coordinate 12,412,831 downwards.
ATGATAATCTCAAAAAATATGATTAATAAATTTTTAAAATTAAAATAATAAAGGTTATACGGGAAAACCACAAAACACACGCGACTCATTTAATCTAAAAAAAAAAAGTAAAAAGGAATTATAATCTGAAAGGAGACCGCGTTTGGTTTGGTTCGCACAAAAGAAAAAAGAAAAAAAAAAACCAAAATAAAAGAATGGCGGAAGAAGGAAGATCGCCGGCGGCCGCAGATGCGCAGCTTTTTGGGCTACTTTCGAGTCTCCTTCAACAGGTTTTGTGCCTCTCTATTAATACACAATGTTTTATATATATGAGATGTTATTCGTTTTTAATTCATGGAAGATTAGGGATTATCATTTTGATATTCAGATGTGGAATTTTCCTTTCCTTTGATTTTGGGATGTGGGATCTGGATTGATACCTAGCTCAACTGTTATGCTGTGATTGAGAAAGTAAAATTTACCCTTTTTTTTTTGGTGAATTTTACGCAATTGGGCCATGATCATGTTATTCTTGGTGCGAATTGCTTGAAGATGTAATTATGTTCATTCTTAATATGTTCATTCTAATTTCTATTAGGTTGCATTCAGATTGAAGGATTTGGGAATGGATTTGAAATACATAGTAGAAATTCATCACTTCTGGATTTTCTGTTTTTGTTGTTTTTGTTGAGGCTGAGAGAGAGAGAGAGAGTTTCATTGTTCTTGTAGACAAATTATAAGTTATTAGAAGTTGGATTGCAGTTTCAAGAACTAACTATTGCAAAAGTTTAAGATGCCATTCTTGATTTATCTAGGCATGGGCATAGGCAGATAACTAAGCAAATTAATCTCATCTTCTAGACTTGGTTATCATGATAGTTACATATGAAGGGGGAATTACACTGTGATTGTTGAAGTTCATCAAAACTTCCAATGTAGTTTGTGGAAAAATGAACTGGAAATCAGTTAAGCCAAGACAGAGATGCATATCGTATCTATTTATGATAAATTCGAGGCTCTTTAACTTTATTTATTTCAGGTGGAATCATTAACGAATCAAGAAGAAGTGGAGTTGCGTGCCAAGATCGAAGCCTTGGGACTGGAGGTCACAAAACTTCCTTCCAAATCTGCTCAACATCTCAACGAGGTAGATTGAATTCATTCATCGCCATGTCTCTTTCTATCACGCATGAAGCTAGTGTTTCATTAGATTAAAGATTATTATTATTTTCTCCAATTAGATGGAGATAGCAAACGAGTTAGACAAATTATCCGCAAAGCTTGATGATGTTGATGAGTTGATATCGTCGACAATGGCTGAGGATCCACAGGTCAGGACTCTCTTAAGCTCTACGGCTGATGTCTGGCTGCCGGTTATTACTGCCAACTCTGATGAAAGACGTAATTTTACCTCCATATCTGGAGACACCAGCCTGGAGGTTAAAGGGAAAAGCTCTGAGTAACACTAGTTTTCGATATTTATACTATTAGTTTTAATGATTTATTTCCAGCATATGAACCAGATGATAAGTGTTGGCTTCGAATTTGTGAGTTCATACAGCAGAGAAGATGGTGTCATTTTTGGCTTCTTGAATGTTCATCCAGAGAAGAGATAATGATTTGTATCAACTCTTACACTGCAATGTTTAATTATGAAAACAAACCCTCTTGATCCCTTTATTGGTGGAATCTCTCTCTCTCTCTCTCTCTCTCTCTCTCTCTCTCTCTCTCTCTCTCTCTCTGTTATGGTTTTCAATTTCCATCTTGATTTTATATATGAAAATGCAAAATCCTTAATGGATAGCAATTGCAGTATTTAGTTGCATTTTCTGTGAATCAATATAAATCCAAGAATTCTTGAAGTTCTCTTTCAACTAGTTTTCCTTATGTTTTTTTATTTGTTTTTTTGTTTTTCTTGTCTGTAAAATGAACTAGGGAGTGTAGAAAGTCTCTGCCTAGAATACTACAAACTGTTTTTACACACAACTATTAGATAGTGAATGATGGGAAAAAAAGAAAGCAATCAGCATTATAGAGCAAATGTTGCTGAATAAGGTAAAAGGAACAGAATCATCTGAAATATTCGTCTCGATTTTGAATGGATACATTGAGTTGTCGAGCATAAATAAAAAACAAACTTGGACTCATTTTAATGGAGGTGGATGCAATATTAAGCCAATAAACCACATAGCAAAGGATCCAATGATCCAACATAAGAAGAAGAAGACTAGCACACCAGCCAAAATGGTGAGGAAAGGCGGGTCTGAAGCAGCGTCACTGGATTTTGAGTCATCCGCTCCGTCTGAAGGATTCAAATTAGATGCAAATACACGACCCCACCTGTTCTTCACTTGCACTGTAACTTCCTTTTTAGACCTGAAAGGAGAAACCGATAAGAATTCCTATGCTTTTCATTATCTTCCTCGTAATCTACCAATCTTGGAAGTGTTGCTCATATGATAGTTTAAGCTAAAAGAGCTACCAAAGGAATGAATAAGAAACAAAGAATATAACTAACATCTTCGTAGCTTGTGGTTCTTGCAAACATACTTCATCACAACAATCGCAAACGTATGCATCCATTTTCGCCTCTCTGGGTAAACTAGAAGCATAATGTTCAATTATAACTGTAATATTATAGCTCTGCCTTATTTCTCTATATGATATTCATAGTATTTTGATAAATCTGATACCACAGAATGTTGCTCTAATCCAAAACATGCACCAGAATTCATAAGGAATCCATTTTCGCGAACAAACACAACCCTCCACACCCAGTGCTTTTCACAACGAGTCTCAAATTTTTCCTAATATTCATACAAAAAAATATATAGCTTATATAGAAATGCCTACTTTACAATTCACACAAACCATTCCTGAAATATGTTAGCAAATAAGCACAATTGAGAATCTCAAATTCAAACACGAATCCCTAGCTTCCATTAAAGATCGAACGTAGGTTAAAATCACGCAATCAATTTCAGCTGAAGAACATTAGGCTCGCTGTTTCTATCCACTACTGTCTAAAAATAAAGGAAAAACTGGATAGATAAAGGACCAATAGTTTGACAAGGTAGAGTAGGATAATTTTCCTAAAAAAATAATCAAATGAATCGAGATTCGAAGTTTGAGAAAGAGTGAAATTGGAAAGTCGAAATAGGGGAAAAATGTACCTTAAATGGAGATGGGCGATGGAATTAAGAGGTGGAGGAGTAATGGAGATGAGGGAAGGGGCATGAACTCCGGCGGAGGGACGACGGAGTACTCCGATGGAGTGAGACGGCGGCGCCCAAGTATGCAGAGACGCCATGAATTTGGTTGAAAAGTTGAAACAGTAAAGTGGGGCTGAAAGAAGAGTGTATATATAATATTATAATAAATAGCAACCCCATGTTGAAAACTATGATAAATAATTTGTGGCTAATCTGGTGTGCCAATGAGTGCATAGGCCAATTGGATTTTTGATATCTTTCTCTGTCCGACCGTCAAGTGAATGAATCGAGCATGTATTCAGATTATGGAAGAAAGCCCACAGAATATACAGAATTCAACTTGTGTTATCGAAGAATTTCTTCCAACATTACCAAATGTCTTGCCAACTCGTCCTGCTCTTGAGCAAACCAATTGCATCTTAAATTGACTAAACTAAATTTAATGCATTTACTGGACAATTTAATTTTATGATATAAATTTGTGTTCGAGTACAAATTTAAGGTGGGATTATTTATACCGCAATTATTTCCTAAACTCACAATAAATTTTAGAGAAAAGTAAAACATTTTCAAAATGATTTAAATACCTTTAAACAGTTATGTTACTCTACACACTATAGATACGTTAACATGTGTTCACCACCGATGTATTAAATATACATTATATTTATTAATTTCACTTTCGATATAATGAGATGACAAAATCATTACATATTATTGGTGGGCATGTTAAGAATTGTCCAACGTAAGCATTTTATCATTTTTGCACCTTTTTAATCCAAAATCCCCTTTGTCCAACGTGAGCATTTTATCATTTTCACACCTTTTAAATCCAAAATCCCCAAATTTCCTTCTGCCATTTCTTGATCTCTTTGTTTCCTCATCTCATTCTCACTCTTTTGTTCATCTTTTTCTTTTTTTTCCTTTGCTATCAGCCTTGATCGAATACTATAAGTCGAACATACTTCATTCAATTGACCAATAATATACAATCATATTATATATATATATACTAGTTGAGAACACTTGCGTTGCACGTGGAGAGACAAACTCAATATTCTTTTACTAAAAAAAAAATTAAAAAAATTAATTAAAACCCCCAAAATATGAAAATTAGGGAAAAACAGAATTCAAGAAAAGGTCATGCAAGAAAAAATAACAAAAATATACAATCCTCATGAATTTCACTCTGATCACAAAAAACATTAAATGAATTTGAAGAAAAACCACTATCACCAATTATGAAAACCTTGATGAGATAATTGTAATATGATCGTGCTCTTGCCAATGGTATTTGTTATGTTGTTGTATAAGTAATACAAATGTGTTCATATTAAATTAGAATCCTAATAAACTTCTAATGCAATTAGATATAAAGAGTTTTCCTTCATTAGGACTCTAAATTAAAGTCCTAATGAAATTCTAATTAAATTAGATATGGAGAATTTTTTTTAATTAGGACTTTAATTTACTAAGCATTAGTTAGGATTAGAGTGATAATAAATTGGTTTCATTATTAAGTCAAAATTTTGTTAATGGAAGTTCTTAATACAACTCCATTATTTATCTCCACCATCCAATTCAGAACTCTAATTATGAGTTGTATTCAGAATTCTTATCGGTTACAAAATTCCTTGTCTTCGATCCATCAATGAAGAAAACTCCCCCATTTTCTTTTTTAATAGATTCTAATATTAAGGTGAAAGTCTTATGTTGATCAGCATTCAACTTTGTTTCAGCTTCACGATCTTCAGGAGGAATTTCAACAGACAATTCTTCTCGTAATTCTCTTCCATATTCTCCTTCTATATCCTCAATTTCCATAGCAGTGATTGGAAAATCATACAGATTTATACTTTTTCTCATACTCTCTAAAAAAAAATTAACACTCTTCAAGGTTTTCGCTACCCTATAAGACGACGATGTGTTTGCTTCTTTTTTGAAATCTTCAGACATTGAATTGAAATATGTATCCTATAGAGCTATGACATCTGTTGGTGTACAAAATACTAATATTATTGCAAAAAGTCTTCGCAACTCATGTGACATTTGAAATGTTATTGCTTCATTTAAACATTCAAAAATGTTTTCATCTGCTTCAAGTAATCCTCTTTTTTGTGCAGATTCTTTAAATGTTAGAGCATTGCACACCATCTGCTGTCAACAAATACTCAAAATATGTTGGCCCTTTCACATGATTCAAGAGTAATCGAAAATAGTATCTTTCTCCTTCTGTGAGATTTGCTGCATTAATACGTCCAATCACCTTTTTTTTCTTTCCTTTCTCTCCAACATTTGTTTTGTCTATCCCACACATAATGCTTTGGAAGCTCTTTGTACAGATATTGTTTAGCTTTTTCACATTAAGCGCATGTAGACAAATATTCTGTGAGCATCGTCTTGGAAGTATAATCATCCGCCAATAATTTTTCCAAAATTTTGATTATTCCAATATGTGACAAAATGTTTGTTTGGCAGATGAAGTTGTAAGTTGAAAACTGCATGGTATATCTCATTTAAATTGAATTCAAAAATTCTCCATAATGCCTTATGAGCCGACACCCATCTTACATCTTGGAATTGTTTGATTTCATCGATCACATTATCACCGTCATTTTGGGTTAGATTAACTGTCACTCTATCATGACCTTTGTAAATATACTTGTAAAGGTATTTCACAGCCGTCATCCCCGAGTATATCTCAACATTGATGTGACAATTATATTTGGATAACAAATATGGATTGTAAGGAACTACCCATTGATTATTCAATTCAGCACTGCGAACTTCAACAACCACCCCATTTTTTCGTTTTCAACAAGGTAACTATCTTTACCTTGTATGGGATTTTCACAAAAAGGTCTTGGATAATGAGATTGGCACGTACCTACAAATTAGAGTGGAAATGAATCACTAAAAGTCGGTGAAATATAAACAAAATAAAGACAGATAATGACTTAAAAATTTATAACATTAGCATTTGATTACTAATGAATTCTAATATAGTTTGATATAAATATTTTAATAAGTTTCTAATTTTTATGGATAACGATATTTGCACTTACCTTTCCCCATATATGAATTTTTCGGATTTTTTTCGTCACATGGTCCATGTAACATGTGTTTCTTCACCAATTCATTTATCCGAGGATTATTTTCTTCATTAGGAATTTCAGCACATACAAACTTATCAAATTGATCAGCTGTATGAATTTTATATTCACCCTTTACAATTATAAGTAGATGAGCATGTGGTAGTCCCCTTTTCTGAAATTTGACCACATGAACATGTGCAGCAACTTTTCTGAATATTTGTTTCTTAAATAATTGATCTTTCAAGTCATGCAATTTTGCTCGGAAAACTCTCACAGCTAAATTTGGACGATCTTGAGCTTTTTGACCTTCATACAGATTTTCTTGTATTTCTTTCCAATCAGGATTGCAAGTAATGGTGATAAATAGATCTGGTTTTCCATATCTTTGGACTAACGCCAATGCATCAAAATATCTCTTTCGCATATCCCTTGGGCCACCAATAAATGATGTAGGAAGAAAAATTCTCAATCCAACTTCACTACCACGAAATTCACCTCTAAAAACACTATCCATGATCCCTTGGTAGAATTCAGTTTTCAAATTTGCTTGGTTAAAATCGAAAAATTGTAATCTTGTTGTCTCCAATTTTATATAACTGTCAACTGCATATTGTTGTAACAATCTTCCCGCAAATAATAGAGTAGAGTGTCTTGGATCCCTAATTTGTAACTTATAACAACTGTATTCTTTGCAAGAGACTCTTTTTGTATTTTCTTTTACGACAACTGATTATGAGAAATAATGGTTGAAATGATTAGAATCAACATAAACTCTTTGATCAAATTTTTTAGGAATATGTATGTTGTAGTACATACCTTCTTGCTCTTGGGAGATAATTTCCTCTGGAGTAGACCTTGATGTAAGTCTAGAAGCATTCAGGACATTTGGTATATTTGCTGCAATTGTATATGTATTAAAAAATCCAATAAAATTAAATTTTGAAAAAAGTTAATTATTTCTTAAAATATATATGTTCTTGAAATATATTATAACATAAATATGTATCTTTCTCCTTATGAATATTTTGGTGTCATCCTGTTTCACCTCTTGGAAATAGAAGAGGGTATTATAAAGGGTCATAACATCCAAAATAATGCATTATTCTATATTGGTCTCCGGAATGAGCACTAACAATAATATCTCGTTCAAACCCTACATTATCATTATTTCCCTCAATCCAAACAGCTGCAACTTGATCTGTTGTCGGAGCATTATAAACTCGCTGATCTAATCTCACATCTTTTGTGATATAAAGTTGCACATCATCTAGAGAAGAATATTCTGTTAGTCTTCTAAAGATTTTGGCATATGGATTTTCCTCTAGTATTTCAGCGAGCTTCCGTACAATTCCTTCTGATACATGTGAATTAAGACACATTCTATTCGCAGTTTCATTTTCAGTATCAAAAAAATATAACTGTAAATTAGCTGGTTTGTTTCCATTAAGACTCAAACTTCGGAGATTGTGATAAATCTTCCTTGTACTCGAAAAGTGAAAACTCCACGTCGTGCTGAAGCAAGCTCTTTATCCAATTTCACTCCAAATGAAGTGAATGAGAATATGGAATTGTATGAACGTATTCCCGAAATCAACAGATTCTTCCGATTGAGAAGTGTATAGTTCGTACAATTTCTCCCGAACTTCTAAAGCTGCAAGTTTAACTTTTCCATTATCACAACAAAACGTGGGAGGCTCATACTCAAATCTTGTTGCTCCACAATGAATGCAACTTGTCATTGTTTTTAGTTTATGTTCCTCTGACATTAAAATTCATAATTAGATAAATATATTAATATATAATTGTCAATTTTATATGAAAAACGTACTTCAATACAAAGTTTAAAGAATATTAAAAAAATATACCTTCACAGTTACTTAGATTCGTTTGAACTTGTAAATTACATGTTGCTTGTCTCTTTTCACGATAGTGCAAAACATGTTCTACATAAATTTTTTTCTTAGCATCATTAAGATTTGCATATCTTCTCTTTTGTCCAACAAGTTTCCTTTGACGCCATATATATTTGGCGTCAACTATTCAATCATACAATCATTCAAAAAAAAATTAAATCCAATAAGGTTATATAATAATAAATGAAGATAAAAATATAAAAAAAATTAATTATAACAAAGAATGATTAGATCTTACGAATGTCACCAATTTTAGGATCGGTATCAATTCCACTCGTCTCAGACATCGCCACTTTTCTTGACTATATTTCAAAAAAAAAAAGGAGTTACTAAAAAATTTTAGAAATAAGTTTTCATTATGTTTATAAATCTTTTTTTTTTAATTTGTCATCGTACTATAAATTAAAATTATTGGATTTAGTTGAAGATTTTAAGATTTGATAAATCTATTTGTTCAATTAATTAAGTTCGTAAAAATGATTATTGTCACAAATAAAAGTATTACCAACATAATTGAAATTACTTAACTACTTAAAATCGGGTAATATCTTAATGTAATAAATTCCAGATAAATAAGGACTCTAAATTAAAGTCCTAATGAAATTCTAATTAAATTAGATATGGAGAATTTTTTTTAATTAGGACTTTAATTTACTAGGCATTAGTGAGGATTAGAGTGATAATAAATTGGTTTCATAATTAAGTCAAAATTTTGTTAATGGAAGTTCTGAATACAACTCCATTATTTATCTCCACCATCCAATTCAGAACTCTAATTATGAGTTGTATTCAGAATTCTTATCGGTTACAGAATTCCCTGTCTTCGATTTCATATATAAAATAAATCTTTTTTTTTCTTTTAATAATCCACTATATCTTCCAATTCAATATTTCAATTCTCAACTAAATCCTTTCAATTATTGATATCACCTTCATATTAAATTAAATTAAATTTGTCATTGAATTTTCAAGAATTGGATGTATATTAATTTTTGTATAAATTAATATTATTCTAAAATATGCTTATAATATATCATTGAAAAACTCTTTAAATGCATATTAATTTAAGCCTAATTTTAGTTTAAGATTCAAAAAGTTCAAGATTACAAAAGAAAAATAATCAAAAACATGTAATTTTTTTAAGAAGAGTTTGAAATATAAAGGACTCTTGTTTTTTATAATCAAATAGAAAAATAAAATAAATATTAAATTACGTTATTATCCCTAATAAAGAGTTTTCTTTCATTAGAACTCTAATTTAATTTGATTTGATTTAATTATGTAGGAGGGTTAAAATTGGCATTATTAAAAATGGACGAAACATTCATACTTATATAGTGTAATAGATATATATATATATATATATATATGTGTGTGTGTGTGTTTTGAATTAAACAAATTAAATGACTCCAAATCTTCACTCGCATTCAGGTCGAACGAATCTCCTCTAAGCACACTTACACTTGTTATCATGGTCAATTTTTTAAAACAAGCATAATTCAAATATATCTGAACAAAAACATGGTTCAACTTTCTATCCATGAATTGCTAAAACCTATTTGGCTACACAAAAGAATTAAATTTGAAATTTGGAGATAAATGTAAAAATTGCCATTCAAATAAAACTCAAGATGAAATACAACTTCTACATAGCTTCACTTTCTCCGGAGGATATATTACTATACTCGGACGAGTATTATTAAGAATACTGTTAGTGTCCTTTCATCACTGCGAAATCTCAACCTGTTTTCTTGCAGTAATTCTCAAGCCATTCCATCGTGACACTCTTTGGCCTCTCTAATGGCAACCCAAGAGCTCGATCCCATATGAGCTAAACCAACAGAGCAGAGAACGAAAACAAAGTTCAGCGAAAAAAGCAAACAGAGAGAAAAGAAGAAGCTTTAGTAAGGAAATAAGGAAGAGAACCTGAGCACAAATGCCAATAGCTCTGGATACTCCAAAGAGAACAGTGTAATATCTATCAAAGACGATGTTAGTTAGGATTTCTTACGTTTTTCTTTTTTGGTAGTAATATGAAACAGGGAGGACTAGTTAGTATTACAATAATTCAAAGGGTATGTATACCTTGCTTCAGTTAAACCGTAATGATTGAGCAACACTCCACTGTGGGCATCTACATTGGGCCAAGGGTTTTTAACCTATGAAAGCCAAATCCCAGATGCACTATAATCAGGATTGTATTTGCAAATTGACAAAGCTAAGGATATAGATATTAATTCATCCAATATCTCTAGTATGAAACCAAAACGAAAGCAGCCTCATTTGCAATATTCATCCAGGGAAGCATTGCAGAAGATTGCCAACTTACTAAAGAAATGCTAAAGCAATATTGATGTGCTTTTAAAATACTATCATTGTCTAGAAGTTATTATTACCAAGAAACGCCACAATTTATGAGATCATCATTACTTACCTTGCCTAGTTCCAACAATATAGGTGGTACAACATCATAAAGATTAGAAACCTGCAAAGAAATCATCCAAAAGAAGAAACAGTTAGATTCATGCTGATTGACAAAGTAATATTCGCAACTACATCTGTTGTAAGGCCGGGTACCAGTTTAAATAATGGATCATCAGGCAAGTGCTTCATTGCGAATTCTCTCTGGCATGTATATCTTGGATCTGTCTTGCGTAGGACACCATGTCCAAATCCTGGAACAACCTACAGAATCACTTTGGATAATGAGATCAAATATATGAGGTCAAAACTTTGTTACTTGAGTGAAATTTGTGAAGGCCAAGTGCACTTTTGACATACAATATGCATCAATTTTGGGTTATAGTTTTATTATTTCCACACTATTAGCTGAAAATTAAATAAGATACAAGGTTTTATATAGTTTACTTCTAGCACATTAGGTTTTCATTCTAAAAACAACTTTTCTCAAACAAATCCAATCTAATTGGTTGAGCTACTAATCATTTATGTTAACTAATATAGTGCAAGCATAAAAGTGAATTGTTATGATTTATTGTTTTGAATTTTCAATTATTATTGGAAAAATATGTAGAGTAAGAAGCCATTTATCAAAATTTTCTCTAGGAACTATTTATAAAACTTATTTATAACAAATAAACATACATATTTCCAAATTTTCTACAAATTAACTCACCAAATAGAAGGTGAAGATTCTGACCCTTCTACATTTCTCCAAGTTAAACTCCATAAAAATTTCCAAAAACATTTTAATAATAAAATATCTAGACTTTTTCTACATACATATTTTCTTAAAATATTTTGTTTATAAGTAACTTTGAAAAAATAAATAAATATCAATTTATTTAATTACCTTTAAGATTAACTATATCCAAAGGCTATGCTTATCGATGCAAAATCTCGAGAGATGGGCTATCCACACATCCATGAATAGTGTAGAAAGATATGGAGAAAGTATAAATCAATATTCTACAAGGGCTTAAAGGTAGTTCACACTTATTGCTACAGCCAGCCACTGTGAGATGCACAAGAATTTGCAAATATAAGGTACCTTGCCACTGTTCAATGTTTTCCAGACATAGTCTTTCAAATGTTCTTTGCTGACATTCTCGCCACACTCTTCTACCACAGACTTAATCCACAGTAAGACTTCCTGTAGTAACACCAAAGATGAAGCCAAGGTTAAGTAATGTGATGTGACATTATTGCTGGTGCACAGTTTAACCCAAAAAAAAAAAAAAACAAATAGCCAATGAAACTTTATATAGAGTTGAAAATGATGTAGTTGTAACGGAGACTGAAACTCATTATAATTAATCGTTCAGCTTATAATTCATATTGGGTGCAATGGAAATTACAGAAGTAAAAGGTATAATCAAAGTATCTAATACTTATAGGATATAAAACAGTATTATTGAAGGTGACAATATTAGCTATGGGTGTCAATGATGCTCATTTAAAATTAATGAACTTGGATATGACCCACCAAAAGAATGAATCAGTAAATCAAATTCCATTGAAGATCAAATATGGCATTCCCGTTCTGGGCTTTGCATGATTTATTCAAGACACGGTGCAAGTCAGCCTACATGTTCACTGTGAATAAACAGGAGAACCAAAACCTGAGTAAACCTAACCAAACCTGGCATATATTTAAGCATTCCAGTCACCCACATCTTACATAGGATTTATAGAGTAGCAAAGGAGCATTAAAGTTTTTCAACCTAATATATGTGGTTGAATCTACATTTACAAAAAATAAAAACAGGTTAGCCACTCATGAAATTTCTTCGTTGATGAACAGGAGTCTGGTACTATTTGCTAAATTAAAAGGCCTAAATGTAGTGTTGAAATAACTATCATGTCCAAACTCTGAAGTTAGTTATATATTCTTGTTTGTACAATTGGATCAAAGAAGACAATTACTTAGTGAGAACAAAATAGATTCCATGATATTGATAGCATAGGTACATTCAAAATTGGTAGGGGCTGGGGACATAGTTCATTTCTTAACTCAATAATTCAATCAGGATATTTGTTCTAAGAGTTTAATATATCATGGGTGGTTGCATCAGCATCAGCACCGGCAGTCAATAGTAATGAAAAAATAACCTAGAAAAGAATATCGCTGAAGGAAATATACACCCAAAAATAAAATCAGCACCTGATTGGCCAATCCATGAAGTGGGCCGGCTAAACCATTTAATGCAGCAGCAAATGAGAGATAGGGATCTGACAGCGCACTGGCAACCTGAGCAAGTACAAAATCAGGCAGAGCAACACAAAATTAGTCATTTGGATGAATCTCATACTGCATGACAGTCAAAGCAATCCAGAATATCAGAAAATATTAACTTCAAAAGCCCGTATGGGCAACTAGAACCAGATGATAGTGGTAGCATATCATTTAATCCTAAGCCTCATGAAAAGATCATAGAATTGTAAGGCCACTTACTAGATGACCAGTATGTGCACTAACATTCCCACCTTCATGGTCACTGCAACAAATAGTGCAAGACTTATATAGGTAAGCTAATTCATGATATTTAGTTGCAAATTACTGCGATTTCTTTACTTGACAGCATATCGTTGCATCAATACCAAAACAGACCTGTGTATGGTGACGTAGAGCCTCATAAGTTCCAGCATAGCAGGATTATCAAAACCTAGCATGTGCGCAAAGTTTGCACCATAATCTAGGGAATCATCCATTGGTATAACTTGGTTATTTTTGTACAACCTTCAAAATTTCAATAGAATGTTATTTGAGAATAATATACACAACACAGAACAAATTACCGAAAAGTCATCACAGAGAAAATGAATGAATTCAATTATACTGACTACTTTTATTCGAATAAATGCAGATGAAACCCACGAACCAACCTGCGGTAGACATATGAAGCCACAATTGGAACTTGAGCAATCAAACTAAGGGAGTCCTCATATGTTGGTTCCCAATATCTAAAAATGACAAAATGATAAGCATTTGAATTCAGAGAAAATTTAAAGTGTCATGAATTCTAGTAAAAAACTCACTTAGATTTGTGGATTCCTTTCTCATAAGCCTTCTGGAATTCACTTTGAACCTTGAGGAGACACAATGAATTTTCAATAGATATCTCCATACACAAGTATTTAAAAAATTAATGAACTTGACTATGACCCACCAAAAGAATGAATCAGGAAAAAATTCATAAAAGATCAAATATGGCATTACAGTTCTGGGCTTTGCATGATTTATTCAAGACACAATGCAAGTCAGACTACACGTTCACTATGAAGCAAACCTGACTAAACCTAAGAATTGCTCCATGTTAGCAACTGGAGCAAAATGTGGATTCACATATCGATTGGAACGATTTTTGAAAGTTGGTTAACATGGGTGTTTAACTTTCAAAGTTTATGTTGTAAGTTTAAAATCAGCCTAAAGTTGGTGAATTTATAACTAACTGACAATAATTTTAATCAATGTCTAACAAATAGGAGTACAAACTTAGACTTGCCAAATCCAAAACTATGAAAGCATTAAAAGATGCAGAATAAGCATCATCTATTAACAAGCATTCAGATTTCAGAATGACAAGAAATGCATCAAATATGTTGTTTAAAGATGCATTCAACAGGACCAATTCACAATCATTCAAGATAATTACGTGCATCAAGACCAGGTTGTAACCTGAAGAGCCATGACACCAGTCGCAAACTGAGTCATTGGATGAGCAGTAACAGGTAACGCATCAATGGTTTTATATACATGGTCTGCAATCACAAATGCAAATTCAGCAACGAAGAGATTTGCATAAAGATGATAAATGATGGAAGCTTCTGTTTGACCCTAACTTGGAAATGGACCACATAACCGTGGAAAATTAAGGTGACAAACTAATGCCATGAGAATTGGGCACAATACAATTAATGAAGCACGAGACCTTATTCACACCACATGAACTGACAATCAAAGAAATTGAAAAATAGCTTAGTTAGATATTCTGGCATTTTCTAACATTACACGTGAAGCGGATGGGACAGAGCATAGATAAGGAATTTTGCAAATGGATTATCTTTACACATGAATTAACATGAATCGGAGAAATCGAAAATGGCTTAGTCAAATGTTTTGGCGTTTTCTGACATTACAAAGGTGAAGGGGTTGGGACAATGCACAGATAAGGAATTTGCAAATGGATTATCCTTACACATGAACTGGCATGAATCAAATAAACTGAAAATAGCTTAGTTAAATGTTTTGGCGTTTTCTAACATTACATAGGTGAAGTGGTCAGGAAATACCCAGACAAAGAATTTGATTATCTTTAAGCAATCACAGCCTAATCATTTATAAGTTCGAGATTTGAGGAACCTGGAACAGCAGCACGACTTCTCAATTCCTTTGATAATGCATCCACTTGCTCCTTTGTTGGCACCTAGATTAAGTGAAGGACAACAAGATAAACCTTCAATATCGTCAAGAGATGAGAGAGCATTGATATAAGAAATACTTGAGAGGCTCAAGAATAAATCAACTTCATAACAAATGCCAACTGTACGAAGAGAACATAACAAACTCCGGCATTTTCAAATAAAGAAAGAAAGTTTTAGTAACATAGCTAAAAATAGGGCTGAAAAAGATGTATTGAGTAAGCAAGTGAACTTACCTTTCCTGTTAAAAGAAGCCAGAGGAGTCCCTCAGGCAATGGTTCTCCACCTGGCTTGGCTGCTGGTAACAACTTCTGACATTCAGGAATAGACAAACCCCGAAAGCGAATTCCCTAAGAAAAATATGTGAACAAGAATGCATATTAAGTGCTATATGAGTGATTGATTGCACTCTAGGCATATGTATCCAAAACTGCATGAATCTTTTACAATCTCAGAAGAGAGCCATGGACCTCTTCCGGATCAAGCAATGAAGTTTCCCACAATAATCCAGTCATTCCTCTCATCCCACCAAGAACCTGTTGAAAATGTCCAACAATTAAATATTACCTGAATTTTCTATTCCTCAGAACCTAACAGAAGAAATGTTTAGGCTGTCATAAATACAATGAATACCATGTAAACAGTAATGCTGCTTTTTAATAAATGCTGAATATGTAAAGAAAAAAAGAAAGCAAGAAAAGTGTAGAAAAAGAATTTTATCAGCTGAAACGGTGATATCAAAGAATTGTACCATGTCAACAGTGATGTTGCCCAGCAGAACCTTTCCATGTTCTGACTTAAGTTTTTTCAGGCGCTCCTGCAACAATATAGATGGAGTTTGCAGTTAATAATTGTATTCAGTACAGACAAGAACTGCATCTGCTTTCATGGTATTGAACACACTCAAGAACAGTACATGTATGTTCAAGGTATTTATGTATGAATCAATTAGTTTTAGTCTAGTAAAAAAGGTACCTGTTGCTCTGGTATCAATTCCTTTAGTTGAGAATGAAGGTCCTATAAATGAGCCAATGGTACTATAGTCAGCAAATAACAACTTAGTTGCTTGAAGACCAAGCAAGAGTAGAGAACAAAAAGCATCAACCATAACTTTTGATCATGAAGTTCTTAATAAAAAAAGAACAGCATATTAGTATTCAGCAATAACTAGTAGAGCCTTGCATGTTATATGACTTGTGGCACACTTTAGCATCTAGCAAAGAAGCCATGATCTGAATTACCTGCTCCATTATCTTTCACAAGAAAGTTCAACTATTACTTTTTAAATTCAAAAGCTAAGGACCTGACAGATTTGTATGGATCTCAACTCGATCAAAGATTTTGATATAACTGAAAATCTGCTTCTTATGCACATAAAAAACTGAAGTTTCCTCCTAGTATCATTTAATTAGTTTTAAAGAATAAGAACAATAAAGTACAGCGGAAGAAAGAAAGTTGATAATCTAACAACCTTAATATCTTGAGGTGAAACAGGGAAAAATTAGAAAAATATCGATAAGTCATAAAAGTTGTCCATTCATAAACTTGAACGCCTTATATCCTCTTCTCTTACTCCCATTCCCACACCCATCCCTTCTTCTGTTCCACTAAAATACTTTTCTTAGGTTCCATTCTATGGATTTCAAATCTATAAAAACAAATTAATTGATGCCAATTAAATGTGTTCAAATTTGTATGGATTAAAAACCCTTAGATTTAAAATCCAGCCCATAAGGGGTCTCTTAAAGTCCCTTTCCTTTATCAATACCTTCAATCCACACGCAACCTTAGATTCTTTTACTTCCTTTGCTATTATCTAGTTAAAATTCCAAGTATCATCTTGGACTTCAAAGGAAATCAAGATCAACAAATATACTTCTATGATATCTTTTCCTCCATTTGGTTTCTTTTTCTTTCCATTCCTCTTCTTCAAGGATTGTGAAAATGAAGCCGCTAAACCTGTAATCGAATGTAAACACTGACAAATGACAGCTCTAACCTACTAATCGACCTAAAACAAACAACCAAAGGATTCCATGAACCAAATAGAAAGCTAAAATATCACGAGACAGAATGAAGGCTTACAACATCAGAGGAGGTCTGGATTTGAAGCCAGCGGACCGAATTGCAGAGACCTGGCTGCTGAACCTATTATAAAACAGATACCAACGAAATGAAATTTAAATCACATACAACCAATTCATTGTCCTTTTCTGCAAATAACGCATCAGCAACACGTATGACATAACCACCGATTTCCAGAAAACACTCACAGAGCGGGACCGCAGTTTCGATAATAGAGAAACGCTCCTATAGAACACCATTGCTCAGAAACCAGATTATTTTCGCTGCACCACAATTAATCCAAATCAACCAAAATTCAACAATCACAAGCGCGATATAGATGAATAAAACAGAAATTAAAGAGAAGACTATCAGGAATAACATTGAAGTGCTAAGGAAGATGATTTTATAAAGATTTGCAGCAGATCAACCAAAAAAAAAAAATTGCAATAAACAGCAAATCACGCAGATAATTACAGCAAATAGCAGCTGAATTTAACCACATCAGCTCAAAATTGTGCAAGGAATTACCAAGTAAATTGAGAAAATGAAAACGATGGATAAGTTTGAACGTAGAGGGAAATGCGTACAGCGTGATTGTGTCAGGACTGAAGGCTGTGCTTAGATCAATATGACGTTTTTGCTTTTTGAGCAAGAAAGATTTACCCAGCTATTTTACCTATAAGTTTTGCTATATTTACCTTTTTTTGTTTTGTGGTGTTTTTTCTTAAAAAAAATCAAATATATCAAACCAACTAAAGAAAAAAAAAATCATGAGGATCCAAAATTTAAAAAAATAGTCTAAGGAGTCCTTTTAGTATAAGGCCCGTCTAATATACGGAATGTTGAACTTGATAACATATGAAAATGTCAAATATTATCTATATAGAAAAAATAAATTTATGGTTTTATACAATACATATCACTTAACTTAATTTAACATTAAATATAATATAATGTGATTAATGTATTATTTTATTGTGAAATATAGTTGCGTTTCAAAAGAAATATAAATAATATTTTATTTATTATCTTCGAAAATATATATTGCTATATTTATTGTATTATTCAACATTTTCACCATATTTATTAGATTTGGATTTTATTGTTAAAGTTTAGAATAGTTCTTGAATATTTTTTGCAATTAAATGATAAAAAAAAATAAAAGTTAAAATCTCCAAATAGATTTCATAATTTATTTAAAACATATTTTTCTGTAAAAATTATTCAATTTCATTAACTAATAAATTTGAACAATTTTTTTAATCAATCCAACTTCATTTTATTTTTTTTTCTTTTTATTTTTTTATTTTTTTGTCAAACTTTTTTAAAATAATCAAATTTTTAATATATAAACAATTTCTTTATTTGAAGTAAAGTATATGCTATTTTAAAAAATCTAGCTAAATTTTTTTATATTATTAAGTAATGTTTCTTATAAACATAAATTTAATGTTATGGTTGGGATCTCGAATTGGGATTCCCACTGGAATATCATCGTGAGCCGAACTCGAGATGCTAGCATCCTTGGAACTGTTATAGTTGGGGCTTATTGAAACCCGACAATAGGATGATCTGGATGAGCCGCGTCGTGGTCGACTAGCCGATTCGTGAACTGGCTAGCCTCGATGGTGCCCCGACTAGAATATGGGGAGGTCTCGACTTCTGGTTGACCCGAGTGCCCAGGATCGTTGGCAACTAGCCGACCCGAGTATCGGAGAGCCTCGACAGCCGACCGACCAGAAATATAAATAGGACCGTCGGCAATCCAAACAGACAATTTGGCGAAGCCAGCAATGGATCAACTCGATAATTGTTTAAAGTTGACGTCGCTCCGGCCTTTAATCCAAGCGGCATCGGTCATCGACAAATCCCGTCCAAATGGAGGACCAGCTGAAGACATGGATGAGTCGGAGTTTGATTCATCCAGAGATTTCGTAATCGGATCGGCGTCATGGTCAGAATCCCGAGATGAGCTACCCTTAGATGATCCATCTTCAGATCCAGACATAATTAAAAGGAAAAGAAGAAAAAAGAGATAATTTACATAAGGGATTTGTGTTCTAAGTAATCTGATCGGCGGTTTCTGCGAGGTTGTTTCTACTAGGGTTAAAGAGAATTTTTTGCAAGAGTTCTGAGTTCGAGAAAGAAGAAGTGAAAAATGACTTAGGATTTTTCCTATTTATAAAGAAAACCTGGCGTCATTTCGACTTCTGAGCATCAAGATGCTGCCACGTGTGCATCGTGTGGGCAAAGTGGTGTCATGTGTCATCTAATCCAACTAATAAGAGAATGATACGTCATCACTTGGGTTGAGATCGACTTGTGTGAGGTCGATTGAGTTAGGCCCCGGCAAGAATGATCTCTCACCACATCCTAAGGGGCTAATGTTGGGCCATCAACAATCCGATTCGGCTTAGGTACCAACCCAGTCAGGGGCCAGAACCAAGTCGGGTAATTTTCAAATTTATTAGTTCTTTATTTTCAAAATTTCAGACATAATTTTTAAAACTTAATGATTTCCAAATTTCAAGCATATCAATAAAGTATGTGGTTGTTATTTAATACCCTCCAAAAATTATTTAATGTTTATTGTTAGGGGTGGAGAAAAGTACTGAATTACTGAAATATCGGGCTTATCGTACCAAAAAAATATCGAAAATACCGAAATTTCAGTACGATGTGATACCATACCAAAAATTAAAATTTTGGTACGGTATCGATATGATATTTTCAAAGTTTCGATATTTCGGTATATACCGAAATACGGAAAATATTAATATTAATTAAAAAATATATTAATTCCACATTAATAAATTATAAAATATAATATTTTTCATTTTGGTATACCGAAGTTTCGATATGTCATTTTCATTTCGATATAACAGTGTTTTCGGTATACCGAAGTTTCGGTATATATTTTTCATTTTGGTATAACGGTATTTTCAGTATACCGATAAATCGAAATTAATCGATATGAAATGGTACGGCTGCTCTGTATACTGAATTTGGGTATACCAAAATTTTTGATATGGTAACAATATGAATTTTTACATAGCGAAATTTTTGATACAGTATAAGGTATGAAATTTTCGATACGGTATACCGTACCGACCACTCCTAATTATTGTTATTTATTACCTTTCCAAAAATTATTTACATTTGAAATTTGAGCAGTGATTTCTTGGAATATAATTTTATAAAATAGATACATTTATTATTGGATATTCCACATTACTCATTAAGGCCCAACTAATAGGGCCATTTTTATTACTAAACCTAAAATTAAAATGCAAGGCTCAATTGTTTTGTTGATCAAATATTTAAATAAATTATATCCCAATTATACACTTTGTAAAACCTAGTTGAAAACTAGGCACTAGGCAACCATAGTTAACCACACACCGCCAATAAGTCCTCCCTCATCAATGCTGCCAGCTACCTCTCAATCTCCATTTAATATCTCATTGATATGCATGCATCCAAAATCATTACAAAATACAACAATGATTTTGTTTACATCCAAAACTATTGCAACAAACAATAATGATTTCGTATGCATGCATATCTAATCACTGTTGAAAAGATATCATTGATATGCATGCATCCAAAATCATTGCAACAAACAACAATAGTTTTGTATGCATGCATATCTAATCACAGTTAAAAAGATATCATTGATATGTCTTCATCCAAAATCATTGCAACCAACAACAATGGTTTTGGATGCATTGATATCTAATCATAATTAAAAATATAGAGAAAATATCAATATTCGTCTTGTAAGTTAGACCTTATCCAATTCTTTCCAATCTTAGTTTGATTTTTGTTGGTAAATTTTTTCGGGCTGATGTGACTACTGAAATGCTTATGTGGCACCCAAATTGAAAAATCCCAAAATATAACGGGAAAATTAAGCCACATGTCAAGTATGTTTGCCACCTAATTAAAAATTGTTAGGAAATTTATATTTAAATTTTGATGAGACAAAATAGTAATGTAATAAAAATTTATAGTACCCAATTTTTCACACTGTTTAAGTGAAACAGAGAATAATTTTGAGTCTATAAGTCGAGTTGAAGAATGGAGGACTTTGGAATTCAATGACCATTTGCTTGTTTATTATTAGTAATTGAAAACCGCGAACTTATGTACTAAAGAATATATTAGGAATGAGAAATGAGGTGTCAATAATTTTTTATATTTAATCATGGTGGATTAGGAAAAATAAAATTGTGCGCAAAAACTCACGTGAGACCGTCTCACGGATCCCCTTCCGTGAGACGGATCTATTTGACCCACTCAAATCAAATTAAAACCTGCAGCCCAACTTCTCTGCCAAGCCCATTACCCCAGCCCGCAACTCAGCTTCTCTGCCAAGCCCAGTATCCCATCCACCCCAGCCCGCAACCCAACTTCTCTGCCAAGCCTAGTAATTTATTGTCTTATATTTATAGAGAATATTATGCACCACTTTATCATTGAAAATTATATTTAAATTAAACATTAATCTAAATGAAAATTATAATCTTTTTTTATTGGGCTAGATGCCCATTTTTAACCAAGAGTTCTTCTCTACTTTTAAAAAAATTTAGAAATCAAATTTGAAATCTATTAAACATTTTAAATAGATAAAGACTCATATTATAGCTATGGGAATATTGAAAAAGAAAATTTTGTCAAACACAAAAGACTTCTAGTAAAATCAAAATTATCACAAGTGTTAGTCGAAAAAAAGTATACAAATGTTATATTTTTACAATTATAATTATGTATTTTACAACTATAAATGTGTGTTTTATTTATAATAGTTATAAAATTATGTGTTTTAGTGCTATAGGTATGCGCTTTATTCTTAATAGTCATATATGTATGTGTTTTATAGCTATAAGTATGCGATTTACTGAGTATGTATTTTATTCTTAATAGTTATATATGTACGTGTTTTATAGCTATAAGTATGCGATTTACAACTAAAAGTATGTATTTTATTCTTAATAATTATAAAAGTAAGTGTTTTATTGCTATAAGTATGCGTTTTATCCTTAATAGATATATAAGTATGTGTTTTAATGTTATAAGTATGCTTTTTATTCTTAATAATTATATAAGTATGCATTATACAATTATAAGTATGCGATTTATAACTATAAGTATGTATTTTACACTTATAACTATGCATTTTAAATAAGCGTTTTTATATAAGTGTATATCATTTACAACTATAAGAATGTGTTTTAAAGAAACGTTTTTATAGAAGTATGTATTTTACAATTATAAGTATGCGTTTTAAAGTTTAAGTATGTGTTTTTTATTCTTATATATTTCAAATTTTGTTATAAGTATGTATTTTACACCTATAAGTATGTATTTTTATTCTTAAATACTTAATAAATTAATTAACATAAGTATGTATTTTTATACATGTGTTTTTATGTTGCTATATAAGTAAGCATTTTGTATAAGTATGTATTTTGCAGCTATAAGTATGGATTTTAAAGTTATAAGTATGTGTTTTTATTTTTATTGTTATGTTGCTATATAAGTGTTTTATATAAGTATGTGTTTTACAATTATAAATATGTGTTTTAAAGCTATAAGTATGTGTTTTTATTCTTATTGTTATGTTGTAATTGGATGAAATTAATGCGATTTTATAATAATCTAATAGATTAGATTTACTATACAAGTAATGTGACTGACTCAGATCAAATACATTATTTGGACATTCTCCATGTAAAGAAAGCTAATTAGCTGGGGAACTTAACAAATTTAAGTGCAAATATTTTAAGTGCAATGATGTTTCTGATATTCTCAAATATAATAATATACATGAGAGAATATGAAAAGTGTGTTAATTTGTGTGTGTATATATATAGAGTATGATGTGCATGTGGAGTGCAGAGAAGAAGAGAGATTGAAGAAGTTGCAATTCAGTTAGTGCGGATATGGGTTAGGGCTGGATAGGGTGGGTGGGGTATGTGTTATGGGGTGGGTCAAATAAGATCCGTCTCACGCAAGGAGATCCGTGAGACGGTCTCACAAGAGACTAACTCAAAATTGTGCAAGTGAAAGTGATATATCAAGGATGCCCCACATAAGTTTTAATATATATATATATATACACTTATTTATATAACTAAAAGGAAATATATATTGATGTTACATTAAAAAAAAAGAATTAATAATGTAATACAATTATGAGGTGATGACTAACATCAAGAGTAATAAGAGGGAGGACGTGTGTCATTTGTAAATGATGACTCATGTAATTTACATTCCTAATATTAATAGGAAAATAATAATAATAATGATTATAATAATAATAATAATAAATTTTAAAACTTACATTGTTCACATCGTCTCAATTTCATACGAATTAGATGAAATGCATGTGACAACAAGGTCCACTTCTATAGCAATGATACATGTCCGTTAAAAATATGCACATCAACAATGGTCTTGTATGCAATGATACATGATCACAATTAAAAATCATTGTTGCATTGATTTTGCTTGTTTTGATGTTTTGTAGTTAATTTGATAATACATTATTAATTGATACATGCATTAAAAACCATTGTAGCATTGGTTGCATCATACTTTATCAGATGATTTAATAATAAGCCAGTCAACATTATCATAATCTTTTGATGATACAAATTTCGATTTGGATACATTTTAATATCTCCAACCGTTGATAAGATTTAATACTTAAGGAGTTACATTTATTGGTACCATAATTTTAGGAAGATATACAGGGATTTCGATTTGAATACATTTTAGTATTTTAAACCATTGTTTATGATTTCATACTCAATGAATTACCATTGCAGTTACCATAATTTTGTGAAGCTTTGGATTTGGATTTGGATTTGATATGCATGTTTCAAATTATATCCAATAATATATCATTATTAAAATAAAATATGCAATCTATAAAATACATATTCGATTTCATCATTTAACCATCATTGTTTTGGTTATCATCCAAAACAATGGTATCATCGATCATATCCTATGATATGGCCATATGGGTGCAATAATACATAATTATCATTAAAAATCATTATGTCAATCTATATAAAATATAGATTTCATTTTAAATATGAAATATAAATTATTGAATTGATCCAAATTGTATGAATTTAAAATAATATATAAATGATTTTAACATAAATATATAATTGAAACCATTATATCATGCATAAAACCAAATTAATTAACAGTTATGGCAACGACGCATAATTAATGTCAACCTATTACTATTATTGCGTACTTCGACTAGTGAAATTAGAATCGTTTGTTCGTAAATGACACTTATTACTACTATTGCATATTTGGCCTAGTGAAATTAGAATCATTTGTTCTTATGTCATTTATGAATTAGGATTATGAACCAATAATTTTATGATAATTTACTTATAATGATTTTAATTAACATCTTAAAATAATTAATTTAAATGATTAATTAAATGACTAAACAATTACTGTGAATTAGACATATGGAATGCATGTAATGCTTGTAACAACAATAATGAAATGAAATGCATGTAACAATATACAAAATCATTAAAAGGCCCACTTGTATTGCAACCCAAAATTAAATATAATATAAGGAGGCTCAATACATCCGGCAGTCCAAAACACAAAAGTTACCTTTCAAATAAATTACCGCAGTAAAAAAACACCGATGTATTAATACAACAGTGTGTTGTAGAATTATCCTGTATTATGTGTTTAGTTCATCACACACTTCTCTGTCCTCATATATAAAAAAATATGGTAGATAAAAGCAAAGAATCAAGTTGGAAAAGTAAGAAAATGACTAGAAATTCTAAGTAGACCACAAGTCCATTAGTCAGTTGATAAAAACCAATGTGGCCAGTTGAGGTAAAACCAAAATTTTCACAGAAACCAACATTTGCGAAAAGATATATTCTCATCCAACACAAAACATTCACAGAAACCAACTTTTGCTAATAGATATATCCTCATCCAACATAAAACATCCACAGAAACCAACTTTTGCTAAAAGATATATCCTCATCCAACACAAAACATTCACAGAAATCAATTTTTGCTAAATATATATCCTCATCCAACACAAAACATTTACAAAAACCAACTTTTCCAAAAGGTTTGCAAACAAAAATAATATCAAATGTAAAAGACATATCCAATTTCACTTCCTATCACCAAATTAAAAATAATATCAAATGTAAAAGACATATCCAATTTCACTTCCTATCACCAAATTTAAGGTATGATCATCATCCTTATCCTAATCCTAGGATAGTGTATATATATGTGAGAATTTCAATGACTGGTGTCATTCTTCCTTGGTGTGGATGGATCAATTGCAGCGGATAATCTTGCAATTTGATACTTTGACTTTCAGTCACCACATTATACCACATGTTCCAGCTCAGGTCGGGAGCAAAAAAGAGGTGTTTAGGTCGGAAGCATAAAAGAGGTGTTTGTGGGAGGAGTCCCAACTTCTCACATTTTTTCTACGCCTTCTCCACGGGTCCGCTATTTCCTTCTACATCAACATTGGGTGGGGCGATTTTTGAATTAAAGGATTTTATTGAGTACTTTATTTCCTAAACTTGAATTGAGAGAATTTGTTGAGGATTGTTTTATAAAATCCCATGTCAATATTCTACGAAATTAATCTTCTTCTTTTTCTCATTTTTTTTTCAAAATTATAGATTATTTAAATTATTTAAATTTTGAAAGAAAAACGAGAAATGACTTATTGAGGATTGTTTGATATCGATATTCCACAAAATTAATTTTCTTTTTTTCTGACTTTTCTTTTAAATTCTAGATTTTCTTAATTTATTAGAATTGAAGTGAAAGAAAAAAAGGGCTTGTTGAGGATTGTTTGACAAAAAATATCATTATTTGAGAATTTCAATATTTCATTGAATTTTCATTCTTAATTAAAATCAAAACTGAATAAAAGGATTTTATTGAGTATAGACAAAAATTATCATTGTTTGAGAATTCCAATATTTTATTGAATTTTTATCCTCGATTAAATCAAAATGAATTAAAGGATTTTATTGACTATTTTATTTCTTAAACTTGAATCAAGAAAATTTTGTTGAGGATTGTTACATCAAATCTCATGTCAAAATATTGAGGATTGACTATTTTATTGAGATTTTTTTTTTTTTTTAACTTTAGGTGAGAAACTCATCTGTGAAAAAGAAGATAATAGTGTCTGTCATTTCACATACTAATATTTCTTTATTAGTATATATATATATATATATATATATATATATATTCTTATATATGAAATCATAAAATTAAAATATTAAATTGTTTTTTTTTCAACTAATAAACACAAATGTTTGTTACCTACCCGTTCCAATTCTTAAAATTGGATGCAATATTAATATTTTATTTATTGGTATATATATTCTTATATATGAAATCATAAAATTAAGATATATTCGATATTTTCAATATTAATGGTTAAGATTTTTATATAGAAGATAAATATATTTTTCTTAAATATTCATAAATATCAAAACATATCAATTTCAATATATATCCTTAATTTAAATCGAAAAGTATAAATATGAGAAAATGTGGTAAAAAACGAGAAAATTGTGACATTGGTATTTTTTGTAACAATATTCTTGAATTCATGATTACAAGTATTAAAAATTTAGAGAAAAATACTTTTTCAAGATTAATTAGTTTATTTTTCGGGCAATAAATTAAGTTTGTGAGTAATAAATGGATAATCATTTTCAAGATAAATTAGTTTATTTTTCAAGTAAGTTAAAGGTGATAAAACTATTACTCAATTCCTCATTAGGAGTTTTTCCGGAAATTACTATGATAAAATTATTATTCCATCCCTCATTTGGAGTTCTTTGGAAATTATTACTTGATCTCTCATCTGGAGTTGTTCGGGAAACATAAATAACAAAATTATATAACTTAATAACTTTGAATAGTATTGAATCAATAACTTAATAAGAAGGGGTAAAGATATTCTTATAAAGAAGAGAAATGTTTGTACGTAAAACCTATAAGAGGAATAACATATAGAATGACATTAATGCACTCTCTCTAATATTAATATCGCTCTTTCTCATTTGAAATATTACATAATATGGTGATACACAACAATTCATGATTCTATGATTATCAGAACTTAGAGTTGGCAATGGGGTCCCTATCATCAAACACATGCTTTTGTTTGATGACGAGAATCAAGCTCATAGGGAAACTTATTTTGTAAAAGTCTTGATGCAGCATACATGCATGGGATTTGGTACCTACTTACAATATTCACAACAATAATATATATATATATATATATGTAATAATTATAGATCAAATTCATATACATAAACATAGATCATTTCAAATATGTACAAATATGAAATAAACATAGCTCAATATTCTCGTGCAACGCATGCGCTCTCCACTAATATATATAATATAAGGATTGATGTGCTCATGATGTAGTATTAGTTAAACACAAAAACTTATATAAGACGTTCTCACGGATATATTTCATGAGTCGGGACTTCATTACCCATCAACTAAACCATTTTTCACAAACTCATGTCGATTGTGGGTTGTAAAATGTGTGGGTCAACTCGTCTTATAGAAACAACACTGCAGAAAAGTCTCAATCAACTAATCCAATCAACAACTCATGTGAGGTTGATGGTAGAAAACTCATACTAATCCAATGAAGATCTCAATCAACACAAAGAGTTAGCAATTAGCTCGAAGTTAGCATACAAGCTCAATCAAAACAACATAAAATTACACCAAAGAAGAAATAGACAATTAAGGTCACACTTTTTATTAATCGATCAACAAAGAAAAGTACATGGATTAGAAAGAAGCAAATTAATCACAAGACAATGAACACAATTGAATTTCCTCACTTGTTCCTACCCTCTTCACAAGATAACTCTCAAGGTATATACCTATTTACTCTAGAGATGATTAATCATATAGACTTTTGTTGCTAACTGCACACTTGACAAAAAACTGAAAATTAATCCCTCCACCATAAAGAAAAAAAAAAGAATGAAATATATATAGTCATGATGTCCAAAAATAATCAAGAATCTAGCTAAAGGGGCATATGATGAGCAAATGTATTGACTTGTGAATTAGATCTGAATGGAAGTAGAGGAAAATCATTGATACCATGCATGAAACCTTCTACATCTCCATGATCTCCAAGAAAACTCAAATAGGTATTTGGATTATTATTATTATTATGATCTCCCTTTGCTTGTGGCTTCTTCTTTCCATGAGTGAGAGATGAAGCATTCTTGATCTCCTTCTTTATAATATTTCTACTACTCTTCTTCCCTGTTAGTCTCTGCACGAGCTCTCTGAAATTCTCCACGTCGGTTTTGATGATTTCTGGTGCAACTATGTGAATTATTCGTATCTTCGGCTTCATCATCGTCTCTTTGGAGATGCTGTGAGATTCATTGCGAATCATCAACGTCTTCGATGGACCTAAAGTACTCGTCTTATATGAGTGCTGTGTCTTCATCACACAGAGAGAGAAAAGAGTTGGTGTATTGTTGTAGTTATGGTGAATAATCAAGAATGTGTTTTTATATGATTTGTATATATATGGTAGATATATAAGATTGCCTTTTAGAAGAAATGATCAGATATATGCTTATAATGCTCATCTCAAAGCCTTTGAAAGGAAAAAAAAAATTAATTAGTTTAGAAAATGAACTTCTAACTCACACATGGATTAGAAATATCATTCTTGATGTATCCTTTCCAGTTTACTTCTGATCAAAATATAAATATATACATAATTAGTCAACGTTTATCAACATGCTTACACATCTCCTGTGAAGTGTGTGCACATTCTCATTTTAATTTAATATCACTTAGCCGACAATGATCGTTGATCTTATTTGGAACTGATTTATCAATGATCAGTTACATAAATAATGAAATTTATTCAAAAACAAAAAGTCAATCTTTTTTAAGAATAGACAACTTGTGTGGGAGGCTGTCATCTAATTATAATTCTTAATTTGTATTGGCACTGCACATTTAACCATTGACTTTTGTATAAATTAATTTGAGCCGGGGTTAAAAAAAAAAATTTAATAAATAATATTAATAATAAAAAGTCTTCTGCTTGAAAGCGTGTTTGTTGTGTACACGTTTCTTGTTGTTCGAGTTGTATAGCGTTGACATCTGTCGGAGTGGTAGTACCAGAGAGCTTCTGAAACTTGGGTATAATTTTCAACAATTGTGTATGTTTGTGACAAATGATGCTAATTAGATCATGAATTGCTTTTTGTAAGAAGAAATAATTAATCAGGCATAGATCGAGATCAATGTTAATAGATATGGTTACCACTACTAATTAGAGATGATAGCTCGTCTTTTTTCTTTTAAAAAATATTCCCACATTTCAAGATAAAGATATGATATATCACAATTTAGTGCCATTAAGAAAGGAAAAAAAAAAGATTTTATGGCTATTTTTAGAAGAAATTGATAGTGTATAGTGGAATGTGAATGTCTTAAAAAAGTATGTGAAGTCGTGTTGCTATTCACGAAATAGGTTTAGTGGCCCTCCTTAATGGTAACACATTAGTATACAATATTCACTACATGACTACATCACAAAAAAATAGTACATATGTATTCCTTTTTTTTTCCTTCGAAAATTGTATTTGACTTTCATTTTTAGATGTATATTAAATGGTAATTGTTTCTAATATCCTCTTATTGAATGTTTATTTTCTAAAATCGTTTATTTACCACAAACTTCGAATCTGCAAGAAAGAAACTTGGGCCTTTTTTACAAAAGAATCGAACAAATAAAAAAAAACCGATGGAAAAGAAAGGAAAATTAGTAATTTTAGAAGTGTAAGTTTGAATTATGTTAGAAGTGTTTGATATATTAATGTAGTAATGATTATTATACACTTTTTTAAGTATACATGAGTTAATAAGGACAAACAAATTAGTCTGTCTACATTCACACATTAAAGAGAAGATGAATTTGGAAAATAAAAGAAAGAAACAGATTGGGAATGAACGAGGTGATCTTTTATGAGATCGCCTCATCGATGGGTCCAAGAATTTATAATTGGTCAAGTCTACTTATATTCAACTCATTAATCAATCATCAAAGTAGGAAAAAATTGGAACTTCTCTGATTTTTGAATTCCACTTCATTTCAGTCAGCGGCGGATCTACGTGGTGCAATGGGGTACAACTATACCCCAAATTTCATAGAAAATAGTAGGTATAATAAACTATGTAAAAATTAAACATTATTTTGATGTAGCTCAACTGGTTTGATTTCAACTCTTCCCAAGACTTGGGTTCGATTTAAATCTTAAGTAATATTCTATTTATATATTGATAATTATTTTTCGCACTCCCAATTTTTAAATTTTGAATCCGCCACTGATTTCAATTGCTCATAGTCATCTCCATCGATCATAGGTGTTTAAATTCGAATATTATTAGTTCAAAATCACATCCTAATTATTTGAAACTGATTTGTGAATCCAAAATAGAATGAAAGGTTGGAACATTGGAATGTTAGTTTCTAATTAATGTCATTGTTTAATGAAAACACTTTGCTTTGTTCTTTGAAGGGAATTCTCTTTTGTTTGCATCGTGACTCCCATTTATGACATTTACTTTGTTAACTATTTTCTAGTTTAATTTTGTTAAAAATCACATTTTGGTGAAACTATTTCAAAAGGATTATAAACATTGTGTTTATTTTCGGAATATAAGAAAAATAATCGTCATTTTTTAATTCAATATACTAATTGATATTTTAACATAAATTAAATGATACTTAAACATATTATTAGATGATACTTCAAAATATATATCTTGATTAAAGTTTGAAGAAGATCGAAAATTTGAGCTTTGGAGTTGGAAACCTCCAAATTGTAATACATGACAAACATCCAATGAATCAGTTTTTCAATTTACAGCCAAATTTCAACCAAAATCAGGCAGTTTTATAAATTATAAGACATAATTGAAAAAACCTAAAGTACCAAACCATTTGAAAAGTGGAAAGTTATGCACTTCCTAATATTTTAAACAATGCGAGCTACCACATATTAGAGTTAATAAATTTGGATTAAATCACATACATTCTAACCCTGCTCAATTATAATCAGATAAGCTCAAGTATAAACTAAAAAAAGGAATATAATATAAATAAGCTAAAAAATAACAAGCTTGGCACAATTTTATTTATTTATTATACATGACTACATTACATGGTCTCTTTTTTTTTTTTAAGAAACAAAAGAATCAAGGAAATAATCGGATTTAGTATCTGCTACAAAATAAATCAATAAACAAATGATTTTTTTTTACAGTAATTTAAAATCAAACGAAGAAAAAAAAAATCATGAATCGAGACGGCTGAATGAGCGGAGAAGGGAGCGGGAAGAGGTGGGGGAGTCGGCGGCGCCGCCGGCCGGAATGTCGGCGAGGGCGGCGGCCCAGCGGCGGATGCTGAGAGAACGAGCAGTTTTGAAGCTGTGAGATCTGGGTGTCTTGGAGAAGACGTTGGAAGATTGAGAAAGGATGAGATAAACGAGGGTTTGAACTAGAATGAAGAGTGCCACCTTCAATAGCATGCTCTGATCCATTTCCATGGCCATCAATTCAAGATAGATCGATGATGTGTTGATCGGAAATGATTGATAGATGTTTTTTCTGAAATAAATGTTGATGAGCAGATGAGCTATGGGATGTATGTATTTATAATAGAGAGAGAGAGAGAGAGAGAGATTGGAGTTTGAAGCACGACACTTTTGACTTGGCTTCTGGTAGACTGCATGGATTGTCAAGAGTCGTGACTGCTCTAAAAACACGTGATTTTCTGAGAGATTTAAAGATAAATGGATAAGATTATTATATTAGTAGTTAAATATACATTTCAAAGTTTAAGTGTTAATTTCAATTTCCTAACTGAATTTTTTTTTGTATGTATTTAAATTCAAAAAGTTTTCAGATTAGTAGTCATTTTCTTTTTTAAAAAATCGGTTGTTATTCCTAAAACATATTTTTCGGTCAAAATTTACCAGAAAATTTGAAATTGCAATTCACTTTCAAATATTAGTCAAAAATTCATTATTCATATGTCAAAATTATTCTCTTTCGAATTCAAATTATAACCCTAAGTTAATTTTTGATTCTTTGTTTAAAGAAAATTTGAATCAAACAAAAAAAATTCAAAATTCTAGAATAATTTGGCTTTGAATAAGGGTCATTTTGGCATATGAATCATATATTTTTGACTGAGATTTGGAGGTGAATTGCGTTTTCACGTTTTTTTTGGCTAATTTTGACCAGAAAATATGTCAAAAATTGAGTTTAAGGTAACAACTGGAAAATTTAAAAAAGAATGGCTAGTGATCAGAAAACTTTTTGAGTTTAGACACCCACTAAAAAAAATACAATAGTTCAAGTAGTAAATTGACCCTTTAATTAATTATCCGCAACGAGATAATTATTTCAATGATAATAACAATACATTTCAGCTTCAAAATACCTTCTATATATATATATATATATATATATATATATATATTATTTTTTAACTAAAAGTTTAAAGCATTCATTTTCAGTCAAGAGAACTTTTTTTATGCAATTGTATCTTTAGGCTATAATTGTTTAGGAGTTAATGTGGCTTTGACAAGTTTGAATTTGAGATTTGGTAGGATTTAGAAAATTTGGATTTTGAAACTTGTGTTTGTATTAATAATTTTGTTGAGTATGATTTCAATTAATATATCATTTTCATTTTGAAAATTATAGGGAAAAAAAATGTTATTATTAATATTAAGAATTGTACAAAAAAATTAGAAAATAAAGTAGAATTATAGAATTTGTGAATCACAAAACAAACATAATCTGAATTGAGTTCATCCATAATTTGAATAAACCAAGTCCATTCCAAATATCTCTTTAATTAAGTCAAATCTCATATCATCACATACTTTATAACTCATACCATGAAATGTTAAAATAGTATAGTTTGGCAAAAAAAAATCACTTCTTTTGAATTTAAAAAAAAAAAAAAAGAATAAAATCTACATAAAAATGGTTAAAAATGGGAACGCTCAAAAATTAATTGTTAAAATTTAAAGTGCTCAAAAGACCGACAATTATCTAATAGAATTACCTAATACACTAACATAGTATTATTCTATAATTGTTTGAATGTTTGCCATCTAGAATTTTGAAGTTATCCTTTTTTTTCTTTGTTTCTTCACACAATTAAAAGTTTATAATTGGTTATAACTTTTCAAACTCAAGATGAGAAACGTCAAATTAATAAGCCTTTCTGTTGCATATATGAATACCTTTTTCTTTACATCATATATAAATAGAATCAATACAGAATTGAAAAAAAAAAAAGATGCTTTATTGTAACTGCATGCCATTGAAGAAGAAGCTTCAAAGTCAGAAAAACACGGTTACTTTTCAACTTGAATTAAAGAAATTGATTTTAGATGGCATCAACTACATATATCCATACGTGTAAGCATAAGATAAGAAGAACAAAACTGACAGTGATACGTTGACAAGGATATTCACTCAAGTCATCCAATTAATCATTCGATTTATATAATTGATATATATTTGGATGAACAAGATTTCAGAAATTATTACAGATTCTATATCCGGTGGATTACAAACTATTATACGTACACAAATACATGTATGTAAATTGAGGGTAAATTATATAAAAATTCAAGCACTTGTATCAAATTTCAGTTACAACACAAATTTTTTAACAATGTTGTTCAAGTATTTTGAAACTTTTTTCAATTACAACATTAACCTAATTTTACAACTTAATATAATTATGACAATTGTTAGACTTCCGTTGGAGCAATGACAAATCGCATGAGAATTGGTAGGATTTGGGACGACTCATCGATGCACGTCCAATGATGATGGTAGTATTGTAATTAATAAATTAAATACCCAAAAATAAGATAAATTAATATTGTAATTGATAAAAAATAGTAATTCGTCAGCAACAATGTTCTAAATAATTAAAGCTTATACTGTAAGTAAAATTTTATGTGAAAATAAGTGATGGTTATTATAATACTAATAAAAAAATACATTGTCGTTTTGAAAGATTTCAAGACGAGTTTAGGGTTGGTATGGGGCCGGGGGACAATCCACATCCTCGCTCCTGCGTGGATTTCCATACCTCAACTTATTTTAGTTAATTTTTCAAAAAAAAAAAATTATAGAATAATACCTTATAATTTTTTTTTAATATAGTTTAAAAAAATTATTTCATAGTGTATGTAAAACAATTTAATCATAAAAATATTATATTTATATATTTAATAAATTATTTTAAATATAATATAATATATAATATATAAAACATATAGAATTCCATAAGGGAATGGGGTGGGGAATATGATCCTCGTCTCCACCCAACTAGTTCGTGGAAAAATTTCCTCCCATTTTCATCCCGTGTGTAAAGGGAATCCCTCTTCGTTTAGGAGGATCCGGTAGGAAAACGAGGATTCCCTACACCACGAGCCGAAACGAGGTCCCTAATCCATATAGTACAAAAATTCGAGCATCAAGTAAAATTATGACACTTCGCGATTCTTTCCGACCAAAATAAGTTTCTAGAAATTCAATGGATTATTTGAAAAGGTATTGGGTTTAAATGATGCCTACATAAATAATATCACAATGGTAAGAATTTTCCAGCTTTGTAGCAAAGAAATTCCGTTATACTTTTTCTAAATAAAAATAAATCTATATTTAAAATATTAAGATCAATTACCAGTGTAGAACTGTATATAATACTGTGCGCACAAGGACGAGGGAAACATGGCTTAATTGATTTAGGGTTTAGATTTAGATTGTTTAGAAGGCCAAAAATTAAGACGTGTTTATGATTATATGAAAGATAAATTTTTTTTTTTAGGGATCAACTAAAATTGGTGGAAGTTTGAGTGAAACTCTCTTATGAGTCATATTCCGTAGACGAATTTCACCAATTCATTTTATTTTATTATTAAATCAAAATAATATAATCATATATATATATATATTATTATATTTTCATGAGTGTTCATGAGCTTTACATTCTTAATGAGTTTGAGTTCAAACTAACTGATAAAATTAATAATCGGATCTGAGTTAATGAATTGGGTTAATGGATCGCATATGTGGGCACACATAATATATTATATAAGTATAGGGGTTAAAGTGTAAATAAAAAAAGTGTGGGAGTTAATGGCTACACGTATTAACCATTTCTTTTTAACAATGTAAAATACTGCAAAAAGAAATAGAGACGGAACAAAGAACGCAATGTGCAGAAGAGATTTCTGCATAACCTAAAACATTGCTTTTTCTCCTAGTCACTAAATTAACACTTAGGTTGTGATACGTAGTGGATTTCCCATATGATTTTCATCCAGACATAAAGTAGGAAGAACGTCAAGAAAGACTGTGATTTCAACTACGTAGAATATCTGGTATTTCGTATTATTCCGTTGCATAGGTAATCCATAAGTAATCCTTCATTGATATCACAGCCAGAAGGTTAATTTCCGACATATGGATGTTCTTTTTACTGTTTTAGCATAAAATCATTTTTATTCAATTTTTAAAAAAAAATCATTTTTTTCTTCAAAAGTTGAAATTCTACCATGATTTTTACACAGTAGCACAATGTTATGACAAAGTTAGAAACTAAAAAGTTTCAAATTTTTTGGATTTATGGTTTGTGAGAAATCAATCAGTCTTTGTTGTTTTATTGAAACTTTGACAGTTGATTTTAGAAGATTTAATCGAACTTAAACCAAATTCTAGTTATGAAAAATCAAACGAATCAAGCTCGAGACTCTCGATATTTGAATCAATTCGATTGAATAACATCCCTAAATGCAACCCCAATAAACTTTTACTATTGTTAGCTTAAATATTCCCTTCAAAAATTGAAGGCTCGATTCAGTTTAAAATATTTGCTCACTGCATATAAATTTTGAACCAAGTTCAAATTTAGCTCACTCGGTCATGGTTTCTGAAACTGCTTATTAAATTTCCTTGATTATAAGATTTTTCAACACAAGTTGGGCCATTTCTAAATGCAGCAAGCCCCAATCATGGCCCAGTTCAGACATACAAGATTAGTGGACAATATGTTTCACAATTTATACACTCCACTTACAACATTATTATACGATAAGGATGGGATGGAAATAAAATGATTATTTTTATATTCATTTTTATTTTCATGATTAATATGAATTTATGTTAGATATTTAAAAAAAAAATGAATTTATGTAAGAAATGCCCACCTATCTTCATATCGTGATTTCTCAAACACAATAAGTCCTTATTAAAAGTGATCATTCATTTATGTTAAAAGGTCAGCTTCTAATTAAAAAAAATTTAATTAGAATTTACTACTATTTCCATTACGACTGTGAAGTTGCATATAAAATATGGCAGGGTATATATTTGACAACATTTTAAATATCTTAATTTATTTTGCAAATTTGATAGATTGAGATAAAATTGTTAACATTAAAATAGTTGGGAAACATTTAGGCCCCGTTTCGTAAATGGGTTTAGGTTGGTTTGAGTTTATAAACCAACCTAAATCCATGTTTGGTAGGTGGGTTTGGAGCCCGAATTTGGTTTTTGGGCCCGGGTATATTTTTATACGGCCCGGGTATATTTGTGGGATTATGCATGATAAATGGTGGGTTTATAAACCCACCATATTTGGTGGGTTTATTATTTTATTTTTCGATTTCCCTAAAATGCCCTCATTTTTTCTTCTTTTAATTTAATTCATGGATTTTTAATTATTAAAATTATATATATATATATAATTATTTTTTAATCTTTCAAATTATTAAATTTTGGGATATTAAATTTTATTTATATTATGTCTTTTAATTAAAATATTATTTTATATTATTTTTTTATATTAAGATATTTTAGGGATCCAAACATTGTTTTATATTATGTCTTTTAATTAAAATATTATTTTATATTATTTTTATATTATGTATTTTAATTAAAATATTATTTTATATTATGTCTTTTAATTAAAAGATTATTTTATATCATAATATTATTTTATATTATGTCTTCTAATTAAAATATTATTTTATATTATTTATATTAAGATATTTTAGGGATCCAAACATTATTTTATATTATGTCTTTTAATTAAAATATTATTTTATATCATAATATATTATTTTATATTATATTTTTTAATTAAAATATTATTTTTTATTATTTTATATTATGTCTTTTAATTAAAACATTATTTTATATTATTTTTTTATATTAAGATATTTTAGGGATACAAACATTATTTTATATTATATCTTTTAATTAAAATATTATTTTTTATATTAAGATATTTTAGGGATCCAAACATTATTTTATATTATGTCTTTTAATTAAAATATTATTTTATATTATGTCTTTTAATTAAAATATTATTTTATATTATTTATATTAAGAATTCCCATTTACAATTATTGCATACAATTTTATGTTAAGGGTAATTCGGTAATTTCAGGTTTTTTATCAAACTTAACCCACAAACCAAACACAATTTTTACTTTAAACCCATATTTGCAAAGTATTTAAACATTCATTCCAAACACAAAATTTAACTCAAACCCATCTCAAAACCCACTTACCAAACACTCAAAAAGTGCTATTTTGTCTTCAATGAACAGTAAAAGCCCGAAAAACCCAACCAACCTAAACAATCCCAACCCGCGTACCAAACGGCCCCTTAGTAATTATTAAGCCTCACCCGCCCCCACTCCCACCCCCTCCTTGGTCCAATGCACTTTACTTTTATTGATTTCTATTCATTTGGTAGCATCTCGGGCACCGTAATATATTTTATACTGTAAATTTTATATTATTTTAATATAAAAATTGTCATTTATATCTAACAGTCTACATTATTTTTTGCATTAAAAATAAATATTTCACAACCTTATAATTAAAGAAAAAAAGAAAGAAAAAATAAAATGAAAAAAAGAATACCTCTATGTTTTCACCTATGATCTAATACATAAATGATGGTTGAGGAAAGTCGCGCAACCTTTTATAACACTGTTAGAGTAGAAAAATATCAAATTATAATATTTTAAACGCAATGTTAGAGATGTTCTAACAAATCAAGAGGTACGGGTATGGATCGTAAAAGTCCACAAACAAATAAATAATGAAAAAAAATTGTAGTGAACAAAGTTTAATAGGGAAACAAAAAACGAAAAATAAAATGTAAAAAAGTCAAACAATAATATATGAGAGGAAAATTAATATGCGTTTTTCCTACTAATTAACCACATTTTATTTTATCTAAAAAAACCACTTTTAATTTGTGGTAAGGTTGTGATGTCACTAATCCGCCAATTGATGTCATCCGTCCCAAGTGAAAATCCACGTAATATTAAAAAATAAAAACCCAACACAGCCATTGGCCATAGCTATAGTGGTGTTGGTGAAGTACATAAATTAATAGTCCACTTTCATAACCCATGTCTCAAAAACTAGGGTCTTCATCTCTTGACACATGTACTATTTTCTATATATATATACTTTAAATAAGTCACCAACCTTGAATTTTTCAAGATTCCATTTCCATCATCAATCAATTTAGAATAAAACAACAAAATATAAAAAAGGCAAAAGGATGTGGAAGTATTTGTCTCAACCTTTATATGAATTAAATTATATATATATATATAGATGAATTTGTAGAAATTAGTATTTTTTATTTATTTTTTAATTGAGTTAGAGGGATCAGTGGAAGGGAGGGAATAAAGATTAGAAAATTTGCATGATCCAAATTCGAAACCTGATCATGACATGAGTTTTTGTGTAATTGAAAACCACATTGTTTAACATAACTAATTCTATCATATTGAAATAATTTGACTTCACACATTATCATCGATATAATTCAATATATTCAACATGACTTTTTATTAAATCAGAATATAAACAAGAATAATTATTTATTTTATCTTAAAATTTTCCTGACTTTTTAGTTATATATAAATATATATAGTTTTGAGTTTAATCATTCTAATTCTAAATAAAATGAATATCTTGAACACACCAACTATAATCTATAGTGGACATGGCACTTTACATGGGTGGCAGTATAATGATTGAATAAGACAATCCATGCGAGTAAAAATCAATCTTTTCCCACTGTACTACTCTTTGGAGCTTCCTTTTATACATTTATCACTTACAGTTCCAATTGGCCAAAATCTCTCATACTTCAAGAATGGTTTGTTGCACCATGTCCTTAAAGTCCACACTCATTTTGGCATCAATCTTGATGTTATTGGGCATATCAAAGTGTGATAACTCCAAGGATAAAGAAGAATGTGCAGAGTCATTGGTGGGATTAGCAACATGTCTACCTTATGTTGGAGGAAGTGCAAAATCCCCCACCCCAGATTGTTGCAGTGGTTTGAAACAAGTCCTCAAAGCCAATAAAAAGTGTCTTTGTGTGGTTATTAAGGATAGAAATGATCCTGATTTGGGCCTCAATATTAATCTCACTCTTGCTCTCACTCTTCCAAATGTTTGTCATGCACCTGCTAATATTTCTCAATGCCCAGGTATATATATCTTCTTCCCCATCTCATCGTCTATGAGCCGGGTCGAGTCGAGCTGATCTTGTATTACTGTGTTTGAGTTTTTATGAGTAACTTTATTTGATTAATATTGCTAATTGAACAAGATTTAATCAAATTAATTAAACACATGTGAGACTTGGATAATTTGGGTTTTATAAGAAAAAAAAACTATTTAATTGATGGTGATTTTTAGATGGTAAAGTGTAAAAAGTGTGAGGTTTGGATGATAAAGTATAAGAACAACTTGTACTAGGTTGTGCAGACTAGTCCATAGTTGAACGATAAGGTGTAATTAATCCATTATTTAAACAACATTTTACACATGACTAATAATTCCGCGATTGCAACTTTTATTTTTATGTCTATGTTTCATCTAAATGTAAACAAATAATGTTGTAAACACGAGTCTTATAATTCAAATTAAATGAGATTAAATTTGTACTAATATTTATTACCTCTCATGTTAAAAAGAATAATGAATACTTGTACTTGATTAACTTGGTATTTCAATGGTGCAGTTCTTCTCAACTTGCCTCCAAATTCACCAGATGCTCAAATTTTTTACCAAATTGGGCAAAATTCGAGCCATGCTAGCAGCCCTATTGCAGGGGGTCCAAATGCCAATGGTATTAACCTCAATTTCTTGCATTAATTTATTTTTCTTGTATGATGAACCCTTCTATTGGATTGCAGCTGCGATTCCGACCGGTTCCCCTACCGGAGCCACCACTCTCGGCAGCGCTTCTCCACCTCAAAGCGGTGGTTGTGGCCCACATAACTGCAATAGATGGTTGAGGATGGAGTTCGTCCTGATTGGACTAGTTTTAATACAGTTTCTGATAGTGTAAAGATTGAAATTTCTCATTTTAATTGTTTGTATTGTAATAATAAAATTTCTCACTAAATAAATCAAAATAATTCAATGAAGATTTTACTTTTGCTGCATATCAGAATTCTGCATTCGTAATCATTAATATGACCAAAATTCTTAATGTAAATATAATAAATAAAGCTATTTAATTATGTGAGTTCTACTTATGTTTTATATATATCTAACTATATTAGATGTCATAATATAATTATTATACTGAATATATATTATCATACTAAGGCTTTGATTTGTATGTTTTTATTGAATAATTTATTATTTTTAAATAATTTTAAAGTCACTAGCCACTTTAAATATGAATTTTGTTATAAAATGAGATTTCGTTGACCTCTTACGATTTTCAGTTATACTTGAATTTAAGGTTGTGTTTGAATCGTAGGATTTAATTCAGAAATAATTTTAAAGTTATTATAGTAAAAGTAAATCCACTTGTCATATTTTGTTGATATAAATTTATTCATCATTTTCATTATAAATTAATTTTTGAACAATTTGGAAGAACGCACTTTAATTTGAGTGGATAAATTTGAAATGCACATTTTAAGTAATTCAATCCAAACACAACCTATTGATCATATTAATCATTTTATATTCAAATTACATAAATAAAAAAGTTTTGCATGTACAAATTACAATATTCACTTAACAATCAATAAATTCAATTCAGTTTAAGCTTAACATCCGCATTAAAAGTACCCAATAACCACAACACTCCTAATCTATTTTTATCAACATAATTATTGATTTTGAACCTTTAGAAATTCGCCCAACTTATCGCTTACATATATAAACTTTGATCTTGACTAAATAATCCAAGAGGTGTCTGAAAATATTCCATCTTCTCATGTTTAGAAATATGTCGATCAATGTTTGTTTTCTTTTTTTACACCCAAATCTTAGAAAAAGACCAACATAGAACTAATTATATTACCTCCCCAATTGTTGCAACCACATAGACTTGCTCAACCGGTTCCGAAAATCGGAACAGGGTCGGTTCCGAACCGCCTGTCAACGGTTTGGTGAACCGTTAATCCGGTTTCGATTCGAACCGAAATCGTGAATAGTGGTTTCACGGTTCGATTTTGGTTCCGAGTATTTTGAACTGACAAACCGGCGGTTTGCCTATTTTTAATTTTTTTTTTAAACGGATAATGTGTCACGTGTACGAACGAGATGATAGAGTCGTTGATGATCAATGGCTCTGATTTACTAGTCGTTGGGCAAACCACCGGTTCGGAATTTGAATAGAATCAACGATCGTGATTAAATGATCGTTGATGATGGACGACTTAGATCATTTGAACTGTCGGTTCAACCGAATCAGAATTGGCGGTTGAACCAGCTCGATTTTTTTTTTTTTAATTTTCATTGAAATTTATAAATACCCTCATTCCATTTGTGATTTGCACTCCAATTTCATCATTCTTGATTCAATCTCTATCTCTCTCAATTCAACTCTCTCAAGCTCACACTTTCCATCTTTGATCAACTTTCAATCCATACTTTTTTTTTCTTCAATTCTATTTCATTTCTATTTAAAAAAAAATGTCTAAAAGAGGTTCTTTTTCCGCCGGTTCTTCTCGTGGAAAAGAAAAAAGTTCGATGTCAATGCCGCCACCACAATATTTGCATAATGATGATGATGATTATATTGAGTCTTTTTCTCAATATAATCAAGATGATTTGGAGGCCACGTTTGGCTCTAATACCGCTGCCACTTTTACCGAAGAAGAAGAGGTGGTGCCTAGGAGAGAAACACAAGAAAGTGACAATACAACACGCAACACTAATCCAAGAGCACCTTCTACGCTTCGAAGTGATATTTTCTCATTTCATTTTAAGAAGGAGAAAGTATCGAATAGTAACGTTGATTACATAGTCACATGCAACCATTGTGCAAAAATGTACAAATTCAAGTATGGATGGGGCTATGGGACATTCAACAATTATGTGTTGAAAAAACATTTCGACAAGATGGGCATTGATCGATCTCAAACACAACTTCGGGGATATACCGTTTCTTCTCAAGGTGGAGGTATGAATTATCTTACTTTTAAATTTAGTCAATTGAACCATAGGAGAGACGTAGTCGAATTAATTGCCGAAAAACATCTTCCATTTCAATTTCCTTGTGATGATAGTTTTGAAAAATATACTAGCACTTACTTACAACCTAGTAGTAGAAAAATATCTGGAAACATCGTTACACGGGATATAGAAAACATAGTATGAGAGTATAAATTTAAATTAATTGAAGAATTTAAAATTTTAAAATAAAAACTTTCTATATGTAGTGATATTTGGAAGGATCCTTATAAAATGCATGATTATATAGGTATTATTTGTCAATTGATAGATGATGTATGGAACATACAAAACCGTTTAATTGCATATATTGATTTTGATGAAAAACATTCGGCTATACACATTGCACAAAAAATTAGACATGTTTTAAATGATTATGGTATACTACGAAAAATATTTTTCATTGGATTTGATAATGCTAGTGGTAATACGGCTAGTTTACCTTCACTTATTGAATTTTGTACCTCCGATTGGAGGTAAATTTTTCCATATTCGTTGTATGTGTCATTGTTTAAACTTATGTATTCAAGATGGCTTAAAATCATTACACGATAATATTAAACCTATTAAAAAGACAATTTATGAAATTGCTAGATCTACGATATATCATAAAAAATGGTCTAGGTTTTGTAAGAAAAATGGAATGGAAGTTAAAAAATTTGTAGTCGATGTGCAACATCATTGGAATTCTACATATTACATGTTTCAAGATTCTTATGATTATAGACACATGCTTTGTGAATTTTATCAAGAAAATCCACATGATAACATTGTTTTATTTGAAAATTCATGGGATGCATGTCTTAATTTAATTCAACTTTTAAAAAAATTTGAAGAGGCAACTAGAGAATCATCTGGTTGTTATTATCATACTTCTCCATTAGCTTTAGATTATTGTGTAAAAATTGCTCTTATTTTGAATGAGTATTCAGCATGTCATATTTTAGGAAACACAATTATAGTGATGAAAGCGAAATGGTTAAAATATTTTCATGAGATACCCGATTTATTTTTATGTGCTAAATTATTAGATCTTAGAATTAGAGAAGATGGCTTAGAAGAATTATTAAAAATGTATTATAATGCATTGTTCCCACATTTGATATTGAGAGAATATGATGAAATTGATTATGTTCCTAATCCTATTGAAGTTGTTGGTAGAGCTAAACATACCTTATACGAATTGTTTAAAGAATATAATGTATTGTTTGGTGATTCTAATGATGATGTAGTAGGTAATCAAAATGTAAGAGGTAATAGTCATTCGACATCTTTATCTAGTTTTGTTGCGGCTCCGGCTCTTAGTCAATTTTACAATTTTTATGATATTAGAACACAAAAACGAGCTAGAGGTTCTAACCTTTGTCAAGAATTAGATTTATATTTAGGTGCTACTTTTGAACAAATTTTATTTGAAAATCCTATGGATCTATTGAATTGGTGGTCAAGAAGGACTACCATTTATCCTATTCTAACAATTATTGCAAAAGAGATATTTGCAAGCCAAGTCCCGCCTCAACTGTTGCTGTAGAACATGCATTTAGCAAATGAGGTCATATGTTGAATTCAAGAAGATCAAAATTGATGAAAAAGAATGTACAAAACATAACTCTTCTTGAAGATTGGGTGAGAGCAAATAACCGTCAACAACATCTTGATTTGTCCTATTTAGACGACGATGGAGATAACACGTATGAATACGATTCAAACACATTCTCCTCCATCGAAACCAACGTTAATGAATGAATGTAAGTTTAGGTAAGAGAACTACGTGAACTTTGATTCCTTCATTTTGACAAGGATATGTAGGCAATTTCATTTTATGTTTGGAAGTTACACTTCCAATCTTAGAATGAAATTCAAACTCTTTCAATTTTTTTTTTCAATTTTCAATTTATTTTATACAAAGATGAAAATT
The DNA here is from genome assembly GCA_954870855.1 of Scutellaria minor. Taxonomy (NCBI): domain Eukaryota; kingdom Viridiplantae; phylum Streptophyta; class Magnoliopsida; order Lamiales; family Lamiaceae; genus Scutellaria; species Scutellaria minor. Next base: position 12,368,082 of record OX940738.1, on the reverse strand, counting down.
TTGTAATTTTTTAACTTCAAGTCTTCAATATTGTAGTATGATTCATCATTCATGATTGTAATATGTTTTATTGTAATTTTTTGAAAATCTTAAGTTGTAATGTTGTACTTGTTCTTCTAATGATTGTATTTTATTCCATATTTCCATATATAAATTGTATTTTATTAATTTAAAAATTATTTTACTTAGTTTAGACTTAAGAATTTATTAAAAATCTAAAATTATTGCACAAAAATTTAAAATTGCAAAAAAAAAAAAAAAAAAAACTGCCCAGCCCGACCGGGTCGCCTAACAGCATCAAATAAAAGGTTTAGCGCATGCCGTGTTCCCGGACGCCCGGGCCGTGCAACAAAAAAATCGGTTGAACCGCTAGTTCTAGTTGAACCGACAGTTTTCAAACTGGAACCGACATCCCGCCGGTTCGGTTTCGGTTCCAGCTCAACCTGTTCGCCAAATCGCTGGTTCGGAATCGAAACCGATGGTCCGAACCGGTTGAGCACCACTATAACCACACTCCACGTGTGATGAGTCATTGGGATGTCAAAAAATTCTCATAAATAAAATTATTGTAAGTTATTAACGTTAGCCATTAAAGCTGCAGTTGTTACTATTCAGGTGTAAACGACAAAAAACCATTATCCTGATCACCATAATTGATCCTATTTCGTATTGGTCGGTCACACGAGCATTAAAGTAAGAGACACATATTTTTTTTTATAAATAAACAAGTACTTGTTTTGTTTTTTGTTTTTTGGGATTGTAGAGCTCAAATACTCATTTTGGTCCCTTGTATTATAAATGAAAAGGATAAAAAGGAGTTAAATAAAGAAGGATATAGCGCAAAGCTTGATACCATGTTTCTCTTTTCCATTTGAAAAAATAAAATAAAATAAAAAAAATAATAATCTCAATAACATCTGGACACAGTTAAATAAAATAGCAGATCGATCAAGGATATATTATTTATTCATCCCTCTTCCCTCTCTTCCTCGGTTCCACCATCTTCTTTCTGTTTGCTCTCTCTCTCTCTCTCTCTCTCTCTCGATATAGATACAATTCTATAGAATATTGTAATCCAAGCATTCAAGTGCCCCCAATTTTATCCTAGGGTTAATGAATATCATCCCTATTCACCTTTTTTGAACCATTTTTGGGCACAAGATTAGTGACGTCATATTGAAGAACGGCGGATCTGTGACAAACCAGAAATTAAAGCAAGATGAGCGCGGATCTGGTGGCTCCGAGCGCGCATGGGAATCTGGACGAAGAGATTTCCCAGCTTATGCAGTGCAAACCCTTGTCTGAGCCCGAGGTTTTGTTCGCTTCATATTTGTTATATGTTTCTTCGTTTTGGTATTTTTTGGTGATCTGTTTTCGTAGATCTGATAGATTCTTGTCTCAATGTTATGCATTTATGGTACCTTTTTGTGATTATTAGATGGCTCACAACTACGCATTCTTGGATTGCTATTTTGGGTTTTCTTATCTTTCCTGTTTTCTTTTGAAGCTTTTTCTGCGTAGTTCTGAGGCACGTTTGTGGAAAAAAATTATAAAAAACATACGAAACTTAGGGGATTGAGAGAAAAATTATGGGTTTTCTTTGTATGTGGGTGCGAATTGGAAAATGTTTTCCAGTAAATTTGTTTAAAATGGGATGCAATTTTAGGGGAACAGAGGAGTGAGATTTGGCATGTTTGTTAACCTATGAGGATTTGGTATAGATGACTATAGGTTGATGAGGGAATAAATAGACCACTTTGTAAACAAAGATAAAAAAACCAGTGAGAGAAACAGGGATCAAGGGGGAAACAACGTTTCGAAACAATTAAGTGTGCATATTTGTCTCAAAAAGGTTTAATTCCACTGGATATTTTTGAGCATTTAAGGCTTATCAGTTGAAAATATAATTTTGCTTGCTACTTGTGTTTGTGCATGCTGTCTATTATATTTGTGTTGATTGTTGGTGTCCAGAAGATCTCATCACCATAGATAGAGTCTAATAATATGATGTAAGCTGTGAGCAGAGCCATTATAAGAATTGTATTTTGAAGACAATTTGTTAGAAATCAAATTTTATATAATTTATATTAGGGAAATACAAGAGGATTGAGTATCTTACAATATGGTTTAGGTATGATCATCCTCCAATGATATTCGATATACGTATCGTAATCTTTTTCAAGCTATAAAAATTGTATAGTCAATGCCAAATAAAGATAGTGTCGTCAGATACTGAATTTGATATGATTACGGGAATATATGAATGCTGAGTATAATGGTTTGAGATATTACAATTTGGATCAGGTGTAAATCTCCTTTATTGATTTTTATTGTACATGTTATATTCGTTCTCCAATATGTATGTAGGTGACTAATCTAATTGAAATTCATCAGAGTATATACCTTATATCTTTTTGGGCACTTATTTGTGGATGTAGGCCAAATGGCCATAGCTTGTACACTTTTTATCTTCCTTTCGCTTTATTTATTACAATAATCTAAAATTTAACATGGTGCCACATGATTTATTGTGCCTGATTTCTTTTGCTTCTGCTTTGTCAAGGCATGATATTTACTCCATACATATGAATTACATGTGGTGATCATTACTTTCTCGACATCATTGTGAACATTGTAATGTTATCCCATATACTATCTGATTGTGGAATGCCAAGCTCATTAAAGCTTCTAGAATTTTCTTTAAAACCCTCACTAATTCACTTTCAGATATTGGCAGAATTTCAGAAATTGAGTTTAATATGTTGAAAATATTTATTTAAATTAAATTGTGAAAATGGAGTATGAGTATGTGATTTTAATATATTATGATTTTGTTGTTGAATAGATCGTGTTAATCTAGTTTTCTTCGCCTGGCTTCATTTCTTTAACAGTTTTAGCTAGCAAGATGAAGTTTCCTATGTTGGCTAGGTGTGGTGAAAAGATCTTTTATGCATAAGAAGAACAGTATCAAAGAATGTTGTCTATTTTAAATAACAATTCACAACTTGTTCTTTTCTCTAGATAAAAGAGTTATGCTTTAACTAGTAAATACCATGAACTTCATGCTGATCTTTTTTGGATGTGCAATAAGACTTGGTGGGGCAATTTGTTTTAGTTGATGTCATGTTGCTGCCCTTTCTTATTTTATGAGCGTTGAACTTGATAATTATGTAGTGAGTCAGTGAATTAACAATGTTGTAAACTATGCCTAGTATTAAAATTTTCTTTCGTTTTAGAACTTTACTTTCTTGAATATATATAAAAAACAAAATGGGCAAAGATTTAGAGTTTTCATTATTTTGAAAATGTAGGTGAGAACCTTATGTGAGAAGGCCAAGGAGATACTAATGGAGGAAAGTAATGTCCAGGTATGAATTCTAGTATACTTCCATTTATATTTACTAACATATGCCACCTAGCCTGAATTACAACATTGAGCTTTCTGTGTATCTGTACATCTTCTACCATCCAATAGATGAAAACACACACACACAAATATTATGTTTGTTGTTATTGTCATTACTATTGCTATTTCATGCAACTATTTCTACTGGGAATGTGCCAATTTGAGTATTCCTGAAGACCTTTACCTTAGGATTTAGGAGCTCAGGAGATGATTTTGCACTTAACAACATATCTGTGTTATGTCATGGATTGAGTAGAGGAAAATATATGTATCTTGTTGAAAAGTGTTATGTCAATGACTTTTATGTGCTCAGTTCACCAATGAGGCTCACAAACAATGTTTTTAATTGCAATTGAATTGTAAGGTATTCCAATGAGATGGCAGAGACCTGTTGTTTTCGTAGTTTCGTCCATGTGGCTTCTTTGAGATAAGCTTTTAGTTTACCGCTGTTTGACCTGTTTTCTTCATTAGGAAAAGAAAAAAAAAATGGAAATCCGCCACTGTCATTTGTCTTGTATATGTTTGGAATCATATCTACTTCAACCTTAACTTATAGTTCTTTCTTGAGAAACTTGTCAGTTATTAGATTAAGTTTTGTTAGCTCTCAGTTTTTAGGATGTGTTTGTTACATGAAAAGTTAGAAATCATTATCTGAAGTACGTTGCTGGGATAATGTTGATATTACCCTAAAAAATTCCTTATTTTGAATCTTAACTCAGAGTAATGTCGTTGACGTCCCTTTATTTATGCCTGTGCATGGTGATTTAGTAATTCATTTAGTCAACACTCTGAGTTCCTATAAATTGTTTTTATCATATTTTCATCTCCCTGGTAATATGACAGAATTTGTTGCGTCTTAGATTCTATATTGATCTCTTTGTTACTGGATGCAGCCTGTAAAAAGTCCTGTGACAATTTGCGGTGATATTCATGGTCAATTTCATGACCTTGCTGAACTGTTCCGCATTGGAGGAAAGGTATTATTAGTGACTGACATTACATGCTTGTGTTTTCTTTTTTTGTTGAGAGCGGTTGAAAGGATTGGACTTGAGGATGAACTTTGTCTTCTCATATTCACAGGTCAAAATTGAATAGAAATTTATTGTCAACTGTAGTCCTGTAGTTGATATTATAGGTCACATGTTTTCTGTAGGAAAAACTTGCTTACTTGTATTCTGCATGTTTCTCTTTCATACTGCTGGTTATCTTTCATGTACTAAGTAGATGCTTAAATTGCTTAATATGTTTCGTTCTGGCATGTCTGATCCACCATGCATGAAATTGCTAGCTAAATATAGAGATGGCAAAATATAACGAGGATGCCTGCCTCCATCCCACCCCATTGCTGCTCCTATCAACATAGTTATTATTGTGCCATTTTGGTTTTGTCTGCTTATCAGCATCTAATACCCCCCCCCCCTCTTTGTTGGCAGTGCCCAGACACAAACTATCTATTCATGGGAGATTATGTTGATCGAGGTTACTATTCTGTTGAAACGGTTACTGTAAGTTCAATTGAACGATGATCTTTAATTACATTATAAATCTGTTTCAGATCATGATTCATGATAATTGGTGGGGTTGAGGGATGATAATGTGGTGTGCATGTCTAATAACATTGCGTTATTCAAGCTGTCAGTGAGAGATGCTTATCAACTTATTTCTTGCAGCTTTTAGTGGCTTTAAAAGTGCGGTATCCGCAACGTATCACAATTCTTAGAGGAAATCATGAAAGTAGGCAGGTATAATTACCGTCTCTTGATTTGACTTCACAGTGTTGTTAAAAGCTGAGCTGTTTATGCATCATTGCTTTGGTATCTGATTAAAACCTGACCTCGAGGCTATTGCCTTTTTTTTTTTTTGTATTCTCTGGACTACAATAGCCACACTTGAATTGAACAAAAGACAGCTCTGATCCATCAATTTGTCCTTTGTTCTTGTTCACTGATCATTTGTTATGTAGCTCATTCTTGTTTTCTAAATATATTGATGTCCTCTCGTCATAAAATTTCTGCACTATTCCTTGTACTGAAGGATATCTTTCCCTTTTTTCTTGCAGATAACACAAGTCTATGGATTTTATGATGAATGCCTCAGAAAGTGAGTTACTAGCCCATGCAATCTGTGAGATGGTTTTGTTAATCTGCATGTAAAGTTTTCTTACAACTTAAGCAGGAACATTGCATGTTAGAGAAGCAAGTAATGTTAAGTAGTTGTAAAGGCAATTTAGTTATGATTTTATATAGAAACTAACAATCACAATTCATAATGATGACTATCTGAAATTAGTGGCCTCTAATTTAGGTGCAACCCTTGGTTGCTTCGAATAACTTAAGAGTGTAGGTGTTTTTGGTTAACATGATATTGTGTGTTCTATTCCATGATTTTAATTAATGAATTATTGGTTTATATATACAAGTTGAGAATTTCATCTTAAAGAATAATTTCGGTTTGTGATATACTGTATTATAAGCATAAGTTTAGTTCGATCTCTGATTTTCATGTGTTACTCTTTTCATCTGTTTCTAATACATTGAAATTCCCAAATTGATTGTAGGTATGGAAATGCTAATGTTTGGAAGATATTCACTGATCTATTTGACTATTTCCCGCTGACTGCTTTGGTTAGTATAACTTTCTTCCTTATTACATTGTTTAGTTTGTTGATCACGATTTTCATAAAATAGGTTCCATGCCCCTGTTTCAGAATAATTATAGGTTGGAAAATAATTGCCATTATGTTCTCTTTATGATTTCATGTGTCAGCCTTAGTGTTACTGACAGTGGCCCTTCCAATTTTATGTGATTAAGTAAATTTAGGAGATAACAATGACGGGATACAAATAGTTACCATGTGCAGCTACTTGTTTCCTTTTTAAGGCTTGAATTTTGAGACAATAGGATTTTTGTCATGCAACCAATTTTGATATCTTGATCTTGGAGTAGGTTGAATCCGAAATCTTTTGTCTCCATGGTGGATTATCCCCGTCAGTTGAAACCCTTGATAATATAAGAAACTTTGATCGTGTTCAAGAGGTTCCTCATGAAGGTCCCATGTGTGATCTGTTGTGGTCCGATCCTGATGATCGCTGTGGTTGGGGCATATCTCCACGTGGTGCTGGATATACTTTCGGCCAGGTACTCTTATTTAGTGACTGAATGTTCTTGTTTCACATTCCTTGTCAAAAAAGGTTCATGTTTCACACTCTTTTCAGCTGGGCTAATTAGCTTTCGTCACAGGATATTTCGGAGCAATTCAACCAGACAAACAATTTAAAACTAATTGCAAGAGCTCACCAGCTGGTTATGGAGGGATATAACTGGGCACATGTAATATCACAATCTTAGTATCTACAGAATTAGCCATTGTATATCTTTTATTACAATTAGTTGAAATGTGTTCTTAGTCAATTTTCACCCCTATTGCAGGAACAAAAGGTTGTCACCATTTTTAGTGCACCAAATTATTGTTACCGCTGTGGAAATATGGCTTCCATTTTGGAAGTTGATGACTGCAGAGGGCACACATTTATCCAGGTTCTGCCCTTCACTCATGCCATTTCTAATCTTTTTTGTTTTTTTTCTTCTTTTTCATTCACAACATGATGTTCTAGTGGTTAAATGATGATATTATTTTTTGATTAATTGGTGCAGTTTGAGCCAGCTCCAAGGAGAGGGGAACCTGATGTTACCCGGAGAACGCCTGATTATTTCTTGTAGAGCTGATACCAAGTGGTTACATGATTCTGTTCATTGGGAGATTCTTCGAGCCTCTGGCCCCTTTTTGGAGAAGACGCGCAAAGTGTGAAGAGACGCATGATATATAGATAAGGTCCCCTCGTCTATGCTATGTTCTAACCTATTTTGGGGTCCCTAGTTTTGGGAAGTTGGGTTAGTGATGCTTCTGTTTATTATCTGCTATTATTTTTTTCGTATTTTCTTTTAATAATTTTAATATTTTTTCTTTTATTGTTTTCCCCTTGAACCCCCCAACCCAATTCCGTAGAGACAGACAGGTGATTCTGTATAAGTAATTTGGAACTTCCATTAGTTGCTTGAATCATCTTGTCTTCAATCTTAAGTGATTGTGTGCTTTTTTGTGTTTCATTATACTTATAAACTAGAGGTTTTAATTAAAGGAAACCAAACAAGACATTAGAGATATTTGATATAACACCCCCCAACCCCCAATGTCTGGGCATGAGCATTAGTTAAGTACTATTGTTGTAACAGTTCCATTTTACCAATCTTATAGAATAGAGAGAGAATGTTTTTTGAGGGAGATTATGTTTTAGTTATTATTCTATGAACATCTAAACAATATGATTTTTATTTTTTAAAATCATGTATATTGTGCCACATATTGTTCGACCATATTATAAGTCTCAACAAAATTTGTCAAAATAGGCATTCTAGCTGTAAAATTTATTGGCAGTGCCCGTAGTTTGTTGAATGATCTTACTTGAAAAAACGTTTTTTTGGAGTTACATTTTCCAAATTTCAAAACGTATGACTTTTTTTTTTTCTTTTTTTCTCTAAGTCGGTAAAGAAAGTTTCTATTGATCAAAAGTGAGGATAAATGTCTATGGATGTCACAAAATTGTGAAAGCAAATGACTGAAGGCCCATTTAACTAGTATGTTGTACGATATGACAATCAAACTGTTCATTCTTTTTTTCAGAGAAATTGCAAAAATGCTACTTAATCATAACCAGTGTTCTAAAATTTGCTAGATGCTAGTTGGGCGCTTGACTAGTGCCTAGGATGCCTAGGCGGTGCATAGTCGGCGCTTAGGCGTCGTATCTAAATTAAATAGATTTTTTATTATTTTACCTATTTTTCTTAATTTTTTATCCTTACAAAATATTTTTGGAACTCTTATATTACATTGTTTTGGTTTTATGTAGGAGGACGAGTAAAAACATCATATCTCATTTATAAAATTATTTTTATTTGTAATTTTCAATTTGTGAAATTTTTATCTATATCTAATTAATTAATAATAATTTGATAGAAGACTATAATACATTAATAATATCATCATTTTGCAAAAAAGTGAAAAAAAAAAAGAGTAAAAAATGTAAAGGAAAGAAATTAAAAAAATATATATATATTTGGCGCTTAGGACCGCCTAGGGTCGAATTATTCCGCCTAGACCGTCTAGGGCCAAATTGTTCCTCCTAACGCCTAAAATGACTGAACAGACAAAAATTGATACGGTTAGGAGCCGACTAGGCCGATTTTTAGAACAGTGATCATAACATCTATGTCATTTTTTTCAAGTTGATGGCCCCTACTTTTATTATATTCCAACATTTGTACATTTATTAAGCTCTAGTTTTACCTTTTTTCTCACTTTGAACCTCTAAGAAGTCCTCAATGTGAGACAATGTAAATTAAACAATGTCAAAGTTTTAAAACTCGACAGAACAACACGATGCCTCGGTAAAAGAAAACATGAAAAATTCAAGGTCTTAAGAAGGCTTAATTTATCAACAAAAGTAGAACATGAGGAAATAAATGACTCAAACAAGAGTATATATATATACACACACACACATATATCCCGATATAGAAAGTGTTACTAATTTTTATTCAATTAAAACGAATTTGATATATCTCAATGGTATATTCCAATCCAATAAGATCAAAACAAATAAAAATTTAAATTGGCACAATGAACGTCAATAAAACTATATCATATTCCATTAATGCACATTATTTGTATAGCGATAATGTAATACAATACAGTAAGTTACATAACGTACACTAATAAAATAAAATATGATATTGAAAAACAAAAATAGCATCTCATCTCAATTCTTACAAAATTAAAAATATTGCAAGGATACATATATAGCTCCCAATAATAATATGTGCATATATTCATATCCCAAATCTACAACATATATAGTAATAATGAATAAATTTTCACTTGTGCTCAATGAGTTTCAAAGATTGTGCACGTTTTCTCCATGACCTAATATAGGATTCATGCTTTACCTTGATCAGATGGCTCAGAATTACTCTAACACAATTTGTGACCGTCGATCTTTTCAATCTTAGCCCTTGAAATCCATCTTGATCATCATGATCAGGTGGATCAATAATCACATGGGCACTGATCTGCTGCTTCTCAGCTTCTTCCTCTCTGAAGTGTTGTGCCAATGAACATCTACCTTCAATAAGCTGCTTCAAGCTTTTCTGCTCATAATTCTCTGATCTGCTTATTATGATCATCTGTTTATCTTTGTCCTCATCATCATTCTGAGGCTGTTTTCTTGTTCTTCTTGACATGGAGATGTTGTAACGGGGTTTTCGTGTGTTTGTTTCGCCTTCGTTTCCCATTTCTTGGCTGAGGAAAATTACAATGTGTGGATTATTAGGGTTTTCTGATAATGTTGTTTGAGAGCATAAATGTGAAATTTTTATTTAGTAATATAATTATTATGTGGTGAAATGTCATTTTATTTTGGTTGGTGTATTGCAATCTCTAGACATATTTGATAAACTAAGCACTTCAAAGTGAGGAAATGTGTTCACCTTGCATGGTATTAATTCTTCTATGTACTGAAATGATTTCATTAGTTTGGTTTGGGACATTATATATTCTTCTGTATCTACCATTGATGTGTGGAGAAGTGTAAAATTTACCTACTTCTTGGTGGTTGGTAAATTTCACATTTACTGAAAACTGTCAATTTGAATTTGATTCATAATCGATTAAAGCTCACTTAAATGTTAATTAATTACTTAATTAAAATAAAATACTCTAGTTCAAAGATCGAAATACCAAAATAAAATAAAATTATAGAAGCATCTCTAGCCGTGCACAAAAAAATACTACAGTTTTTGCACTATTTTAATATAATAACTATCACTTATCTCCAATAGTCTGTATTATTTTTTTGTATGAAAAGGAAAATGTGTTAGATTGAACGCAAGATGACAGTTAAGATAGTTAAGTATGATCATTTATCGTACTATTGAAGTAAAAAAAAAACTTAAAATATTAAGAATTCATCACATTCATGAACATGTAGTAAAATGGCTAGATTGAATGTTTTACCTTCATTCAATTGATCAAGAATATATTAAAAGTTGTATTTTAAACAAAAATGACTTTTCCCTTTTTTTTTTTTTTTTTTTTTTAATGGAAGGAATAGTTTTTAAAGTTAAATTAGATCCACTAGTCGCAAAGTCCTTACGACATCTTCAGCACTGTATAAAAAATTACTGCAATTTTTACATTATTTTTATGTAAAAATTGACATTAGTCCCCAATAATGTGCACTATTCTTCACACCAAAAAAAAAAAATTCCATGAAAACAAAAGAAAAAAGTTTTAATGCAAGATTTGACTTGCATTGAATCCAATGCAAGGTTGATCGTTGAAATAGTTTAGCGTGAATTTTTAAGACACTATTAAAGTAAAAAAAAATCTTAAAATCTTAATAATCCAGCAGACTGCTGGAAATGCTCTTAGTGAAAATTGTTAGTATGAATTTATTATTATCCAACATGATATGAAAACCATATTAAAACACAATATTTATATAAGATGTAATATTGCACAAGTCATATTTGATACAAGTTGTAAATGTCAACAATTTATTAATTCATAATAAATAAATTATATACTTATTAGTTATCTTATAATATTTGCATACGAAACATCCACATTTATAGTCATAGTATAAATAACATTATTTGAACGGACTATAACTCTACCAATAATAGAAAATTATATATGCAGAGCCCAAGGGCCAATAAAGACATTTTGTTGAATTCTTGGAAATAGAAAAGGCAGATTCCTATTCTGCATATTAACAAAAATAATATGTTTAGTTTAATTGTTTTATTTTTTCTGAGTTACAATTGAAGAATTGATCAAAGTTGAGACCTTATTCAAATTAGATTCTGACAAATTGATTCAAGTCCCTGTGATTCCTTTTTGTCCTAAAGTATTCACATTTATTTATTTATTTATCTTAAAGTAACACTCTTCCATCTCATTCGGATTTTGTGTTGTATTTTTCTGTATCTTATTTTGTCAGTATATCCCAATTGTCCATTCAATTTCCAGAACTTATAAGAAAAAATATTCATTTTAAATAATTTAATTATTTTATCATCAATCTCATACAATATGCGATATTTATCTCAGTATAGTACTGTTTTATTGTCTTGTCAAATAGTGTTTTTAGATCTGACCAACTTTTGATTTGATACATTTTATGGGTTTAACTTGTAGCAAAAGGTGAATCCCCAACCCCAAGGGCCCCCACCCCGGCCCGACAGGGATTGGTGGAGGAAGTAAATCATGGTGACTCAGCGACCCATTAGGTGGGAGGACCAGTGACTGGTGCCCACAAGGAGCTGATATGGAGGTGGGTGAGTTTTAAGTCATTTTATGGGTTTAACTAATATGGAGGTGGGTGGGTTTTAAGTCAATTAGTTGTTAACATTAAAACTATGGAATTGCTGCAAATTGTTGATATCATTTGCATAATTAAAAATAACGTTTAGATCATTATACGTAGAGTAAGCAATAATACTATTATTATGTGAATAAAAAGGGCATTAGTTGTACCTAAATAGGAATTGACTACTACTAAACAAATTGTCATGGCTAAGATGATTTTACATTAATCATTTTTTAAGTCTCATGTTTGGTTGGGTTTGATTGAAGGTACCTAGGCTCGTCCTATATTCTTTATTTAATAAAATGTTATCATACTTCTTATTTTAATAATTTATTCTCACATTTCCTTTCTTTTTTTTTCACAAAATTTCAAAAATCAAGGTTTTTTTTTTTTTTCAACATCTGACATAATTCACCGGCTAAATAGGCTGAAATGTATTGAATAAGATAATACAATAAATAAATAGATTGGCATGAGGAAGAATTGATTATCTATAAAATGTTATACCTTCATTTAGAATTGATCAAAAATTAAAAAATTTGCTTTGGACAAATATGATTTTTTATTTGTAGAGATAAATGGAGTAATGAAAGGAAATGCAGAATTAAAATCAAAATATAATAAAGCAAACAAAAGATCTGAACTAAATGTTTTCCTTCAAAAAGTAAAAGACAAGTAAAACTTTTCCCACCATTAGACAATCATTTCTCTCTTTGGGAAACTATAAATTAACAAAAATCACTATTATACATGTATGGAAGAAATCATTTCTATCAATCAAAACAAAATAATTCATACATAAAAAAATCAGTAATACTTCATAAAAAGAATCAATGTGATTGATTTATTAATGGCTACAAAACGAATGGTCTTTTCTTTGTGAAAGAAGAAAAGTAGAAAAATAATATTCCTTTCATGAAACTGTAGAAACCAATAAGAATTGACAATACAAGGCCATGGAGAAAATGGCGAGATCAGTATTTAAATTTTGTGCACATTTTAAAAGCATAAATTTGTCCTTAAAAGCATAAATTAGAAACAGTGTTTGTGAATCGGATTCGATTTAACAAAGGTTCACAATTCAAACGATTGTATAAATTCAATAATGTTCTTCTTTGAGATAGAGTAAAGTGTTGTCTTATATTCATACCATTATTTCATTTATTTCTTGAATATATATATACATATCTCACCACCTCAAAAAACAAAGCTTGACGCAGAGTTCAAAATTGTACTTCTCTAAACTAGCGCCAAACGCTTAAAATTCATTCCCAACGGTGCGATAATGTCAACGGTAATTTACTGATATGCATAGTGTGGTGATATAGAATGTTGCCGAAATAGCAACACTATTTCGGCGCTAATATTTTTCTTTTTGTAATTGCTTGGTACTTCAAACATTTGGATGATAATTTTTTGGTTAAATTTTCATATGATGAAAACTTGAAATACACGAATATTGATTTTTCGACATGAATGTTAATATCAAAAATTTAAATTAACACGGATGATAAATTGAACAACCATACAAATCCAAGCGAAATATGGTGAAGATAAAGAAGTGGTGTATGCAGAGTAGGATAGTCTATATCTGTAAAAGGCCAGTCTATATTTGGTTGCTTGTGAAATTTGTTGTTTTATTAATGTGGGATAAACCTCGTCACCTGTGCCCCCACTGCTACCCCACCCCCACCCCCCCTCCAAACCACATCCCAACTCGACACGTGTCCCAATGTCCCTTCTTCTGCTCCCTTTTTGAGATTCGACCTGGTCCCCCCACCCTTCATTTCTCTGATTCTCTCTCTTGCAAGAAACCACCACCATGTCCATTCACTTCAAAAGCTAAGCAAAATGGCTTCTCTTACACCTGGCACGCTTCGCAAGCTCTTGCAAAATGCTGGTAATAAAGATTTTAGAGTCGCCGGCGAACACCGCTCTGCCCTTCTCCAGGCATGTCTTTTTCAAACCCTTTTTTTTTTTTTTTTTTCAAAAACCATTCTTGGCAACTCGAAGTTTCAGACAGCAGTTTTCTCTTTCTGGGCTTCTGAGATATTAAGAAAAAACATAATCTTTCTTTCACACATTAAGAGCATGAGTGTTGTTTCTTGATTGGAATGTGATATTTAGCATTTGTAGCTAATTCCCAAGTGAATGCTTATTTTCCTTGTGTAGAAAAAAAAAAAAATCTTTCTTTTATACTTATTTATAAGTACTACTGTTTGTTGATTGGAATATGGCATTTATGTTTGTAGTTATCATTTTCAGCAAATTTACCCTAAAATGTTTGTTTTTCCTTTTATGGGAGGTGATTATTTTGTTGGTTTACATTTATATAGGTTATTAGCATTGTACCTTCTCTAGAAGATGATCCATGGAAGAGCAGGGGTTACTATTTAAGGGTTTCAGATTCACTGCATTCAGCTTATGTATCTGTATCAGATGAAGATGTGGAGTTGATACTAAGTGACAAGGTTCAGCTTGGCCAGTTCATCCACGTCACTTGGCTCGACAACGGCTCCCCTGTTCCGGTTCTTCGCGGCATAAAACCCATCTCCAAGAGACGGCCTTGTGTCGGAGAGCCAAAGGATTTGATCTCGAGTGATTTCTTGAATGCTAAGAAAGTCGAAACGAAGGTGAAATCGAAGGGGAAAGTCAAGAAAGTTGTAGGAAGTGAACAAAGGAGTAATCTCAGAAGACTTTCTTTTGGAAATGGGAAGGTTGGAGGTGGTATGGAGATTCGAAGATTGAGCCTGGATTCGGCCCGAAAAGGATGGGATTCTAGCCCGCAAAACAAAAATGGCGTTAAATGTGTTGTGTCAAAGGCTACAGATTCTGTAAGTATACACATTGAGATTGCAATCAGCTTGTTTTTAGGTGGCTTTGAATGATGATTGTGTGTTCTATGTAGGTTTCGGTTAAGAAGGCCGTTTTTGAGGAATCATCGAAGAGTTCAAGCTTTTCATCGCCTCTTAAAAACAAGAACATCATCGTTTCACCTAAGATCGCGAACAAGCCCGTAAAAAGTGTGAAATCATCGAATGATGATTGTTTCCCCATTGATTATAATAAGGTTGCCCTCGGTTCTAAGAAATTGTCTGAACTAAAGATCTTGTGGGATGCACTTCCTTCTACGATTTGTGATCTTGGAAAGGTACATTAGACAGCTAAGAACACACACGGTATATATGTTTTTTCGTATTATATTAACTTCAAATTTTGATGATTGTATTAGGAAGTTAGAAGCCATAGGAAATTAGCATTCGTGTCCGCTGTTCGTGCATTAGAAGAGGCTTCCATATCCGAAGGTGTCATTCAATGCATGAGGTATGTTGTTCTTTTCGTCTCGTTTGTCTATACATTCTTTCACTATTGACATCTCATCCTCTGTTTTTGTAGCATGTTTGGAGAACTATGTGAGTTGTCTCAGAACGACACTTCTGGCCCATTAGTCGATCAATTCTTGAACATGTACGAAAGCATCAAAAAGGCCTCTAAGGTTATCTGCACCATGATAAACGTGGGATCCTCCGATACAAACGAATGTAGCTCTCGAGGGTCATTATGGGTTCAAGCAGCAGTCCAAACCGATCTTTCCAAATTCTCTTTATACACAAAAGGAGTAAACGCCGCCACATATGGTGAACAATCTCACTATGTCGTGATAGAAAACACTCAGCAGAGAATCGACTCTGAGAAGAACCGTTCAACTAAAAGCAAGCCAAGTCCTGTAAGTTCAAGCAAACCATCTCCCAAATCGAAGAAAGAGACATCTCATTCAAGAATGCGTTTATCCACAAATAAAGGAGCGAATTCTGAACCAGAAAAATGGTTGCCAGGCTCGGGATTAAAACATGTGGCTAAGTTATCGGAAAAATTGCTATCTTTCTCACGTGCCTGGTTTCTCGATTACTTGGAAGATTCATTGAGTAATGGTTTTGGATTGAAAAGGGACGAAGCTTCCCAGATGGCGACCCTTCTTGGGCAACTCAAAAGAGTGAATCAGTGGTTGGATGAAGCGTTTCAAGGAGATCAAGGCGATGAGAGGATAGAGAGGTTAAGAAAGAAGTTATACCGGTTTCTACTAAACAATGTCGATTCTGCAAACTTTTAACAGGTAGTAGAGTGGTTAATTAATAGCTTGATTCTTGAAACTTCAATGCAGTAATTGTTACTAATCATAACTTAGTTGATCCACAAGTTAGATGAATTCTAGAGGAACGAAGAGTATATATAAACAACGGATCTATTCTAACAATCAACGAGGTAGTAAATAGCCAGAAACCGTGTCCTCGTTTGTGAATGCATTTGACATTATTGATGTATTCTTAGAGCCCTTGGCCTTGGCTTTAATCCCCTTGCAGGTTTTCATATGTGAGTGCATTTTCTCTGGCTTGAATTGCTTCCCACATTGCCTGTTGTTCACAACACATTTTATTAGCTTTTCTCATAAATTTAGGAGGCGAAAGAAACGAGCTTTAGTTGGTGATCAACGTACGAGCATTTAGGTCCGTACAGTGGCTTGTAAGCAGCAGAAGTCTGCTTTGGTGAATCCTTATGGCTCGAGCACCGCTTGTTGGTCATCACCACAGCTGAATCATTAGTGTGCACCCCACCACAGGGGATCAAACTCCCAATTATGCCACTGAGATGGCTCTTTCTGATGTGGGGTTTTTTGTCTGATGATTCAGCTGTTTTGCCGATGCTGGTTCTCCTCTTCTTGTCCTTAGTCAACGACACGATGGAGAGTGATGAGTTTATTTCTTGGTTGGCTGTGTCTGGATTCTTTTCTAGTTCATCTTTTCTTGAGTTATCATCTGTCAATGTGGATGTTTCTGATCCAAAAGATGGAGATGATTCTTGGGTTTCGGATAATGGTTTTGGTGAGACAGAGATGGAGCTATGATCTGATGAATGGATTTGGTTCTCCAACAGTTTGGATGAGTCTTCTTGGCTATCTTTTGCTGATTCTTAAAAAAAATAAAAATCTCAAAACATAACAAAAATCCAAAAAGTATAGACTTAATTGTCGGAAAAAATCACGAACCTTTAATCAGATTGCTACTTTAACCAAATTTTTCACTGTTGGTCAGAAGAATATAACTTTAAACATGTAGCATATTTTACATCTTTGGCCAGTTTTGGAAAAAAAAAAAAAATTGCCAACGTGTCCGGCCGCTCGAATATGTCAGCTGCTAAATAAGGTAGTTTCATAGAGCTCAACTTCAAGAACTTCATAATAGATTGAGGCAAAAAAAAAAGAAGAAATTAAACTTACAAGTTTATGTTATTTTGATCAATAGTGAAAATTTTAATTAAAATGACATTAACTCAAGTAATTTTTCGACAATTAATCTAAAAATAAAATACATGAAAGTTAGTAGTTAAGCATATGAATTAGGTTTACCTATGTAAGAAGTGGATGAGGAAATCTGAGACCCTTTAAGAACATATTCATTGTCTGAGAAGGGAGTGACAAGGTCATCATCAACCAAATCTTGCCATACATAGCCTGCCTTGTATCTCCTACGCAAGGGCCTTTTAGTAATTTTACGAAGGATAATATCAAAATGAAACACGAAAAAGGAAAATACGTAATGAATATATACACACCTCTTGAATGACCAAGCAAACAATTCGGGCATGTCTTTTCCACGCAATTCTCCCAACCATCTCTTGATGTCTGAATTATGCATTTCATATGTATAAAATGCTCGCGTGTGTATGTATAGATAACGAAAAAAGTATGTATATATACGAACCTTTCAATCGAACACCACGTTTAGAGAGATGATGAATTCGAATGAGATGAGGATGTTCGTTACGACCATTTCTACTAAGAAAGTATATGATATGAAGTCGTCTCACTTCTAAACCACTTTGTGCATCCATTAATCTCCTGCCAAACAAAATAAATAACACGAAAATTACTAAATAAATAGTTATTATTTATGTCCGAAATGGAAGTGAGAATTTTTCAAGTTAATAATATTTTTAATCTCCTCTTAAAGTAATGGTTTTTACTTTGATTATATATATTTGGAAATAACTATAGTAACAAAATTTTAATGTTATTTTAAAATTATTTAAATATGATACGAGAATTAATAAAATAGTCTGACCTTTTAAGGATGCGTTGGTTTTGACAAACCATGTCTTCCATCTTCTTAAACTTCCTGGAAATATGCAGAAATGAACTAAACTCGAATCTTCACCATATAAGCTCTTTAATTGCCTGCAAATAATTGAATTTAATTAATAAATAAGACTGATTTTCTAATATATAGAGACCCGATTTGTCACAGTACAGAAAAACATGAATATGACTTCTTACGATTTTACGTTTCATTGCTGTCTTTCTTCTCCTTCAATATATTTCCTTTTCCAGAGCTCTTCGTAAAGAAGAATTGTCTGATGATATAGACAATATATATATACATATGTAAATGATGAAATTATGAATGAATTTGTAGAAAAAAAATGTTTGTAAGAAAGTCGTTGTTTCAGTTACCTTGGATATTCAGATGATGTCGAAACCTTACAGAAAAATCCAGAAAGCGTGCGTGCCGTTTATGCTGTATGAGAGAGAGAGAGAGAGAGAGAGAGAGAGAGAGAGAGAGAGAGAGAGAGAGAGAGAGAGAGAGACGTGCTAAGTAGTAGAATTGGTGCAAATTACAAAATACCATTCATATATAAAGCCAACAATTGATTGCTACTATTTCATAAATATATGTAAATACATTGATCTTTGTCTTTTTTGAATATACATTCTCATAAATACATGTGAGTGATAACTTTGTAGTTTTTATTATTATTTATTATTATTATTATTATTTTTTTTTTTTTTTTTTTTTTTTTATGCATATAGAAAAACTTATATGAGTTGGGTCTCATTGTATACAACCCTAACTCAATTTCATAAGTAAAATTTCATTTTTTGTTTATTGATCGTGTTGATCTGTTTAATAGATCTAATTTCATAAAACAATTTCATACGGGGATTATAGCCACAATGTATTATACATGTGGGGTCGAGCATGATAGTGTACATTCCATCTACTTTAAACCATAATTTTGGTTTTATACAATGTTTGGTTTGGTTGGACAAATAATTAAATAGTTGGGCTGAAAATGGTTGGTAATAACTTAGTTATAGCTGCAGAAAAATAAAATTTTAAGAGACAGAGAGGAGAAGGTGATGAGCCATTATTAAAGCAGATATGCAAATCCACCATAATAATTGAGTATATAATTATTGTTAAATAACTATCTGAAAACGAGGTCTTCATTTAATCAGGTTGAAGTTTGGTTATGATTTTTATGTTTCGTGAGTGGTTCGTTGCCCATTATTTGTTCAAAAAAATATTTAAATTTTTTTTATAATAATTGAAATTAGAAGTCTAATTAATATTATATCGACACGAGTTGCTATTTGACTGTTTCTGACAAAATGGATTATTTCCAACTAGTTGAGTCAGAGAGTTCTTCATATATAAATCTACCCTTTCTTGAAAATTAAATACTATCTCCAAGTTTTATTTAAGTATTGATTTAGCTATAGAAAAGTTGTAAATAATTTATAGTTTTAACAGAAAGTTTTCAACTTAGTATGTAAATTTTTAGCTAAAATTTAGGAATTTTATAGAAATCTAAAAAAGAAAACTTGATACTCTTTTGAAATTATTTGTCAAAATATTCTGTTTCTTGATTTTTCTAAACTTAGTGACACTTAAATGAGAATGATTTGTCTGGAGTGAACTATCCCCGTTCATAACAATGCAAAAATATTGATTTTGTAGGATAAGAATAATTAAATCAATTTTGGATCCCATAAAAGAAAAGGGAAAAAATGAATAAAAGAAAAAGGTAAAAAATGTTTTTTTATATTCTTAAAAGAATATTACTACAAGAATACGACATTTGTGAGATGTGACTACCCATTGTGAAGATTAAATGAGTTTGATTTTGTAAAATCTGTCTTATCTTATATGAATTTTCATGTAACTAAAAATTAACTACAATGATAGAATAAAAAATCCAAAGAAATATTCGGAAATTTGTCTCAATCATTAAGACAAGTTCCAACAGTTTATTATCAACCATATCCATTTTCTTAGAAAATTCTTGTAAGATCGATGAAGATATACTTTAATTAAAAGCAAAATATAGTAGGTGTTCAAGAAAAATATAAGTAGCTTGCATGTTGGTTACCAAACACGTCCAAGGAATATGTCACTCACGTGTTTAGCTAAAGAAAAAAAAAACGAATTTCTACACAACGTGAAATTTTAAATATAATAATAAAAATCATGATTTAATATATTATGTAACTTTAATTATCCTCGATTTATCCACATAAATTGACACAAAATCGATCAAACCATTTTTCTTTTTAGAAACAAATTGGTGATATATAAACAAATAATGATAGAATAGATCGAATGACATTATTTGTTGGATTGCAAATGATGAAGTATAATTGACGTGCCTTTTATTTTATTTTTTTCAAATCAGAACAACGTTATTTTATTTATCTTACATTAATATTTTTTAAGAAATTTTGTTTGACCGACAATGTGACACCATTATAATCATATTGGATGGGCATGTTCAAGAATTTTCATTGAAAAATCAATGATAATTTGAATTACAAAACAATGTTAAATTCATGATTTATTTTATTATATTCAAAAGTTTGCTTCATAAATGTGTATATATAAGTTCATTTATTTATTTATATATATATATATTTTTTTGAGCTAAGCCTCTATTTAATATACTACAAGAGAAGTTGAAGGAATGTTAGATTATTATTTTTTACATCGTATTTGATTTTATAATGTATCCATCTCATATTTTGTTATTATAAGATACATGTATATTATTGGATATAGCCTAACTGCCCAAGATGGATTAGTTCATGGTGGGTTGATTAATGACATTATTGTTTGGGCTTTATATGAGCCCAGTGTTATATCTTAATACATTTAATGGCCTATCCTAGGTTGAATTACCAAATTTTGATGGGCTGGATTAATGGGCTCATAGGTTGGGTCAGATCACTTCACACCCTTTCTGTATTGGCATGTTGACGTGTCAAGTAAAATACTCACACCATTAAGTAAATTAAATTATTTCAAGAAAAAACACATTTGGATGGAGAGAAATAATTTGAAATCTCTAACCTAACCATAAATCTTTGATGGTGTTTTGGATGAATGTGGATTTAAAATTCACTACTTTCATTTTGAAATATTTTTTGAGTAATATATTTGAATTTCAAATCCATCTCACTTTAGGTGGATTTGAAATTTATTTATTTCGAATTTTGAATTTCAAAATTACTCTGTTGAAATGGCGTAGGTGACACACCTTTCTTGAAATACATAACTGAGATTTGCATTCGGATGCATCATATTCATTAAAATTCTAAGTTGATTGAAATGTGAATCGGTTACTAGGTAAGGTGGAGAGATGGAAAGACAAAATCATTTTGTAAACTAATTACATGTAAAAATATTATATCATATATATAAAAATATTATATGTTACAAGTTGATTCACACATTGACCAAGATCAATGTGTGTTGATCAAATCTGATTCAACCGTCTCACAAACTATGGTTTATAAGACGGTCTCACCCCCAAGAATTTGTCATTATTATTTTATTTAACTATAAAAAATGGATCCCAAAATCAAACTATATCTTACCTGCCACTTTTTTCCAATTTGACTTTCTTCCCTGTCTTCTATTTACATTCACAAAAACTCACGTGAGACGGTCTCACAGATAGTTTTCGTGAGACGGAGCCCCATCACCTACCAACAATATGTGAATTGTAGGGTTTGGATGATAGGTAATTGGGTTGTGGATTGACCATCTCACACAATGTATTAAAATTTCGTGAGACGGTCTCACAAGAGACTTATTCATTTACATTTTCTAAAACAAACATAACATGAATATAAAAGAACAAACACCTCTCAT
This sequence comes from Scutellaria minor, assembly GCA_954870855.1. NCBI lineage: Eukaryota > Viridiplantae > Streptophyta > Magnoliopsida > Lamiales > Lamiaceae > Scutellaria > Scutellaria minor. The sequence goes on along the minus strand of OX940738.1, from coordinate 12,346,264 downwards.
CTTAAATAAGGTTTTAGGTTCGAGTTCTTCATAATATATAATATAATAATACAACTATTACAACATAAACATATAGAATCTCATAAGTCATACCGTGCATAGATTTCTCTACTTTTGAACTTTCAAACCCTGAACAAACAAACCCATATTAACTAACTAATAATAAAAATTCTAAGTATAATATAAATATGAAGCAATTTATATGTGTTGATGGCTACAATTTGAAACATCGATCTCTCATGTATAAAATGGTGGCCGGCAATCATACATTATTTTTTTATTTCTTAATTGTCTTAGCCGGTAACACTTGGGTAATAATATCAAAAACTTATATACAACTACACTTAAATTAAAGTAGTAATGTAATAAGATGAATTAAATACCATTAATTAAACAAAAAGCTTAAGTTTGAATTTCATTAGGGAAAACGCAATAGCATATTTGGTCTCAATAGTTTTCTTCTTCAACTCGGCCAGTTTTTTTATTTGCAAACATTATTTATGTCCTTGTATTTTTTACTTTTTTTATAACGAAAGTTCGTCTACTTTTATAAACTAAATTGTGTTCTTATATTTTTCTTTGAAAAAATTGAGCCCTCATAGGTATATTTGGATGAAAATTATCCTATTTAATGTAAAATAAAGTATAATTGCTTAAAGACTCGGTTTTTACCAATAAAAAATACCGAAACATAATTTGAAAAACAAGACATTCAAAGACTCAATATAAACTCAATGAACATTCATGATACAAGTAAATCTTAATTGCCTTAAAAGCTTTTTTCCTTACTATTTTTCATTAAGTTTTCAATTTCGTCTACTCTAAAACAAGTTCTTTCCCCCCCGAATATCAATAATACTAGTAACATGAAGTACTTTTTAACTTTATGGGAAATTGTATGAATCAACTTATTAGAAATTTAAATTCTGCAAAAGAAATTTAAATTGTACAAGTTTATTAATTGACTAAGACTCTTGTACCATCTCAAATATCTAATTCTAAGATTGGTCAATCAATAATTCATAATCTACAAGAAAAAAAATATCTTATGAAAATGAGTTTGAGTTTGAAAATTAAGACTCAGTTCCACAAAATTACAAGATCATGAAACTTGCTTTTACTAGTCATAACACAATAATTAGACAATGGCTTTACTTTACTTTTCATTTCATTTTATTTATTTAAGGTCAATGAGCCCACTATCTATATTTAATTAAAAAGCAAAACAAATCTAAAGCAACTTTATTAAATAAAGAAATAAAAATTCTCTACTTGTCACACACACACACACACACACATATAGTCTTCGTTGAAGTTTTTTTGGGGCAACGAACATTGACATCAATGGATTTCAAATCCCAACTACTCATCTCCACGGTTATATTATCCTTCACATTATGGGCCACCATTCCTCACTCCTCAGCCGTTGGATCCCCGATCAACGTCTGGCCCAAGCCCACCACTCTCCACTGGACCCACCCACAGGCGATCCCTCTCTCCCCCCAATTCACCATCTCCGCCCCGCGCCACCGCTACCTAACCCCCGCCGTCCACCGCTACCTCCACCAGATCCTCACCGAGCACCACCGTCCCCTCGTTTCCCCCAATCTCAACCTCGCCTCTTCTCCGCCGCTCAAAACCCTCACAATCACCATCTCCGACACCGCCGCGCCGCTAGCCCACGGCGTCGACGAGTCCTACACCCTCGACATTCCCTGCGGCGGCGCCACAGCAGCGCTGGCCGCCGGAACCCCATGGGGCGCGATGCGCGGGCTGGAGACGTTCTCGCAATTGGCATACTCGAATCCGGCGCTGGTGGCGTGCGGGTTGTACATTTCGGATGTACCACTGTTTATGCACCGCGGAGTGTTGCTGGACACGGCGAGGAACTATTACGGAGTGGGGGATCTGCTGCGGCTGATTAGGGCGATTAGTATGAATAAATTGAACGTGTTCCATTGGCACATAACGGATTCGCAGTCGTTCCCTCTAGTGATGGCGTCGGAGCCGGAGCTGGCGGCGAAAGGGGCGTACGGCGAGGAGATGAAGTACACGGCGGCGGATGTGAGGACGGTGGTGGAGTATGGGATGGAGCATGGGGTTCGAGTGGTGCCGGAGATTGATATGCCTGGTCAGTTCTCTACTCTCTCCTGTTTCTTCTCTTTATTTTATTTTTTTATAATATTTATAAAATGATATTCTATTTATTGTCTGTTATATTATTAAAACAAAAGAACGACTCCCAACATGTAATTATATATTCGTTGGTTATTGAATATCATGTCATATATGGTTTCACTTGTACTGTAGTATGGAGTAATTTTATTTCACAAAAACTACCGGATCTTTTTACCCACAATCCTAATTCATTTTCATTAATTTACTTGTGAATTGTGTAACGTGGGTTGTTGATTGACCCGTCTCACGTAACATGATCCGTGAGACGGTCTCATGTAAGACTTACTCATTTTATTTTGAGGTTTTTTCATTAATTGCCATGTTTGATTTGCGTGAGTATGTACAAATAAAATTGAATATGGAAATGCATCTTTGAAAAGTAACAAATATTTGATAAAATAGAAAATAATGAAATAAATTAATTGAGATATCTTGGAATATTCATTGTAGTGTAAAATTTGATGTTGATTGATTGAGGATAACTTTACTCCATTTGGATGGAGGAATCTGAGGAGTGATTTGAAAATTTCGAGCCGTAAATTTAATAGGGGTGTTTTGATAAATGCTTTAAGCAATATGCGTGGATTTCAAATCATTCTATTCAAATGGAGTCTTATTATTTGTGCAAAATCCTACACCAAATTAATGATTTTTTGCATCAATTTGCATCATTGCCTCGCTTTTTCCTTATACCATCGGTATCTACTAGTAAAAAATGTAATTTGGATAATGATTTAAATCTGCAGTTTCAGATAGATATCAAATTAATGCCATTTCGACACAATTTTGATTAGATATCAAACAACGTTTTAAAAGTGATACATGAATAAATCACGAAGTTAGTACAAAGTATTTTCAAACACATTGGGATATAGACTATAATCTTTATTAACAAGATTAGAATGAGCATGGTTATCTTAAATGAAAATGCTTCATGTAAACTGTGGATTGTAGTTAGTAATTACACACTATGACAATGTGTTGGTAAATCATAATGATTATTCTTTGCATCACTTAATTTCCTTTGAATTCGTGTATTTGCAGCACATACAGGATCATGGGGTGAAGCTTATCCCGACATTGTCACCTGTAAAGACAAGTTTTGGTGGCCTTCTGAGGCCGAATGGTCCGACCGGTTAGCAGCCGAGCCTGGCTCCGGCCAACTGAACCCGTTGAATCCTAAGACTTATCAAATCGTCAAAAATGTTATCCGTGATGTTGTCTCAATGTTTCCCGACCAATTCTACCATGCCGGAGCTGATGAGATCACTCCGGCATGCTGGAGCATTGACGATTCTATCCAATCTTTCATTTCCAGCAATGGTTCTCTCAGTCAGATTCTTGAATTGTTTGTAAACTCTACTTTACCTTATATCTTGTCCCTGAATAGAACAGTAATCTATTGGGAGGATGTTTTGTTGGATGAAACCGTTAGGGCATCCTCGTCTTTTCTCCCACGTGAAAGCGTCGTTCTGCAGACGTGGAACAACGGGCCGAGCAACACGAAGAGGATCGTGGAATCGGGATACCGAGTGATAGTTTCATCATCTGATTTCTATTACTTGGATTGTGGGCATGGGGGATTTCTGGGGAATGACAGTGAGTATGATCGGCCACCGGGTTCCGATCAGGGCAATGGCGGGTCGTGGTGCGCCCCGTTTAAAACGTGGCAGACGATTTACAACTATGACGTGGCGTATGGGCTGAATGAGACGGAGGCAGGGATGGTGTTGGGTGGGGAGGTGGCGTTGTGGTCGGAGCAGGCTGACTCGACCGTGATGGATGCGCGGATCTGGCCGCGCGCTTCGGCTATGGCGGAGGCGTTGTGGTCTGGGAATCGAGACGAGACGGGGAAGAAGAGATGTGGGGAGGCTACAAATAGGTTGAATGAATGGAGATATAGAATGGTGAGTAGGGGGATTGGAGCTGAGCCTATTCAGCCATTGTGGTGTGTTAAGAATCCTGGGATGTGTAACTCTGTTCATGATTCTTAGACATTTTTATTTTATCATACACCACATTGATATGTATTGATAAAATGATACAGAATGAAACATTGTTTCATTGTAGAAGCTAAATGTCAATATTTGAATAGATGTGTCTTATTTATAATATAATTTCTTACTTAGCTAAATATTATCATATTGTTGATAAGTACATTATAATATGTATCAAAAATATGATAATATGGCTAGAGGTGATATTGTCAAACACCACAGTCCTACTTTGTTCATAGCAACAAGAAACAATCAATCTCAACTTGACAATCTAACATACAAATAACATAGCAATTAACTCAATTCCTGTCTTACAGCTGTCCACTAGTGTTTATAACATACATATATAGAATTGCTTTAATCAAGATTGTCATTATAATGCATGTTGGTGAGACATAGATTTACATTCATTTTGTAAAATTTTAAATACAAGAAAAAAAACCATGAATGATTACCACAAAACTCATCAATTAAGTAAAAAAAGAGTAAAAATCACACAATGCATGCTAGTATCAAGTTCAAACTTAAAAAAAAAAAAACCATTAAATTTAAATATCAAGTGGAGTAGGTTTTTGTTGAGTGGCACAAGAAAAGCAGCACAGCTGCATTAGCTTAAGCTTACAATCTTTCCTCTCTCAATCTGTGTCTAAATTAAATTAAATCAATTCATCAGCTTTCTTGCACTCAATCACTCTACAAATAATATTAAACCAAAATCTCCTCTTTTCCAGAAATCTCTTGAGCTTATAAAAAGCCACAACCACCTCAACCAGTAACACCATCACAAGCTTCTCAACTTGTCAACAATGGCGTCTTCACCTGTTCGCATTGTCGCCATGCTCTTCGCCATGTTCGTTTTGGTTGCAGTGCCAGCTGGCGCTCTTACATGCAGTGACGTCATCAAGGACTTGAAACCCTGCATTGATTATCTGAAGAACGGCAGCGGAGCGCCGCCGCCTCCCTGCTGCGCCGGCGCCTCCACTCTGGCGGCGTCGGCCACCACGTCGGCGGACAAGCAGACAGCTTGTGCTTGTCTGAAGAACGCTGCTAAGAATATCAATGTCAAGTCTGAGCTTGCTAAGTCTCTTGCTTCCAACTGTGGGATTTCTTTGCCATTTGAAGTCTCACCAACTGTTGATTGCTCCAAGTAAATGTTTATGATTCCTTCTCTTTCATTTTCTTCACCTTTTTAATTCGATATGTGATTGGTTTTTTATTGTGATCGTTGTTTTGTCGTTGCAGGGTCGGTTAATTAGGTGCTGGAAAATGAGATTGTATGATCGTTTTCAAGAATAATTGAGTTTGATTGGAGTTCATAGCTTGATCATGTTTCCATTGATATATCATGTATTTGGTGCTTTTAATTTGTTTTCAATAAGATGTAACATTCTCTAGCTTCTTTGGAGAAATTAGTATTTTTCTTGTCATCTTATGATATTATGTATAATTTAAATATATGTATTATGAGGTTTCTTCAATTATCATCACCATTGATTCATAATACATATATATATAATGGAAAATGTTGCATCCCTAAATATGTCTAGTTAATTTTTACATTTTAGAAATTTATAAATAATTACAATCTAGAAAATGACAAATAATCTTGCCACAACTTTAATGTTGGATAATAAGAGTGACAATTGGGACTTGGCTCAACAAAAGTGTTGTGTTGGTAACTTGGTATGAAATTGCAGGCCCAAAAAACATGGGGATTATGGGCCAAGTTTGTTCATTAAATAAGGATTGGATCGAAGCATACAAGTCATTTTCCTATAATAAGGATATATAGGTTGGACTGCAAACATCTAAATTTGGATTAATTTGCTTAGTGACATGCAATTAGATTAATTTATAAATGCAGATATACTGAATTTTAGTTATGAAACGCTAGCTACAACAAAAAATAATATTATTTGTAATTAGAAAAATTGTTGAGAAAAGTATATTTTTTTGCGACAACGAATCATCCTAAAAATTTAACTTGATAAGTTGTCACAAAAAAATAAATTAAAAAAATAAATCTGCAAAACATTATCGTGAAAAATTATTTACGAGAAGACTTTTAAAATAATAGTTATTGTCAAGTTATCTCTAATAAGTATTTTTGCTGTAGTGAAATATAATAATCAATTTTACTAAATATACTACCTATTTATTTATTATGCAAACAAATTAAATGTATATTACACAAGTTATAAAATTCTTTCTACTTTTCATAGTTGACTTTTGTCTTTAAGGTTAAAAAAATATGTTATCAATTTGAGACCTAAAAGATAATATAGGATAGATTTGAATTTTAGAATTTTTAAGTGTTTAATGATGTAGCATTTTTCTCATTATTATTATTTTTTTAATGAATTTGATATTTTGATGTGTAAAATTTATTTATTTTTCAAAATTTTTAATTAAGGTCAACCAATAAGAATTTTACACGTGTCATTAGAAAGATTTACAAATATTTTCCGACGAAATTTGAAATTTTCAGTCAAAATTGGACTAAAAATCGGACAAATTCTTAAATTGTGGAATTAAATTAAAAATCTTGATAATTATGGAAGCAAAATCGAAACACCATAGTTATGGGATGAAAAATGATTTAATTCTGATGTTTTTGCTGCAAATTAATATTAATTTTCTTTTCTATGACGATCTCAATCTTAATTCTTAATCTAACATGTATTAAAATTTCACAAAAACTTATGTGAGACGATCTCACAAATAATTTTGGTGAGACGGAGCCCCATCACCCACAAACAACATGTGAATTGTAGGGATTGAATGGTGGATAATTCGGTTGTGGATTGACCCGTCTCACGCAATATATTAAAATTCAGTGAAATGGTTTCACAAGAGACTTACTCTTAAAATTTGCAATTAAATGTTGTACTAACGGCATTTATGTTATTTACTATACTTAGTTGTGTAGTACTCATGATTCAAAATCAAAACATATTAATTTTATGAAACTGAGGATCTCAGTCTGAAACTTATCTACAAACATGATTAAATTATTGCGTGTACATAAATATTTTAAAAATGAAATTAAAATTGAAAGGCAATATTCTTAATATTTTTGGTTTACATGAAACCTGGAAATGATGTTGGCAGGGGTATAGCAAGCTTTGGAACATTCACTTTTACACTCTTTGGGACTGAAAATCTTGATTTGTTTGCACTCCAACTTGCATTTTGCAATGCACAAGTTTGGATTAATCTCCGCCACCACCGCCGCCACGAGCAGGCACAATAGGGCCGCCGTTGCCGCCGCCTTGATGCTGGCCATGATGAAGAGAATATAGACTACAAGTCCTAGCTAGCTAGAGAGTTCATTTGTTGATTTATATATATGATGATTTTATTTTAGTTTCTTTTTCTGGGATTCCTTGTAATACGGTTAATATGGTTGTTGGAGAGTTCATCTGCTAAATATTAACACCTTAAATTTTGCAAAAAATCTAGCTGCAAAAGGTGGGTTAGAGAGGAAAAATGTAAGGTTATTTCAATTTTTTGCCAATCAATCATTTGTTTTTCAATTTTGGAAATCTATATTTTAATTTTTTTTAATTTCAATCTAATTTGGTCGGAATTTTCAAAATCGCAAACGTGGCCGTCAGAAAATCTGACGTGGCAGCCAAATTCTGACGACCACATCAACAATTTTGAAAATTTCGATCAAAATTGGACTGAAATTAAAAAAAAAAAGAATATGAAAGACCAAAATTGAAAAACAGATACTTGATTGTCATAAAATGAAAAATATCTTACATACAATATCAAAGTTGAAAGGGATAGTTTCATTAATATCAATTAATATTTAACACCCAATTTTTTTTTGAAAATACTCAAAATTAATATTTATTATTTGATCCGTTCGAATATATGTATCCAGTTAATATAAATAACATAGTACATGATAGAATTTTTTTAAAAATTATAGTAAAAAGTGCAACATTGTCACATAATTTGAAAGCTCAGATTGCAAAGCAAAGTTATAGCCTACCCTCAGAAAAACAACTTTTGGTTAAAAAATTTAATTTGAAAACAAGTCTGTTTTTTTGAACAATTAACCCTAAATCGTATACTCTTGTTTAATACAAATCAGTCAATTTCCTTCTCCATCAACCACATGCGTATCTTGTGTTCCATTTCACAAGTATATAAATGACATCACTATTGTAAACATGAAATAAATCACGAGTTATCACAAGAAATAGATTGCAGCAGAATATATTGCTGGTGTGAAAGACTTTAAATTAAACAAGAACCTTGTTAGAATACATCAAGAGTATGAGATGATCGAGTTTATAGCCTGGATTCATCATTCATGTAAACTACTGTACCAGAGAACAGAAAAAAATCAAGTAAGAATTAAAAAGCATCATTCCCACCATATTCGTTCTATAAGAACTTAAATCATATGAAGATAATCTAATAAAAACGAAAACGCAACGACACCAGTTTTGTTTTAACTCAAGAATAAAAATCCGGATTAACGCTATATACCACCCTTCCTACGGATAGTTTGCTACATGGCCTACAACTGGCATTCTGCTACAACAAATTTTAAAACTATACAAGGATGAATAGAAAATGATGCCGTTGTTGATTGTGTGCGCTCAATTTTAATCAGTTTTCAACATGTTGGACTGTACCGCAAATGTTTCTCGTAAAAGTCTATCAGCTGCATAATAAATTGAAAAAATGGTAATGCATTGGCAGATTGAAAACGCTATTTGGGGGTGGGGGGAAGAAATAAGAACGGAAAACTTACCAAAAGGGGATTGTTGGCTTTCAAAAATTTGTTATCCACTATGACCTTGGTTCCATCGGACCTGTAGCAGGTATGAAATTCACATCATTATAGCGAAAGAAAGAATTGTGAAGTGTGCTCTTGTCAACTACATAAAAACATGAGAGAACAAAAAAAACAGCATAATTAAATCCAAAAACCAAAAACCAAAAACCATTCAAATTTGAGCTTACATCCTTCTATTATTATTAATACCCATAAAAACATCTAAGTAATTGAAAAGCTTTTTGATTATCTTTGAACTTAAAATACATCAATAGATACTTGATTTCTTGCGTGGAAAAAGGTAGGCGAACCATTCCCAAAACATGCATGTCCAAGTAGTGAAAACTCTGATCTCTTGATTATTTTTGGTACCTCAGACAAAGCTCATTTCCGATTGCATTAATTATCAGGGTTCAGGTTTCTCCTAGAATTCAGAGAAGAGAACTACAAAGAGCTGTCTAGTCAAGAGAACTGTTAAAGCTGTTTTAAAAAACTTACAATGGTAATAAAGGTAGTTGGTGAAAAAAGTTTAAAAAGGAAAAAATTGGCGGACTGTTAAAGCTGTTACCATCTGGTGATGGTGATGGTTGAAAAAGTTACCCAACGGTTGATATACCAGGTGCATCACCAGTCGTATTCTAGGTGGACTCTCATAATTGGCATAAATAGACATTTAATCTTTTGAACTTGACTATGTTTGGACTGACACTGACCCATCTAGATTTGGGATAAACCAAGTCCAATATAGTTTAGACAAGGATTTACAAAATCAAAATCCTACCCCAACCCACCCCTCAAATCACACAATAATATTTTCCTCATCTATCACACTTTCTAATAACAAACACAATATTTAACTATCAACTCATTATTCTAACAATTCACAATAAAATAATACAAGTACATCAATTTTTTATTTAATTTCAATGTGATGTGATATCTTTACTATAATCTTACCCTACAAAATCTCAAAACAAACACAAGATTTTCAAATTCTAGACTTGCAAAATTGACTACTAAAATTCACCTACACTCTTGTCCAAACATACTTGAGGGACTCGAACATTAATCTTTTTCTTCTTCATAGCATATTTTACTAATGTATGAGTGCATATCCTGGTTTTTTTTTTCCTGCAATTTAATTAGAGTGGAAGACAACATCCATCCTTATGGCCAAAGATGACTGAAAAAATATACCTTGTAAAAACAGAATCTAGCATGACAAACTATACATAGGAAATTGAAACATTTATTGCCAGCTACCTAACACTAAATATTAATTATAACCTCTAAGTAGGAGGGCAAATTCGAGTATAAGAATGCATCAGAAGTCTTGGGATAAATGAAGAAAATAAACAAAACCCCAAAAGGTTAAGACTCATGGGCATATACCACAAAGAATTTTTTTGTAACATTTTCTAGGAAGAAAAGGAGAAAATCATAGTAAAATTAGGGGTTGTTTACTTATTAGAAAGTTGGACTAATTAAAGTATTTAGAATAAGGCAACATTTAATTTTATGTATGTGAGGCCGAGCAGTGATGCAATGTGTACATTAATCTTGAAAGACAGTTTAGTTCAAATATTTTAAAAATACTACTTGTTTTGTTATCTTCAAATCTGAGAGACTGAAATAAACAAGATATATAATCACATTCTTTTTTTTTTTTTATATAGGGAAAACAGCATTCTGCATTTAACCATGCACCACACATATATTAATACCTGAATGATATCATAAATATTTATTTTATGCATATCAACAATCAAATACTATTAGGGATATCAACCTAAATTGTTTTCACCATATTTCTAATTAAATCATTTTCGGTATAGCAACGTTATCTCAAAATTCCACATACTGAAGCAAAAATTGCACGCTCACATTGTCAAAGGTAAACAGTAAAACAAATAGATAAAAGACCTGCATATTTAGATTTGAAATTTGACTTGTTTGCAGAACAATATTATTGGCCTTACACTAATTCAGGTATTGTTGATGAAAAATTATCAACCAGCCATAAAGCAGCCAAGCAGTAAGCATTTATAGAAAGAACACAACCAAAGGCGTAATATCTATGACACCTAGAATGAAATTAACCTGAACTAACATGACACAAGATAGAAACCAAAGTGAAGTTATTATCATAATCTTCGAGAATGTCTGGCTAAGTTTACTTAGAAGACAAATAAACTCTTTCATCTCATATTTTGTTGTCATAGCTCACAAGATGCTAGTCTTATTTTTTAAAAAGATGTTGAAACGTTTGGAGAAAATAAGATCATACTAACCATTATAGATGTTAGTAATAACTATTCAATGTTTTATAATTAAAGTGATCAAACTTGAAAATCATCTTGTTAAAAACTAAGTTGGGATCTCCATAGTTTTCTAAAAATAGCTGATAAGCTTCAAATGCATTATTTTAAGGTTTTATTATAAGAGCTTATAAGCTCTATTCTAAAAGAAAATTACCAAACACTTTTAAAGTGCTTATAACTCAAACATACTGTTTTAAAGAGCTTTAAACTCAAAGTCTACTATTTTATCATTTCAAGCAGGACTGCTAGGCACAAATTTCTAATGATCCCTCCAGGCCTATCTTCATCAGTCCAAAGTCCCTTAATGCGTCATTCTCTTGTACATATTACCCTATACTTAGATTCAAAAGTTTGAGGTGTGGCATCATTATTGCTCTAATTGAGATGATATTTGTTAGGAAACAATCTACTCTAAAAGAAAGAGTTTTAAACAGGGACATTCCAAAAATAGAGAACAGGAGCAATAAATTTTGAAAAATATTTATCAATTAGACAAGCTGCAGAAGGAGAACAAAATAAGTTATGCTAAATCTCAAAGTTAGGGATTCATCCAAAGCATCATTCATCAAGCCAAGCTTCATTATTTTTGTGATATTTGGATGGAAAACAAAATACCCAGAACGAGAAAAGAAACCAAAATCTTTGGAATGCAAAATGAAGTAGTCCAGGTGTCAGTGAAATATGCTTTCATAGGCAAACCTAGAGAAAAGATCGGTGGATCACCAATTTATGCCGTACCTATCAACTTTAAAATGACATCACAGATGCATGTGTATTCTTTATGTTAGTTTTTCTCTACAGAAATGTGTCAAATCTGTAAAAAACATGCAAAATTACTCTTTCAGGACATCCACTTTAGAAGACTACACAAAACTGATTTCACTCAACATTTATGCCAATATTTCATCTTTTTTGTTGCAAATAATATTGTGATAAGTAATGGATGGGTGGGATCCAGGAAACTTCACATTTTTTAGTTTGTAATAAACCTGAGTTAAGGGACCCAGAAAATGACTAGATGCAAATACAGACACATAAGGATTCAGAAAGCCATTCTAAGCAGCAGTATAAACATCTGAACAGATCAGCAGATGCCTGGTATTATTTTTAACAACAGCAAGAACATTATGCAAGGTTAAATTGTTGGTATGGATAAACTACTCTGCATGATTAAATGTTCTTCAGAGAGAAAATTTTCCAATATATAACATACTATACAAGCTCTAACTATTAGTAATTCATGTTCAAAGATAAATTTCCAATAATTGATCATAAGAAAACGAAGTGAGAGGATTGGCATTTAATGATCACGTACCTCACAGCCTCAAAGGCTACTAGGACTTCTTGGACATTGTTTGAGATGGAAGCCTTATAGCTTATAGGCTTGACAACTTCGGTGATGGTGCACATGCTTTTGGAGTCCTCACACTTACTCTTGCTACTCATATTATTCCCAAGAAAATCCGGATCTTGAACAGTTATAGGGACAAGTGAAGCACACGCTGAAACTCCATTTGGTGCATCATCCACAAGAAGAGATTCAGGATCTTTCTTGAACCTCTTGACAGAACCAGATTTCCTTTTTTTAGCTCCAGTACAACGACCTACTTGAACTGGATCCACTTCATCAGTCTTCGTTAATCCATTTGCCAACGCATCTCCACCTGTTAGTTGGCATTCTTGGGATGTCATTGCAAATCTGTTAGCATTGTCAGTACTGATCACCATAGCTCCCTTCAATTCACAGAGCTTCAAATCCAACTCGTTTGGCTCCTTTTCTTCTTCTCTCACAACAGAACCCACTCTACCACCGTTCTCATTTACTTTCTTGGAGGTTTCCACCCTTGTTATGTTATTGAAAGTAGTTTCCCTACTCTCACTAGTACAGCTCAAGTCATTTAGCCTGGGAAAAGATATAGTCTCCTCGGCAATCCTAATCACGTGTGAGGGCACGTTATATGTGGCAGCTGCAGGAGACCGTTGCGGTTGCTGCTGGTTCTTTTTCTTGGTTTGAACGTGAGTTACACCAGTCTTGCGCTTTCTCTTGCGCGTCGACCTACTTTTCCCACCTTTCAGGCTACAAATTGACAAAAAAAGCACAACAATCCAAAATAAGAAACGAGAAAAGCATAAGATAAGGCCCACAAATCAAGTAATTATCATTCTATCATTCGATCCACAATCACACTAGCACTAGAAAGGACAATACACGCTGAAAAAAGAATCAAATAAAAACCTTTCTTCAAATGCATCAATAATATCCGAGCATTGCATCAAATTCTCCACAGGCTCCCATGTATTAGCCGCCTCCGACCAGCCCCGCCTTTCCAGAGACACACAGTACATTTATCAGCAAATTAACTGTCCACCATAATCCAAAACCAATTCGAGATTTAAAATACTCACCATTTGATGAGATACTGCACTTGACCCTATATTTTTGCCGCATTACAATTAATCCCCAAAATGGAGTAGCCACAAATCAACGGCAAGTAAGCTTCAGTAAAACCCCCAATAAACGAATCTACATTCACAATTTATTCTGAAAAGGAGAAAAGGAACAAAAAATGAAAACAGCAATTCACCTTTCGAACGCGCTTTCTGCGTACAGCTTCAATCTCGTAGTATCCATCGGCAAGCTTCGTCCTTTCACCCTCAGCCTCCACCGCCTCCTCAAATTGTGCGTTTTCCGTCTGCTCGTACTCTCTATCAGCTTCCGAATCCTCTTCTTCTCCTTCTTCCTCTTCAAATTCCTCTTCCGCAGATTTCAGTTTCTCACTCTCCTCCGCAATTTTGCGCAACTCTTCCTCTACGAAACCGCCGAGATCACCGAAGGACGCCGCGGGGGTGGTGAGGTCGGAAGGCGGAGGTGGTGATGGTTGAACGGGGTCGGTGTTGGTATTTCGCCTTTTCCCTCCTTTCATCTCTCTCTCTCTCAGCTCAGCGTTTTCTCTCTCTAGAGTCCACCCTGGTGGCTGCAACCGAGGGCTACAGCCTTTTCCAAATTCTCAGGGATATTTCCGAGATTTGAGCCCCTTTTACTTATCCATCTTTTATTTTTTACTTAATAGATAAATTAATTTTTATTTATTGTGTCCCATCTAAATTAGTTCCAATAAGCCAAGTATTTTATGTGATTAAATTCAAATTAATCCATTTATTAAATACATACTTTTAATAGTTCTATGATTCTTTAAGTAGGTATAGTCTGTATAAAGCAAAATTTTGGAAATGAAAATTATTCTTTTTGAAGAATATATTAGTTACATGCTTAATAAGTGAAAATATTAAAATTAATGTATACTTCTGAATATTTTGCAGTAGTTCCACTATTATCATCCGAAAAATTTATAATTATCCGAATATTATAATACACAAGTCTGATGCATATTTCGAAATATTTCAATATTCGAAATTAAAAATAACTCAGTGCTATTGTAGTAGTTGTTCGATTGAGCAATAAAGCTAGGCCCCTCAGTTTGTGTAAAGTCTCTCAATGGCTATTTAATTTAAGAAGACGAAAAGAGATAGCGTACTAAATTGTAAGAGTAAAAATAAGATTTTATTTATATTTTACCAATATTAAGAATCTTTTTTTTTTTAGTTGTTTATAGAATCATCCCAATGAAGAACCTCTATTTTGGTTGGTTTCAAATGTGGGCCAATAAGTTCAGCCCAAATACTTGATCCAAAATAAGAAAAAGGGTTTAGCCCAAATACAAATTAGTTTGGGGCCCCTGGGCTTCACTCATATATGACCGTTACTATTAAGATAAGTTTCGTTGGTACGTTTGAATGCTGCAGCGGCGGCGATTCTGGAACTCCGATGGGGGGCATTCTTCACGCCATACCCAGGTTTCTTCGCCTTAACCCTACACCTTCACTAAATCCATCATTTCCTACTTTCTGCCACCGTAGAGCGTCGGCGTTGGTGTATCCTGCTCTATCCTTGCCGGAAAAAGAGGAAATTAGAAGCCACGAACTCGTCGCCCGAGAATACGCCGATCTCAATCTTTCCGACAAATTCTACGAGGTTTGTAAACTATGTTGACAGAATAAGAGTTCAATTTTCGATTTCGAACTGTTTTTATAGTTTTGTTTGGCAATTGCAGGAGGTGGGCCATGTGAGAATTCGGCAGCATGTTAATCCTCTTCGTTCTAATCTCATGGTAAATTCTCTCTCACTGTGATTTTTTGTATATGCCCTTTTGTAATTACACAGTTTAGTTTCTATGTGGGGTGTATGATATCTATAGGGCGATTTTCTTGTATTTTTGGCTAGTTTATGTTGCTCAGTTCAAATGTAGAGGAATGCTCTAACTCGACAGAGTTGTCCTTTCTATTTCTATGTGTAGATTCCAGTGGAAGTGCCGGATTGGGATGCTGTTTATGAGGATGCGACTCTGCCGCTGATGGTGGATATTGGTAGTGGTAAGAACTTATTCACTTCATATTATATTGTTATGTGTATGATAATTGTTCCTTTTTGAGCAAGGACGAACTACTAGAAATTTAGAAGAGAAGAGACTGTTTTTGGCTGTACAAAAAACGTGAGTCTTTTTAACATCAATGAAGGTGTTTATAGACATTACAAATGACTTCTACAACTAGAATTAAGGAAATGACTGGTCCACTGCACAACTATGGCTATTAATTGGAATTATCAAACTCACTAACTTATGACTCCTAAACTCTAGCTACACTTTTACCAATGACTTATGAATTAAAACAATAGACTCAACTACTTCCTTATTGTTGTTTGTTCCGTAACATTGTCCTCCCCTCCAAAAGGGGTCTTGAAAAGGTCGAAGGATGCATTGTGCTTTGGAACTCAAGACTCATATTTTCGCCATCCTTTCCATTTAGAAAAATTAATTAAAATTGTTGGTTTCTGTAGTGTTGTCGTTAAAACCCAATTCTCATCATAGTGTAACAAAGGCCCTTTGTCCTCTTTGTCCTTAGCTTCAGCGGCACTTAATTTGCAGAATGAGGGTGTAGTAGTTGGCTTTGGAGGTAGAGAGTGTAGTGGAGTAGCATGATTTAGTGAATTAAATTTGTGTGGGGTGCGGTAAGGGTACCTGAACCAGTAAAAATTGGTGGTCGTCGAAAAGTGAAAAATATCTTACATGTAACATTGGTGCATAGTTTTTAGAGGCGAGAGGCGCACCTCTTGAACAAGGGGCCAAAAAACATAATATTATTAAAAAATACAAATCATGTAGAAAACATCACATTAACTAATTTAAAGTTCAAAAAACATACTTAAAGTTCAAACTTCAACACACTATGTTCATCTTCATCATCATCTAACTACTTCAAGAAGCTCTGTTTAGTGAATTTTGTTTCCCTTTTTTTTCTTTGATACTTTAACTTCTCCAAACTCTAGTTGTCTAAATATGTTTGACTGATATATATGGTTAAAAATAACCGTTGGAGCTTGGAAGAGAGCTGAAAAGAAAATACGTGTTTGTTTCAGTAGAAAATACTATAAAGATTGAATGAGAGATGCAGAGGCGTGCCTAAGGCGCATTGGTAGAGGCGCCGGAGGTTAACAGCGCCCGCCTCACCCATGCAGAGGCGCAAAGCCCATTGCCTCATGCCTCAGGCATGCCCGAGGCGCGCCTCTAACAAGTATGCATTCGGGCTTTCATCACGAGCCATGCTTTCTAAAATGATCAATTGAAACTGACTTGGGAAGAGCAGGTTGCGTATTGAAGGGAGCAACTTGAGTTTCTTCAGACACACTTTGAAGAAACTCAAACTCGAGTTCCACAAATTGCTCCTCTCCAAAAATTCATTCCTGAGCTCACCTCTATTGTTAAAGAAATGCGAGCTGAAAAGAGGAAGTCTGCATTGACGGACACCATCATCCCACATAGGCTTAGCATCCACCCCGTGATCAACACTTAAATTCCAGCTGACCAACCCTTATCCTCCATCAAACCACCAAAAAACTCCATCTTTTCCCTTTTGATGGCTCCAATCCCTTGGATTGAATGTTTCAAGTCGATCAATATTTCAACTATTATCAACTCACCACATGGCAGGCTTTTCTACGGCCGCTGGAAATGCATTTTGGCCCCTCATCGTATGATAATCATAAGCTGCCTTATCCAAATTAAGGCAAACGGACATTGTTGAGGAATTTCAAGCCCAATTAGAAACTGTGTAATCAGGTCAACTGATTACCAGCTGAAGCCACACTAGATTGTTTCCTTTCAGGCCTAAAACTGGAATACAAAGTGAGCTTGCATCATGGAAACTCTATAACATTTCATTAGATTTTTCAGCAAGCCAAGTTGATTGAGGCTCTCAACGAGGACTGCATGCTTCCATGGCCAGGATCATCATTTCTTTTGGTTTTTGTACCTTTTCTTCACCCATACAAATCTAATTCATCAGCTCATGCTACTCCACTCCTCTCTGCACCTTTGAAGCCAACTACTACACCTTCGCCCATACTACTCCATTCCTCTATGTCTTTCAAAGCCAACTACTATATCCCTGTTTTGCAAATAAAGTGTCGCTGAAACTAATGGAAAAATGACTAAAAGTCTTTGTTACTATTGTAATGAGAAATTGTTAGAGTAAAGAGAAACTATGAACGAAATACTTAATTAAACAATACTCAAGAGAGAAACCTCTCTTGCCCAAGCGTCTTACGCAGTACAGAATTCTCCAGGTATTCGATACCCTTCCACAAACGAAAAGAACTACTTAAACCCTCTAACGAAGCCCACAACAACGCCCGTGGACCTCTAAATAAATAATAACTAACCCAATAAAATAAATAAAACTCATTAACAAAACAAATAATTAATCAAGCCATGATCTCCAGCCAAGGCGCGGCTACGCGCGCGTCTTGGCACGACAATTATTGATCTTGCCGAAAGGATGGCGAGGATATGGGTTTGAAGCTCCAAAGCTGCCATTCATCCTTGGGCCTTGAGGACTAGAATCATTTAGAAGGGGAGGGTAATGTTACGGTACAAACAACAAAAAGAAAGTAGTGGAGTCTGTTGCTTTTATTTTTATTTAGGAGTCAAGTTATAGTGGTAAAAGTAGATTTTGTTTAGAAATTATTGGTTGGTGAGTTTGTTAATTTCAAGGTCATAGTTGAGCATGATAGTAGACTAATTAATTCTTAATTTTTGTTGTACAAGTCATTTGTAATGTTTATAAACACACACCTTTGTTAATATTAAAAAGGCTCACGTTTTTGGTTTGTGGCCAAAAATATTCTCTTCTCTTCTCTTCTAAATTTCTAGGAATTTGTCCTTGTTCGAAAAGGGACAATTATCTTATTCGTAACAGACAACAATGTGTAGTTCGGTTCTTCTTGTGTCTTATGGTGGGAAATTTGCTAGTTCATGACCTGATTCGTTTATTGTTTCTAAGCGAAAGCTCTAATCGTAACTCCTCATTGGTGTACCTTTTATTTGGATTTTCTCTTTAACTGCTTTGTGATTCTGCTTTCTGATAATGGATTGAGTATTATGTTATAGCTTGTGCTGGTGACAATTATGTAAAGTTTGCTTCCTTACTCTTCATGATATGTTGGCGCTTGTAATTTTTTCTCAATGATTATTTTTGGCATCTGAAAATGTTCCTAATTCCAGGCAGTGGCAGATTTCTTCTATGGCTTGCCAAAAGAAACGGTGGATCAAGGAATTATCTGGGATTGGAAATACGTCCAAAGGTATGTGTTTTCTTTTTCTTTTCTTTTTTATTATTATTTTTTGGGTGACATCTTTGTAATAGATGCTCCTTTTGGCTTTCTGAGCCTTGAAGAACTTGAGAAGTCAGTTATGTAATTGTAGTCACATTCTCTTTTGCAGTTGGTGCAACGTGCCGCACACTGGGTAAACGAGCTGGCTTTAAAGAATATGTAAGGATTAAACTCTAAGTATCTTGGTTTGGAAGTCCATCAGAATTGTTGTTGATATGGTTGTCAATGCAGACACTTAATTTTTGCTAATGCAACTGTCTCCTTCAAACAACTTGTATCTACATATCCCGGTCCCTTGATTTTAGTATCTATATTGGTGAGTGATTTTCTTCTATCACGAAATTCTGTATGCAATATATTGTCCTTTCAAGATCTTCAGCAAGATGAGGAATTTCCTGGAAGATATTACCTAGCTGTTCTTGTGGATTAGCTATTCTTACAATGGATAGTTATTCGCACATTTATGCAGTGTCCCGATCCTCATTTCAAGAAAAGGCATAAAAAACGGAGGGTAGTGCAGAAGCCTCTCGTTGACTCCATCGTGGATGGCTTAGTTCCTGGAGGACAGGTATGGTACATAACTTAATATTCTTATGCATTTTGTTTCTTATGCGATCCCTATGATAGGGTTAGATTATCGACCTTCTAGTATAGGAGTACCTAATTCTCTATCAAGTAAGATGAAAATTACAGAGCTAAAATTATCACCAGTTTTTGATAATATGAGCAATAAGCTCTTGAATGTCTATCTAATAAGGACATATGCAATGGGGTACTAATAGCATCCAATTACATTACAACTGGAAAAAATGACGGTATTAATAATGTGAAAAAATAAAATTGGCTGGTGTTCGCCCAGACAAGTGACCTGTGCATCGCACACATTGATTAGGCGCCTCGCTGCGGCTGCACTACCGCGCACAGTCTGCTGCTCCGATTTATTTATTTAATTATTTTATTTTTTGCATGTTTATCTTATGTTTTTTTTTTCTTTCTTCTATTCTCCTTCAATTTATTTGCAAAAATGAATGAAAATTGTATATTTGTTTCAACTTATTTATTTTCCTTCTCATTATTAATTATTAATTTCTTTTGGCCATGCCATTTTATTGATTAAAAATAAGATGTATAATTGTATTTGTGTATATTAAATGATTTGTAATTTTTTTAGAAAATACTTTATTGTGAATCAAATAATTGTATTGATTATAATTTTCATTAGTAAATATATTAACTAAATATAATTAAATTTATCTTTCAGAGAATAATTATTTATTTGATGTAAAATAATTTTAATATGTATAAATGTATCTGTATTTATTAAATGATTTGTAACTGTTTTGTTTCTCTCAATTTTTACTTCACTCCTACAAAATGATTTTGGTGATGCCCATCTTTAAAGAGGGGATAATTTTTTATAATCACAATGTTACAATTTTTTGAAATAATGATACAAGTTAATACGTGAAAATGAATATTTTTGTGTCAATTCTCGCATATCTTACTTTCCTCCTGAAAAATGAGTTTAGAGATATATTTTCTTTTAAGAATGGAATGGTTGTTGACAACTACCCTTAGTTATAAGGAAAAAAAACCTAAAAAGTTCATCGAATTTGAATATTTGGTGTAACACAAATGAAAATAAATTTGGATGTTTGAGTGGCTAAGAGTTGGAATTAACTCGTATTTGTAGAGGCAGAGATTGTTTTTTTAACTAATGGTAGTTTCAAATTCATGTCCTTCTGAACAATTCAGAATGACATAAATTTAAAACTAAGGTTAATATTAAAAATATTATATATTTCATGTTATGATAATAAAATTACATTAATAAAAATTTAACATTATTGGATATTTATATGACAAGCAACGCACAAGAACACTACTAGTTTATTATGATTACTCTCTGTATCAGCGTGTGTGTGCATGCACCCAATTAGTGAGTGCCGTCTCGGTGACCTAATATATAGTAGGTCTGTAAAGTGATTATTATCATTTTTTGGTTGGTAATACCATTGTCCAAGTACCATGAGTTTGTAAGTTAGTATTCTAAGATATAATTGACCTAATTACTTTGATATTTACTGTACATTTCCTGTCACATAGCATTGTTGTTGGGCAGATTTTCGTTCAATCGGATATCCTGGAAGTGGCACTTGACATGAGAGAACATTTTGATGATGAGTCTGCTAAACTTGTACATATTGACAACATTAATGATAACATGTTATGCGACAATGATGGATGGTTGTTGAGTAATCCGATGGGAATAAGGACGGAGAGAGAGATCCATGCAGAATTCGAAGGTGCTAGAATGTACCGAAGAATGTATCAGAAGAATGGTAATCACTAAATGCAATGTGAATCATTAAATTATCATTATGTGTAATGTATAACTCTCTGATTTGTGCTATCATGTATTTTCAGTTGATTGAATTGTCCATCTGCTATTGGATCAGAAGGTGGCTCACAAAATCGCTGTTTTTGGTCGAGTTAACCATTGCCATCTTGAGAAAAATCCCTTGGCTTGTTGTGAAACGTGACGATCTTATGAATTTTCAGACAATTTTTTGGTGTGTCGGATCTCATGAGTCGAAGAAGAGACTTTTGTCGATGAGAGAACAAAGGGTCGCTTTTCCAAGTAACGAAACCGACACCTGGTGCAATCTTCTATCCCTATTTGCAAATGAGCTATGATTCTCCTACTCATGAGATTCCATGTGTGCTTTGATGCTTTCAACTGGATGTTTATTTCACCAAAATCTATGATTTTTTTTAATCGTAGATCCAAGCATCTGAGTGTTGTAAGCTAATTGAGTCGATGAGTTCAGGTTAGCAAGTCTGTATCTGTTTGAAACAAACAAGAATAGAACAATAAATGTTGGTAAAAACAACTAATTGGAATATGTTGTTTTTATTTTTGTTTAGAATTTTATTTGCAAAAATTTGTTATGTTATGATCAGGGCTAAATCGTATCAAACTAAGAGTTTGTTTGAGCATGGTTCTATGAAAATAATAAACAGTTTGAACATAAAAATGTTTTGCTAAACATTTTTAATGTGAAAGCGGACGTGATATGTGAAATTTGCAAAAAAATTCAAACAATTTTTATGCACATATGTTACTCACATCACACATACTATATAGGAAATTAAAGTAGTTGTGCCTAAAATTCTAAATTTTATATTCATACCTTTCTACTCCTTTTTTTGTTTTACTATACCATTTAACTTTCATTTATTTTTATGAGTTACAGTTAGGTGTGGGTAACTCATGGAATGAGTACAATGAGAATTCTTTCCTCGACTAGCAGTGATGGGACAGGACGAGATCATATTCCCCCCCCCCCCGCCAGTCCATATATTTTATATATTATATACTCTATAATATTTAAAATAATTTATTAAATATATAGAATATTATCGATATGATTAAGGGGACGCTTGGTATGTTTGAAGGAATGGTAAAAGGAATGGTAATGATAGTAATGAGGAATGAAATGAATATTCTCTTAAAATTTGTGTTGTTTGGTTGATAATAGAAATGACTATCATAACCATTGATTTCGTTTGGTTTACCAAAATTCTTTAGGAATGGAATCAACTTAATTAATTTTTTATTTTAGAAAATAATATTATTTTAATGACATTTTATTTATGATAATAGAGTATAAACAAGCATGCCACGTTTTTTGAAGCTTTACCCTGTCCAGGTCAACATATATAAAATTTTGCTGATCACAACATTATTTACTCCACTTTCATCAGAATTAGAAACCCACAAGATCTCCTTTTACCTGCCATTATTAAAGTAATAAATGATACCATGTTCTAATGAAAATATGCTTCTATTGTAACAAGTAACTAGAATACAAAATCTTATCCAAAGCTTGGGTGAACATAACAGTTTCTGAATTTTATGATTAAGGTTACTGTCATGAGAGCAATTGTTTTCATACTAAACAAACACCTACTTGTTTAATTCGCCCACCATATATGAGAGTTTCAGACAAAACATGCACAAATAATCTTGAAAGGCTTAACAATCTAATCAAACATTCAACAAATAACAATTCAGTAGATGAACACTGAAGAAAAACATAACCTACCTGTTGCAGAAACAGAGCATAATTTCTCAGAAACAAAGGGTTACAAGGATTTTCCTCAACCATCCTCCTGTAGTATTCTTAGAATTTTACAAAAATACAACATTACAATCTATACAAAGGTATGAACCCAAATGATGCAAAATATCACACCTAAATACAATAAGAGAAACTTCAACATTCAAATGATGCAATAT
This sequence comes from Scutellaria minor, assembly GCA_954870855.1. Lineage (NCBI taxonomy): Eukaryota > Viridiplantae > Streptophyta > Magnoliopsida > Lamiales > Lamiaceae > Scutellaria > Scutellaria minor. The sequence continues at coordinate 12,322,938 of OX940738.1, read as the reverse complement.
AACCAAGATCAAAAGTTTGTATTTGTGTCTCTTAAATACAATACTGGAGCTACAAAATACCAAGCTACACATTACTTACAAAAGTTTGATAAAGCAAAAGAAATATGTTTTGAGATTCATGGACTAGGAGATGGATAGAGGAATCCAAGCACAAAAGAACTTCTCAAATGACTTGGCAAAGCAAACATGACTTGTACTTTGGCAGGATCATTGCAGCAAACTTCAGCTGCTCTACCGATATCCATTGGAGATAATCCCAAGCTAATAAGTTCATTTATAACCTCTTGCATTTTCTCATCAGTTAGTGATTCAGATTTAGACTCCATAATTAAAGCATTTGTGACAACAGCATATTGTGTTGCCATTTGATTGCAAATTGACTCAAATTTAGTAGTAAAATTGTCTAACCTTGAATCAACTTTTTGCTGAAATGTTGCTGATTTCTTTTTCTTGTGTAAAATTTCCCCTTCTGGTGAAATTTTTTTGCGTTTCTTTTGTGCACAGTTGCTTGTTGGATTAGCATGAGATCCTTGTGCATTAGAGACCATTTCAGGTTCACCATCACTATCCGAAGAACACACAATCGTTTTCTTTTGATAATTTGTATTAGTGCCCACTTCGGCCACATCCTCAACTTTAAGTCCCGTGGCTCTGTCTCTCCCCCACACCATGTCCAATTTCTGTAAATATGAGAATCTAAAATTCCATAATCCAGCAGCATTCTTGTGATTCTGTATTAAACAATTTTAGAATAAAACGTATTAAAATATATGCTAAGAAAAACCAAGAGCAAAATCGTTATTGAGGTTAGATGTTCTTACCAAGCACCAATCATCAAACCATTGTTTTTCACAATTAATTTTGTGCTCAACATCATCCCATTGACACCCACTTTGCAGCAACATCTCAGAAATTGGATTATACTTCTCTCGTAACCATTTGATCTTAGAGTTTATATGAGGATCAACTTCCTTATCGAAATTGGGTACCTTGGTTAACATTATCTTGTGCACTTCAACCATGTAGTTATTCTTAAACCCCCCATCTACTTTCCATAAAGGATCCGCAGCTAGTTCTTGCAAAGTGTCAACTAAAGCTTCAACCTCCGACTCTTTCCAAAATTGTTTGTTCTTCCCTCTTCCACGGGCAGGTATAGCTGCAGCCATTCCTACCATAAAATGCAAAAATAACAAAGAGTAATATAAATATGTTAAGTGTGTTTCAAAAGTAATATGACAATAGCTTATAAGATAATAATATTTAATACAAAAGATGGTAAAATATGTTTATAGTTGTGGAACCAAGCAAAGTCCTAATAATTGTCACTAGACCGAGCTCTCCATAGGTTATACATGTTGGTTGCCATGTTATTCCTAAATGCTAGCCATTCATTAGTTGGACTTATATGTCTAATATATTCTACTTCATCATCTTCTTCACTTTCCTCTTCCTCGGTCTCTTCTTCTTCTCCTTCAATAATCAACTCTTGTGGATCGAAGTTCATAAACCTACGAATTAAATTCTGTAGAAGACAACAAGCCATTATAATCCGAGTTTGAGTTTGGATTGGGAAAAATGAAGGGGATGCGAGGATCTTCCATCTTCCTTTTAACAAACCAAAGCTTCTCTCAATTACATTCCTTGCTTTAGCATGCTTCATGTTGAAATATTCCTCGGCTGTCTCTGGTCGATGGCCACCAAATTCTTTGAGGTGATATCGTTGACCTCGATATGGAGCAAGAAATCCATTTGCATTGCAATATCCAGAGTCAACCAAGTAATAGCAACCTTCAATTACATAAAAAATGTATGGTTGATTCTTATAAAAGAAGAAAATTGAGAATCAATCAGCAAACTAAAAATTAAATTACAGATTTACCTTGAGTAACTTTCAAACCATGTTGTCTTGAGATTGCATCTCGAAGCACACGACCATCATGTGCAGAGCCCTCCCAACCTGGCAATACATATATAAACTGCATGTTTGGGCAACAAACACCTAAAACGTTTGTTGAAATACATCCTTTTCGAGTGCGATATCTGGGTTTATCCTCATTAGGAGGTGTAACTTTAATTAGTGTGCCATCTAAAGCTCCCAAACAGCCCTATAATTTTAATAAGAGATCATTAACACCTATAAATATGAGCTAAAAATTCATTATAAAAGAAATTCCATTAAACATTATGTAATAATTGTAATATGTTGATGTACCTGAAAACTTTTCCATCTCTCATCTTGACAATCCTGGGTAATAGGCTCTGGCTTCTTGAGTAAAATATGATGTAATCTCAAAATCGCACCTAGAACTTGATGGAATTGTCGACTCACAGTTTCTGTACTACGCGAAAAAAGTAGGCCAATTGTCCTACTTTTTTTGTGATGAGCCAAAGTATATACAAACATTGCTACAACCTCATCAATGGATGTGTTCTTAGTGGGCTCTAAATCTCCATTTTCTTTTACCATATCACACAATATCCTAAAGGTTGCTCTATCCATACGAAGCTCACTAATGCAAGCAGCATCAGAGTCGAGGGTTAATTTGCACATCCATTTCATTCGGTTAATCCTTTTTTCTTCTTTTGTTATGATTTTTCGAACGTTATTTCGAAGGTACAAAGAAATAACTACATAGTACATGGCAAATAAAAAAACCAGCATATTGTTTGTTGTATGCTGAAGCAACAAAAGTCGTTTTAGTTTACGACGTGTTTCGTTGAAGGGGGGCCGAGCCATTTTAATCTACATTTAAAAAAATCAGCATGTAATTGCAGATTCAAGTTCATGTAGTTTGCAATAGTTAACTATCTATGCTATATAAATATAACTACTACGTGTCATTTATCAATCATCATAACATTGTGATACCAAGACAATTGCTACATCAATTTATGGAGATAGATAAAACTATGACAAAGTTGCTAACAGAGTATAAATGAGTTTCTTGCTAGAAGGCAAGATTTTTTGGTAATCATATATAACTGAGAATTTTTCAAAGTTGAATAAGCAAATATTCTTAACAGAGATATATCCTATAAGAGATATATCCTATACACATCCTTAAATTTATATAGTATATCATATTTGTATAAGTGGTAATCATATATATGCTGCTTCTAGAGACTTGATTATATATTCTAAATCATCATAGACTTGATTATTTATATATGCTACTTCTAGAGACTTGATTATATATTCTAAATCATCATAGACTTGATTATTTATATATGCTGCTTCTAGAGACCTCCATTGAGGAGGAGTGTAAAAGTAGGATCCAAATGGAAACCCTATAATCGATCAATTTTGGGGATTTTTTTCTGGCTTAATTGCAAAATGCCTCAGAAGATACCAACGAAGAAGATACAGATAGAGAGTGCGTGTGAGAGAAATCTAGTGAAAATAGGTTCATAAATTAAAAAAATTACTGATGAGAATTATAGTGAGTGATGTATTTATTGTTAGATTAAGTCTATAAGTACAGATGGAGGTGAGAATTAGATGTTTAAAAAATGTACATCCAAACAATATAATTCTTTTTGGTATTATAAAACAGATAAAATATAATTAGAATAATTAAGTGAGTATAGTGTGTAATAATAGATAATCATAAAAACTCATGTAAGACGATCTCACAAATAATTTTCGTGAGACAAATTTTTATTATCCACAATCCAAATCCATTTTAATAAATATATATGTAAATTATAAAATATGAATTGTAAATTAATCCATCTCATATAAAAAGATTGATGATACGATCTCACGTAATATTCACTCAAATTTTTCTATATTAAGTCAGTCTTAATAGCGGCAAAGTCGTGGGCCCAAACGCGCCGCTACTTCACATGCAAATGAGCTGTCACTCATCAATACTCTATTTTATGTTCAATGCCACTTTAAATTTATTCACCAAACTAATTATATTTTATTCTGTTGATAACATTCATATCTTAAATTCCAATTTTATTCATTTACGTCTAACTTCCTATTTTAATTAAACTAGCGCAAACAATATTTTAATGAAAATGGGATTTTGTTCAAACGTTGACCAAAAATATATATAGTAATTATAGAAGTGAGATCCATTTTGACTAAAACTGAAATAAACTGTACAATCATACTCTTATGTTTCTGAGTAGTAACTCGATGTATTTATTTTCAACTTTGGGAGAATAATAAATTAATACAATATTAATCACTTAAATAATTCGAATAAGAACTCTATGAAATGGGAAAATGTGTATTGTTTTTCTATAATGCAAATATATTGGTGTGTTTCAACTAATTATGAACTAGTTCAAGTAATTTCATGGATCAGTTTACTATTGAAAGACAAATCGGACAAACATGCAATTCAAGCAATATTGCAACCTAGGATTAAAATGTGCAATTGAGACCACATCATTAATGTACGCAAACAATTCTATAACAAAGGGAAAAAAATCAATTTTGGTTTCTACCCAATTCTATTTAGCATTTCATTGAATATTTCGAAATACACTTATAATTTAATAAAATTAAGTAAATTCAATAAAAATATAACATTTTCTTATTTTGAGGGGAGGAAAGAAAAAACTATCGGAGGCATCCAGACTTAGAAATTAAAATCAATAAATTTGGGGTCCCTATTTTACCTGTCATACTAAGTGATCAAATCCAAGTCTTTATTTGAAATTAAATAATTAATTAGTTTAGGTGAGTCATAAAGGAGAAAATATGAAAGCAAAACCAAAAAAGTACAAAATTTGGTTGGCCATTTGTTGATATGATTTAATGTGGTATCCTCATTTCATTAATCATCAAAGTCCACGAAATGCAATCTTGTCTTTTGCTTCAATTATTTCTCCAACATTCTTATCCAATCACCTGTTTTAAACATTTTACTGCAACATAACACATATTATATATATATATATATATATATATATATATATATATATATATATATATATCTCGATTGAAGGTGACATTCTCTCTCTCTGATATGTTTAATTCTGATCTTGACTAGTTAAATTGTGATTTGGATATGATAGTTGTTACTTCAAATATTAGTGTTCAAAGCAAATCGCTTTCGATATTTTAGCACATCATCACGTTAATAATACTCATTTGGTTCAATTTATTTGTTGTTTTTAATTATTATCAAAAGAATTAAATATAAGTCTTTTGAGGTATCCGTTATTTGTTTTTCTTATACTATGTTTTCATTATTGTAAATTTTCATAACTTTTCTTGAAAACTCATCGTTTAGCTAGACATCTAAATAAAAATATTTTTGTCAATAATTATAGATATTAAGTGTTTCTTTTATTTGTGTGAGACAACCTTAAATAATATAAATGGATGAAGTATAAGATTTCAACTATTTTGCACCGTTGAAATTAGGGATAATCATACATTATCTGATTATCAGTCGTATATTAATGTGTTAAATATCGATTTATACCAAACATAGATATAATTATGACACCCACTAATTGCTGATTGGACGATAGAGATTATTAAATGGAAAATTGTCTCCTATTAATTTAAACATCATTAATTAAGCAAATTATTAGCCATGAGAAATTTAATGAGTGGCGGACACTCTACAAATTCCACATTTTATATCTTTTTCATGTTTTATCTTTTTCAAAACATATTAGCCTTTTCAATAATTACAGATTATTACAATCAAGCTAACTCTTCATTTCATAAATGGTGATACCAATTACTTTTAAAAATAAAAAATAAATAAAAAAAAACCCAAATTGTGACAATAATTTGACAGCATATAATATTCACTCTCTTTACATTTATTCACAATTTAGGGTGTTTTAACATTTAAATAGGTATCACTATTTTACGACGACAAAAACTTTTGTTCACCTGGTGCACGAACCCTAGATCCGTGCACTCGGGTCGACCCGACCCATCACGCGCCTCTAGGTCGCGGACAAAATCCGTCCAAAACATGCTCTCAGGTGTCAGACTTTTATGTTATGTTAACTATACCATACATTTTAGTTATGTTAATCATACTTTTTGTAAGGCTACTTGTACCTTAGCATTTTTTTAGACAGATATATTAACCTTTCATTCCTTTTAATTATAACAGTCATACATTTTAGTTATGTTAGATATACTTTTTAGTTTAGTTATAACAGTCTACCTTTTAGTTATGTTAGATATACCTTTTAGTTATGTTAGTTGTACATTTATATATTACATAAAAGTATGACTATGTTGATACTTTTATGTAGTATTAGACATACCTCTTTATTTTCTATTACCTTTATGATATATGTACAGTTGTACAATACCTTTATGTGTTCATAAGATGACAATTTTGTATTTTTAAGTATACATTTATAAGTCAACTATGTAAGACACATTATGTATAAATTTGAAGACATTTATGTTAAGTTACTTATATCTTCTGTCTCAATAACATGACATTTATGTATTATTAAGAATATCTTTAGATTCAGAAATTGTATCAATTGCATCGGCAAATTCATCTTCTCCACTAGATAGCTCAACAATTTAAAAGTTTGGTATAGTTTCACCTATGATAAAATATTACGAACACAACATCAGTTAACCTTTTCACATTGATAATTGAAGACAATATGTGAATCTCTAAGTTATTAGCGTTGTCCGTGTTTTCGTTTGTAATTTGAAGGTTGGAATCACAGGCACCCATGGAGATGATTGATTGAAGAGGTGAAATTTAGGCTGTGTTTTCGTTTGTAATTTGAAGGTTGGAATCACAGACGCTCATGGAGATGATTAATTGAAGAGGCGAAGCTTAGGAAGGAGGCGAAGACAAAATGGTGAACTGAGGGATTGCGCCTCTTAATTAGGGCATTTATTATGAAAAAAAAAAGATATATATATATATGTGTCCTCTTGGGTCAGGTCGGGTCTGAGTAAGTGTATGTAAGTCCAACTCTTTTACGAAATACTAAATTCAATAATATGAAAAAGTTGTCAAGTTATATATTAGGGGTTTTAACTTTAGTTTGTAATATATATGTGCATATATGTTAATTTTCCCTATCCGGAATAAATTCTTATATTACTAAAATATACATTTAAAGTGAATCCTATTAAATATGTAACTTTATTTCCCCAAAGCTATAATAGAAAATCAATAAGTGCTCGGAATATTAATTAATTTTCATGTAAATATTTTTCTTACGTTTGACCATTGCTACTAGGGTAGAGCATCGGTCGGTTCGATACCCGAATCGAAAACCGAATTACAATTTTTTTAAAAATCGAACCAAACCGAATAGCCCATCATAACCGAATTTCAACCGAACCGAAATATTTGGTTAGGTTCTGTTATAACCGAAATTTTTTGATAAATTTAATTTTTTTTTTTTATAACCTGTTTGTTCAAATTTAAAACTAACATGCTTTGTTTCAATTGCAACCTTAAATGAAACATAGTCCAAATGTCAACAAATTACAAATTCATTTAACAACAAAAACTAATTAAAACAATTATGAAATATATAATTAAAAGATAGTTATGTGTTAGTTTGGCTACTAATTAAAAGATAAGACCCACAATATTATCATTAATACAAATATGAAATATATTATTTAATTTTTTTTCTTTTTTAATTCGGTCAGTTCAGTTATTTCGGTTTTTCCCCCTCAAAATCGAACCGAACCGAAATAACCGAAATTTATGGAATTCAAAACCGAAAACCGAACCGAACTTTTTATAACCGAACTGAATTGTATTTTTCGGTTCGATTCAGTTCAGCTTTTCGGTTTTAACCGAAAAATGCTCACCCCTAATTGCTACAAAGTAAAAACTGCATTTTTTAATAATCCACCAACATATTAATCAATTATTTTTAATAAAAATATGTATCAAAATGAAGTCTGAAAACGATTCTCTCTATAGACTACATAGTCGTAGTTACAGCTGTATCCCATCACCCACCATGTCCCAGTTTGCCTATATACATGTACGATGCTGTATTATAAATATACATGAACTTTTTCTTTAATATAATTCTTATATGATTGTTGTACAAATTTAATTTTACATAATTAATAACTCATAAAATAGAGTTTGATCATCTCATAGAATTGTATTATAAAATGATTTTATATAAATTTGTGTGATTTTTCTTAATTTATATTCGTTCCAAATTATAGCTCGTCAACTAAAAGATAGGAATTGAATTATTCATTTTTCTTAAATAATAAATACATTAAGGACAATTCTGTCAATTAGTAAACAGTAAACTTTGGTTTATTTTTAACACGATTAACTGACACTAAATAATAAATTAACTTAATATTTTATTTTACTCAAAATTTTACAATATTATTAAAAATTATTTTATACAAAATATGATATAATAAGATAATTTTTATTAGTTAATGCATCTTATTAAAATGATATTTTTATTTACATAATTATTAAAGCATACCAAATACATCCACATGATAGCTCAATACAGATCCTTGTTAAAACATAAAAATAGCCAGTTAATAAATTTTCCTATTATTCTCGAGTATCATTCTTCACAAAGTGACTTTCAATATTAATAAAGTACTGATTGAATAAGTGCTTTTCACTAAACGACTTTTAAAATGTCAAAAGAAATATTAAAAATACATTTTAACAATAGACATTCATTTGAGAGGTGTTATATCATGCAAATAAATCTGTTATCATTGTCTGAATAATTCATTCATTAAATATTAATCTATTATGAATGTATATTTATTTTATCCCTATAATAAATCAAATTGGATTAGAATGGTCCCTACGACCTAGCTAGGCTGGTTCATGGTTGGTGGATTGACATTTGAGAGAGCATCAGATTCCTCTAATCATATATATGCCAAATTTTAATTAACATCATCTATCTTATTTCCTCAAATAAAATTAATCATCTACTTATTTTATCTCTACTTTCTAGTTCATGTGTGGAATCGTAGATACATTATGTTTATATTAATGTATGCACACGAATTCAATCTATTTAATTATTAGAACTAGACTTAGCACGGATGCTACCAACTGCAATGATTTGAGATGAAATATTAAATTTATTTGAGATGAATTTATTATTAATTGTAAAAAGATTAATTGAACTATTTTAAAAGCAAATAAGGGTATATTTCCATAAATTTTAAAGCAGGCAAAAAACAATAATCTCCATAAACGCATATGCCCTCACAAATATTATACAGTTGAAATTTCTCATATTTAAGCTTATTTTGCTACCAGGAAAAATACTATTAGTTAGCATTTACTTACAATACCTTCAGTTTAAAATGAATAATAACTAACACAAAAATTTACGTGAGATCTCACGGATTGTTCCGTGAGACGGATCCTCCTAATACTAATTGAAAAGTGTGGTTAAACAATATCAATTATCACAATATGTGAAAGTTAAATCTAAGACAATAACACATGCAAACATATTTTGCATATTAAATAAGTGAAATAAGAAATCATAAGACAACATTGTAAATTTTAACTATATATAAAGACAAAAACTTTTGTGCATATGATGCACAAACCCTAAATCATGCACTCGAATCGATCCGACCCGCACGTGCCACCAGGTCGTGGACAAAATCCGCTCAAACATGCTCCCAGGTGTTAGACTTTTATGTTATGTTAACTAAGACATTTTAGTAGTGTTAGTCATACCTTTTAGTTATGTTAGTTATACTTTTTGTAAGACAAGTTGTACCTTAACATTTATTTTAGACAGATATATTAATCTTTCATTCCTTTTAAATAACTTTTCATTCCTTTTAGTTATAACAGTCATACATTTTAGTTATGTTAGATATACCTTTTAGTTATGTTAGTTGTACCTTTATATATTACATAAAAATAATACCACATAAAGGTATGAGTATTATCATATAAAGGTAAACATGTACAAATTGCGGTGAAATTAGGGGTTTTTAGAGTTAAAAGTATTAAATAAAGGTATGATGTATGGACATAAGTGTATGACCAATATAACATAAATGTATGACTAATATAATATAAATGTATGACTAACATAACATAGAGGTTAGAGCCAAAAAAAATAAAAATGTGCGGATTTGGGTCAACACGAACCTGACCTGAGTGCATGTGTGCATCATTCACATGAGTGCTACTCATATATAAAAGTCCAAATTGATTTTGGTACAAATACACTAATATTTCTCATAAATATACTCCTTTCAAAAAATATATCGATTATAAAATTTGAAATTTAAAACGCAAAAGTATGTGTTCTTTAAAGATTGCTAAAAAATACAACCTTATTTCAATAGTATTTGTGTTTTAAAAAATTATAGGTCAATTATCAAAAAAATCGCGAACATTATTTAATTTGCAATTTTAACCAAGGTTATTAATATTAGCAAATATAACCTGAACTTTCATATTCTTTTGTAATTTTAACCAACATACAACTTTCAAATATGGTTGCACTTAATGATGTGTTCTTTCATTTTGACAATCTCAGTTTTTCTCAACTTCAATCTTTCTGATAATAGTTTTTCCACGACAAATATACACTGTAAAGTCTATACAATCATATCCGAAAACTATTTATTGCTTAAAATTGCAAAAAATTTGAAAGTTCACATAATATTTGCTAGTATTCAAAAAATTAGTCAAAATTATAAATTAATTAAAAAATATTATCACAATTTTATAAGATGATGTTATATGTTTCTATATTGTGTATTTGCATATATTATATTACTTATATTTATTATATATATTGTTGCTGGAAAAAAGAAAAAAACGTGATCAGATGGAAAACATATATATATATTTATATATTTATACACGTTTTTCACCAAAACTGCAACCCCTTTAAGAAATTGAATAAATATGGAGAATATGGAAGGAAATTGGGGAAAAGGAACATGATCGCCTCTCTCTCTCTCTCTCTCTCTGATGTAGGAGATCAAGAATCATACATACACTACATGCATGCATATATACATACATACTCATACATACATCCATATACACGAGAATTTCTTGTCATCTGTGCATAGTCTACGGAATATTCTTCGAGGCTGTGTTTGGTGTTTTGGTCCAATAGACTTCTAATTTCTCAAAATCCCACTTTTGATCACTCGCATTACCTTTTTTGGATCTGCGAAAAAGTGGGAAAAAATAATTAATTCATTTGGAGTTTTGAGTGCGTGTCTGTGTGTGTTTTGTTAAAAAGTGAGTGAAAAGCTTGAACTTTGTACCTTCTTTCTTGGAAAATTCTGCAGAGAAGCCATGAGAGTTTTCACACCTTTTTGGGATGAATTATTGAGTGATGATGTTTACAGCTCTGAAACTGGCCTTGCAAAGAAGAAATTTTCCTCCTAGAAAAGGTGGGGTCTTTGGAATTTAATTCTTGATTTTAGATATGTTTTTGGTGCATGGTGATTTTTGAACAATTATAATGTGTTTAATTTCTGGGTTTTGAGCGAATTGCCTCTGTTTTATTATTTTGTGATTCTGAGAAATTTATGTTCCCATTTTCAATTTTGGGATTGCATGTAACTGAATGTTCATCCGTACTGTTTCCCTTCAGTTTCTTTTGTGTTTATAGCTAATGTGTTTCATTCAAAAACTTGACATAGTTAATAAGCTACTCTTTATAACATCAAGATTGGAGTTAAAAAAATTTGATCCCTTCTGGGGTTGTATTAGGACTCTATATCAATGGATCCAACCTCGAACCGGGCCATTTACATGAATATGATTGATCATTTGTTTAGAATCAGGATGAAGGGTATCAGAATTTAAAAGGGTTCTTTCAAGAAGAAGAGCATAAAGCTATCTTGACTTCAAGTTCTTGTTGGAAATATTCCTGCATGGTGTACATAGATGCAGAGGTTGAGAAGTAGTTGTTATGTCTATTCAGGATAGCAATTTTAGAGCTTTTTACAATGAAATGAGGAAATATTTCTTTATCCGCAGTTTGTTATTTTCTTCTTTGGCTTCGTGTGTAACGAACAAAGACGGATAGCTATTAATGCACGCTTAACAGAATTGAGATGATTTTGGATTTATCTAGTGGAGTGCATTTTCAAGAACACACTCTTTTCTCGTCTCTCTGCCTATTTTGTTAAAGATCGGTTCTGCCTGATCTTATATTTTTCATCTAGTGGTTAAGCGAAAGCTTCAGGTGGAGCATTGGCTACAAAATTGAATGAAAAAGTTCATTTTCAGAATATATAAATATACCCTCTGTAGGATGGAGGGCTTGTGAATTATGCACAGAAATTTTCACCAATGTTCATTTGTCTATTGTTATTCAATCTTTGCAGTTTTCATATGTATAAATTTGGTTACATATTCGTTCTTCGAAGGAACATTAATGATTTGTTGGAATGTTACGTCTTATCTTTTCGTTGTGTTCACAGAATTTTAACCAATTTGATTAGTCTTCTTAGTTATCAGATATTGAATATAGACACATGCTTAAATTCTCACTTTTCTTGGATATGTACTCATGCAGGAGGGCTGATTTGCAAATAGCAGAACACATCTGTTTGAGACAAATTTCTCATGGATTCTTAGTTAGACAATGCTACTATTCAACAAACAGATATACTGATCATCACATTGCTAATGAGACGATCTGAAAACAATCTTGAAGAAACGGCTTCTGAGAAAAAATGGATCCTCAGGCTTTTATCAGGTTGTCAATTGGGTCTCTGGGGCTGAGAGCTCCTGGAACAGCATCAAAATCGAGTATCCATACGTTCTCTTCTCAATGTGTATGTGAGATACGTTTGCGTGGTTTTCCAGTGCAGACGACACCTGTGCCCTTTATATCTTCCCCTGATGCAACCCCCAATTCTCACACCATTGCTTCAAGCTTTTATCTCAAAGAATCAGACTTGAAAGCATTGCTAGAACCTGGATGTTTCTATGCTCCTAGTGCTTGTTTGGAGATTGTCGTTTTCACCGGGAGGAAAGACGGGTCCCACTGTGGTGTGGGTATCATCAAACGGCACCAAATTGGGACGTTCAAGTTGGACGTTAGTCCTGAATGGGGTGAAGGAAAGCCAGTTATTCTTTTCAATGGATGGATCGGAATTGGCAAGAAACCAGGAGCCGAGCTCCATTTGAAGGTGAAGCTGGATCCGGATCCAAGATACGTGTTTCAATTTGACGACGAGACGAAGTTGAGTCCACAGATTGTCCAGCTTCAAGGCACCATAAAGCAGCCTATTTTCAGCTGCAAGTTTACTCGAGACAGGTGATGTGGAATTTTTCGATCTCTTAACCATTTCCGTACAGTTAAAACAACGTCATCTTGGATGATCTTTCTGTCGGTTTTGATATGTTCACATTCTAAATCTCATATCAATTATGAAAACAACAGGGTTTCCCTAGGTGATCCACTTAGCTCATTCTGGTTAAGTTCTTCCGATGGGTCCCACCACGAGTCCGAGAGAAGGGAGAGAAAGGGGTGGAAGGTGAAGATACATGACCTCTCTGGCTCGGCCGTGGCAGCAGCCTTCATAACAACTCCTTTTGTTCCATCAACAGGTTGTGATTGGGTTGCTAAATCCAACCCTGGAGCCTGGTTAATCATCCGGCCCGATCCATGCAGGTTCGAGAGTTGGCAACCGTGGGGAAAACTCGAGGCATGGCGCGAACGAGGAGGCCTCAGAGACTCTATTTGCTGCCGTTTCCGACTTTTATCGGACGGACAGGAATCCGGGGAGCTTCTCGTGTCGGAGATACTGATCAATGCTGAGAAGGGCGGAGAGTTCTTTATTGATACGGATCGAGCAATGGGCACGCCATTGCCGAGCCCACAGAGCAGCGGAGACTTTGGAGGGCTGAGCCCTGGTCCGGGAGGGTTCGTTATGAGCTGTAGAGTGCAAGGGGAAGGGAAATGCAGCAAACCGTTGGTGCAATTAGCCATGCGACATGTGACGTGCGTGGAGGATGTGGCTGTATTCATGGCTCTTGCAGCTTCCGTTGATCTGAGTATCGAAGCTTGCAAGCCGTTCCGTAGGAGGCTTCGGAGAGGTAATCGACATTCTTGGTGAGAAATCACCTCTGATTTCCTCTCATTGTTGTTAGAACTTTTGTACAGAATGAATTTGACTTGTATTTGCTTATGGCTTCTGCATTTTTCTGGTACTAAGTATTGTAATTTGTAACAAAAAGGAATCAAGAATCTGTCAAAAGGGCCTTTTGGTTACCTAGTTAAGCAACATTAACCAGTTCATGATGTTATTTTGGATCTATAATCTTCTCTGTAATCTACATTAGATGTGATTTCTTCAAAATCTTTCTTAAGAATCACAACGAACATTGGTTATGAATGTGGAATCACTGAGGTATAGAACAAAAGTTTACATGTATAAAAGATGCAAATCAACTTCCATATCCTTACACTATCATCAAGTAGCATAAAAGAATTGTACACTGATATTGATACATTAAGAGTTCTTGCAACTCTGCATGGCCCCAACCATCTCTACACTTCACCTCAAACTAATAAGTACAAGAACAATCTAACCCATAAAAGAAAACTTGATCAAAAACAAGATGGCATCTGCAACCTATAGATTACAGCAATGTTACACAATGGAGCTTATACACTTTACACATAGGAACCTGAAACTTTCTAGTGTTTCCTCTCCCATTTTCCTTCGCGTCTCCCATCCCGTTCTCTCCTCTCAATGATCTGCCTAGATTTGCTACCCCTGGACCCGTGCCTCTGAGCAGATCCAAAGCCAATGGACTGTCCCTCGAGGGCCGAGACCGAGTCTGGATCCCCCATGCTACCTGTGTCACCGGAATCCTTGCTTCCATCGATATTTTCTTCATAACTGCTGCCACATTCATCTGATCTTTCACGAGATTGCAGAATGGTGGGCAGTTGGCCTGAGAACGAGCCCCTCCCTGGTAGAACAACTGCTGATGTGGTAGAAGGTACTGTATCGGGTTGGACAACACGAGTGCTTGTTCTCAGGGTGCCCTCGTTACTTTCCCTACTGTTATCTCTTTCACGGTACCTGTCTCGTGCGCGACTGGTAAATTACATAAGTAGGCATCAGAAGGATATAATTGTGGAACAGCACACTGATCTCATCAAAGTTATGGTAAGTGGAAAGTAGAGAATCATTAATTCAAATTTAAAGGGGAAGCAGATAAGACCTTGAAAGAAACTACTATATATAATTAAATATAAATGAGAGAATGTGTCCTGACCAAACAGGATGATGAAACATGATCCATATAGCTGACCCCATGGTGGGATCTTAAAAGCTTAGTCTGTTTCTAGTAGTAACTTAAGAGCCATGGGTTGCAATACACCACAGATCTTTGTCTTTTCAAGTGATATAACTATCTGATCATGTAAATTCAGAAAATACAATTCTAGGTCTTAAATAATGCCTCCAAAGTTTCCTTTTGATGTGTACAGGTCAGAACTGAATCTTTACTTCCACCCAGGCTAATATCAAGATTCGAAAAGTACAGAAAGTCTTACAAGTGGACTCACTCAAATGAACTTTAGACATGACACGAGCTTTATGTACCGTAATTTCTCATTTTGCTATAAGACAAAATTCCATTGATTATAGAAAATATCGATCCATTAGGATGATGCCTATTTGAATTTGATAATGGAATATAAATACTAGCAAAGACATACCTATTATGAGTAGAGGATGAAAATTCTCGTCTTGATGGTCGCACTCCAGATTCCACTTGCTCGAGTTCCCGCTGGAGGTCTCTCTGCACAAAAATTCATTTTTATTCATTAATGAAATAATAGGTTAATAAGCTCAGAATGAGATAATGACTCCTTAACAACCAATAGCAGTTGGTATATCTGTTAAAGTTTCTGCACTGAAGTCTATATATAGAGATACAATCATCAAAACCCGATGCATGATCATTCTGTGAGCAACCAGTTACTAAAAATAATCTTGCCTGTGCTTGCTTTTCTTTCTCCATATCAAGATTGTGCCGCAATTCTCTAGTTCTTGCTCGCTCAAGTTCTAGTAACTGCTGTCTCTCAAGCTCCTTTTCTGCTTCCTTCCCTCTCTCTCTGATACACCAAAAATCAGCGATATCATCTCAAAGGATTGTTCTAAATCATATTGTACATAAGACAATCCACGAAAAAGATGAAAACCTATCAAGTTTCTGAATCAGTTCTGCTTCTCGTAAAGCTGCCTCTTCTAAAAATTGTTGACGGGCTTGCCTCAAAAGAAGCTTCCGTTGCCTGCGGGATACTATTTCTTCCCTGACTTTAGCCTTTTCTCTGGTGAAATAAGGCAAGAAAACAGAATTTAAACAAAGAATGTCGGGGCACATTGATGACAAACCAAATGTTCGTACACAGAAATATGAAGGACCTAAAAATCAAATCTCCTAAGATAACTCTATCAGATGCAGCTGTTGTGAGAAATGGATGTTGCTCTTTAGCTGCTGTTTTCTCACGATCTACGTAACTATAATGGATGGAAAGTAAGTATTAACACCACTTACATGGATCTAATTCCATCTTTGATATGTTGCAATCGATGATCATCCTTTTTATCGTCTGCAGAAAAAATAATAATTATGAATAAATGAAGTTAGCCTAAAAAACTTCTGAGAGAAACTAGTTGGTAGTAAACTATCAAGTGAAAAATCTACTCTTAGTCTTGTAGAAGTAATATGTAAAAGAAATTATCCCCTCCTAAATAGATAATTTTAAGGACATTTTGATTGTATGAAAAAGCCAAATCAGGATCAGTTATTATTACTGGAAAAAAATGGTAACTGACACCAATCTTGGAAGTCGAACGATGAAGCCGGTAGTGCCTCTGTTTGTAGAAGTTCCATTTCCATTTCAGCTTCTTCCAATTCCTAAAAGAATTATAATAAATTATTGCTTGATTAAATGGACTTAAGGTAAGCAGTCATTAGGGTCCAAAACTGACCATCACTTTTTGTTCAGCTTCCTGCAAGAAGAAATCCAAGTATGATTTGGCAGAGGTTAAATTTCCAATAACCTGCAAACAAATGAAAGATAAATGTAAGGCAACACCGTAAAGAAATATGAAGGCAATTAACAAGTGAACTTTAGCTTTATTTTCATAACAAATATTTGTTCCTCTTTTGTTTGAATACTGGTTTTTATATTAACGTGAATATCTGTAACAATGGGAAACAAGAGATATTGAAATCAATCTAAAGATGCTATCAGAAATTCCATCAATTTTGAAAAGAGGACAAAAAGAATAAAGAAAGGATCAACAATTAAGGAATACCAACTCATTCTTCAGATGGAAATTGCAATATAGGTATCATAAAAATAATGTTCACTTATATTAATTATCACCAGTTTGATCGCCAATTTATCAGATCCCAGGATCTGCTAACAGAAATTTACATTAGTTTTTTTGAACCGGCATGTTCACTTTCTAGTCACACAAAAAACAAACAACTAACAAAAGAAAACAGTCTAATGCACATAGAGAACTCCAAGGAGCTCTAATAAATGGATGAGATGTAAAGGACCACAGGGCAATAGCTCAAGATCGGATACCTGAAGAATGGATTCTCGGGTAGTTACAAAATCAGGGAGTTGCTGCTTTGGAGAACTTGAAGAAAGCACTTCCTTTAGAATCTAAATCCAAAGGAAATACATGAATAATAAGATAAAGTAAAATATTGGATAAGTTAATGCTGATTAACCAATGAAAAAAAAACACAGAATAGAGTAGACATCGAGATACTGATAAATCATTGAAGAGTAATGCAATTTGATTATCTCATCATTCTAATTGAAAATCATTTGAAACTTCCAATTTGATTGCAATACCTTTTTAGCCTCTTCTCCGTCACTTTTAAGTCTACATAGTGCGTCACAAGCCTTTTTCTCGAGACTGGTACAATACTTATCTACAAGAAAAGTCGGAAGAAAATGCAGTGCTCTTAAGATATTATTTTTGACAAATAACAGTAACAATCATTTTGCTGGCAGCAAACTGCAGGAATTACCGGTTCTAGACATTCCAAGAGTTTCAATATTTCTCCAAATACTTTCTGGAATCAGAGAAATATCTTCAGATGGAGAATAAAGACAAACACTGGCAATGAGCGCTAGAGAGAATTGTGTCAGTGGGCCATAACATGCCGGTTGTGCAAGAGACGTCAAACACTGAAGAATACTGTCAGCTGATGCAAGAAATGACTGCAATTTACACCTCTCAGCAAATGGTATGAAGTTGATAAGAAGTGCTGTTGCATTGATTCTTAGGAGCAGCGATGTGTCGGATGATGCCATCAAGGCTACATTATCCCAAGTGGCTGTAACCAGAGCAGATAAAATCTTCTCAGAAGCAGAAATAGGCACATCTGATGGATCTATAATAGATTCAGTTGTTGAGGACAAAATTAGACTTCCACCATCGACATCTTGGCCAACAAGTCTGCCCAAGTGCTTTAGTGCAATATAGCGTTGTTCAGGCTCAGGATGCCCAAGCATGGCACAGAACAGATCAACCAGAGGAACTTCATCTTGACACAGGTTATAGATGCCTCTTACCAACAGCAATTGTATCAGCTTGTCAGTTAGTAGTCTCCAAGAAATATTTGGAGCACTGTTAGAAAAGTTCTTTACTGCCAAGCATATGGGGCCAATCACATTATCCAGACGAAAATAGTGAGGCACCCCCAGAAGGGCATCAAGCAATACAGATGCAACCTCCCAACAATGTTTTTCCTGAAGCACCAAAATCATTTCAGAAAGCCCTTCAAGACTGGCCCCCCAAAAATCTTGATACTCATCAACATATTTGCTCGAAGGGAGATCCTCTACTCCTGAAAAGACAGAAAGTCTCTCTGCAGTCAACCATAAGCACCTTGAGTACAACAAACATTCAGCACATGTGAGTGCCAGTTTCTTGGACAATTTATTATGTAGTGTCCAGCATCGTTCCAGGGTTGGATAGAGTTTCGAAATGATAACATCTAGGTCTTTCGATAAAGTCTTTACTTCTTCTAAATTCAATTGACAAACCTTTGGATAGAGATCAACAACTGCATCATTGTCATCTTGATGCTTGCCTGATACCGCTGCAGGAAAGGAGGGATTGCAAACATCATTGAGAAACCAAGAGGACTTGGAAAAATCGTCAACAGTGCTAATGCTAGTATCAGAATCTGGGGAAGTTTTAATTGGAATAACACCCCAGACTTTTGATGTAGTTATGAATATGTCTCTGCAGTTTTCCATGAGAACCTGATAAGCACAAATATAATCGTGAAAAGAATTTGTCCCCTCAATTGAAGTGAAATCAGCCCATAATATGGTGGACTGCAAGAGTTCCGTTTTCCTGAGGAAGGACAAATCACCAAAAATAGTCGCCAGAACATATATTGTCAGAGCCTGGCATTTTCCGTTTTCCATTGGAGTACCTTGATTTTCATCACCACACTTTATATTGTTAAAGAGCTCACTAAAGCATAAAGATTCAAAACCCTCACATGGATCATCTGCTGGTAGTTTTTCCTCATCAGACACCTTACGAAGGGAATATGCAATAATAGGCTTTAACAAACACAATATGGACTCAAGAAACGACACATCACAATATGAAGTTCTGCATAGGGACACAAGCACTTGCACCACTCTAGGTATCTCTGGAACCATTGCTTCCATGTGCTCAACTACAATGGCTTCAAGAATGTACAGAATGACAGCTTTTGCATTCTTAGCAACAAAACCTTTGAAATAATCTGGCTTGTTCTGAAATAAGGTTTGGTTGTTATGACTTTGAACAAATGGCCATGCGCACAAATCAGAAAACCAGCACATCAGATCTGGCACAATAGAGGAGGAAATAAGTTTCAATTGCAAACCAACTGCTTCCAATATAGTTTCACCAAAAGCTGCAAATTCTTCCTTCAAATTAGGAAAGAATTTACTGATAACAGGATATAAAGCACGAAAGGATTGCAATCGATCTTGATGGCCTAGACTCTTGCCTCCATCCTCAAAAGTAATACCCAGACAAACACTCAATTCTGTAATCCACTTGTCCATATCTTTCTGCCCAACAATGTTATCTACTTGAGAGAGGTCATCCGAGAATATAGATAAAAGATATGTTAACTCTGGCAAGTCAGAAACAAGGAAGAGACGCTCTTCAAGGAATTGCTTTGCATTGCGTGCCATGGCCATCCAACCAAAATACCTAACAATCGGAAAAGGAGAAGAAGAAAAGGCAGGTACTTTCTGCAGCCAAGCAGAAGGAGGAACCAAATTTGAGAATCGAAAACCATTTTTAACATTGACTGAAAGTACAGCTCTCTCATCACTACCACTTGAAGCAATGACCAACCTTTGAAGGAGAATCCATTGGCGTTGCACCTCATGCTGCTTAAAATGGTTTAACTGTGAATTTCCTTCCTTGAATTGGTAATAAAAGGATTTCAACTGAACATCGAAGGATTTGGCAAAATTTAATATCACATCAACCACATTCTCTGGGGCACAGAATAATTTAGTTGCTGAATGCAACAGAAAAAGAAGACACCACATCAGAATCTCATGCCTGGGTTGTTGCTCCCCATGAGAATCCCTCTGCAAATGCTGTATCAAGAAATTGCATAGAAGTGCTTGGTTCTGACGAACCAAGGTGATAGCATCTGCAGAAAGAATGTCCTGCTGGGACAAATTTACAACATCCTCATTCCCTTCAGCATACAATTCCGAAATTTCCCCCTCCGATGCCACTTTGCGATATTTCCTGTCTAAGTCAGCTGCCTCAATCAGGATTTCGAGAACAACTCTATCTCTTCTCCTTTCAATATCCGCTACAAGCTTCAGGTCACTATCTTTTCGTCTGAAATTTCTCTCAATTTCTGCAGGTCCATAGTTCTTGCTGGAACTTTTGGGGTAGATTTTACTCACATCAGGTGAAATGTCCTTTAAATACATCATGAAGTAAGGATTGATATAGCATTCTGCTGCCAGAAGCAAAGCATCTATGGCAACATCATGAGTCTCCTGAGTAATCTCATTCTGAGAGATCAAGTTCAGAGCTAAACGCCTAAACTCAGAGGCCCTCAGTTCACAGTCTCTGTAATTTGCAAGTTGTGAATAATCAGTCACCAAATTATAGAATTCAATACCCCGGCCAGAATCCAACACTTCATTGTTTGGAAACTGGTCAATTGATTTTTTCTGGAAGGCATTGTTGACCTCTAAACTTACATCCAAACGGCCTGAGTCTGAAATCTTTATGTCTGTGCTGGTGGGAACATGAAAAAGAGACATTCTACTCAGTTCTGCTGGAGCAAAGAGAAGACTGGCATCCTCAAGAACATCCACTTTACCATTAGTGTCAGTAATATCAACCTTTATATCAGCAGTCTCTTGGTTATATGATTTTGATGAGATCGCTCCATTACGAGAAGGAGGCAGAGATCCTAATGACTGTGGCTCCACTGACTCAGAAGAAGAAAACTTGCAACGATCAATATCAGGAGGTAACTGCATCTGAGCATCCAAAACTGAAAGAAGAACACTGCATGTAAAGCACTTTGAGGCGTTATCAATCTCAACCTTATAAAGAACAATAAAAATAAACATAAATAAATATGAATAATAAATAATAACTGCATCAGTATGAACAGTCACATACAAGCTTAAGCCATGGTAAATGACTATTATCTTGAAATACCGATTAGGATGCAGTTTACAATTTCTTCCTGTTCTTTTATCCTTTAACCAGAAAATACGACTAACCATCCGCGAAGATCAGCCCACAAGGCAAATGCCACCTTGTCAAGCTACTGGACATTTTCTCAGTTGCTAATTATTACAACTACACTTGTTTATACTAATACTATACAAGTCCATGTGGAATTGAAAGGACACAACCATCAACTTTACAAAGAGTTGGGATGTACAGCTAAAAGCATTTCCTCTACAAGCTTGATGATGGAATTAGTTGGGAATAACTAAATGCTGTTTTATATAAATCAAAATAAAAGAAATAAGTCAACTAGAAAAACCTCTTAGTCCAGTAAAAGGTCTAGAATACTCAAGTGCTCTTTTACTCTATTTCAAGCACAGAACCAAAACATATAGAGGGGCCCCTTCTATGAAGCCAACACTAAGGAATATCCATCCTTTTCCCATGTGATGTGAACAAATTAACAGTTGGAGCATACTAGCCACAATTTGGAGAAACCTCCCAAGATCTCAGATCGGATCACCAATTTAAGAAAACCGCAAGATAGTGTGCAGAGTACAGGAAACAGTCAATTAATTCACAAAATGGTCCAACAAGGAGAAAGCAAAGTTTGGAAGTTCATTATCAAAAAATGAATATACCAACTCTTTTAGGAAAAGACAATCTAGTACACACTGACATAGGAGTTTGAGCTTAAATGTAATTCCTGTAATCTATTACCTAGGAGCAACTGACCCCCGCCGCCATTCAGTCTCCAACGCTGGAAGCACAGGAGACTTTCTTATTGCAGTGCGAATCACATTTAGTGCTGTAGCACAATTCTGTTCCTGATTTTCATTAAAAATGGAAGATACGTTTCCAAAGGCTATCATGCTCTTTAAGGGGGTTAAGGAAGGATCCAGAAAAGGTTCAAGCATCTCCACCAAGAAAAGTATTCGGTGCTTAGCTTCCTGAAACCACCATTAAGAAGTGAGCAACTAAATGAAACAGTTGAAAGAGTAAATCAGTTTCTTTTCAGATAACAGCTTAAAGTTCAAAAGATCAAGACAACTTCAGGAGCAAATTCAACACTTAGTGCTTCAACTTTTTCCCCATAGAACTACCTTGTACTGTGACATTACATCATCCATGTTGCCAGATAGCGCCAGGACAATACATTTGAGGGCAGCACGTGCACGGGAGAATGAATGGCGAGCACCCTGACATATTAATGGAAGAGATAGAACATAAAAGGCTAAAATGAACAAAGAGTCACATTTCAAGGCATGATCATGTTAAAGAAACTATGCATAAGCTTTATAAAAGAGTCTTCCTCACAGAAAAATTGCAGGCAATACATAAGTGGACGGATATTTTACCCTAACTCATGCTCTGAACTGCTCTATAATGGCAAGTCCAAAACTCATTTCGAGCAAGAGAGAATAAGCAAGTAAAAGATATTCCCATAGACACTGAAAGAAACTCATAGTGATGGGTATACGCTACTTTGGTTCAACTTCAGTAAGCTACAAATAGACAAGAAATAGCAGAAAATGTTCGTGCACACATCCATAATAGCTAGATTTCTGTTAGACCAGTATCTTAATCCAAGCTTCCCCCCCTGGTCACAGCACACAATTTGAAAAGAACTAAAATTCTATCTTTAAATTTATTCCTCCTTTGTTAGCTCTCCAGTTTCTAATAATAAAAGAAGTGAAGAAAAAAAAAATTCAATGTCTTTTGCTGCTTTGCAACAGGATAGCTAAACGAGTAACGTTTGAATATATCCTCAGAGAAACAAAAGGACAACCTCTGCAAGAAAAACTATGGACCAGCAAATAGTCATCTGAGAAACCACTGAACATACCTGTATTACACCCAAAAGATCCTCCAAGAGCTCTACAGTCAAGTCCACCTGTAATCCAAAGCATAAGAAAGTGCAAAATGAATTAAAAAGGGTAAGCCAAAACCTATATTGCACATTTTCTTCATGATAGCTCGTATTACCTTTGCAATCACTTGAGCTGTCCATGGTGCTAACACACCAGAGCATAGATCAATAAGAACACATGCTGCTTTAGCCTGCAAAGTTAAGATTAAACACAGATTGTCTGTTAATTCAGTTGATTTAATGTCAAGAACTCGACAAAGAAATAGATATTGGAACTATGAAATAATGAATTTCCTTTTTCCCATATGGCACTCTTCACCACCATGACGTCAATTCATCAAGATAACTTTTAACTACATCCATGTGTTGAGTGACCAACCTATCAAGGTGTGACAACAAGATCCTAAACCATGGTCTGGAAAGCAACTACTCAACAGTCAGCAAGTATGATTTTCTAAGCTTAAATCTGTCGGACAATAAATATATTCAACACTACATAGCTAAAACGATATAAGTTAATCAATTTTGGGTTTATTCAATAGATTCAAAGCCTGTGTACTTTACGGGTGAGGACCTGATCAAAATAGATAGTACACTTAAATGTGCTAAGTGCACACACATACTTCATACAAGTAGAGATGGTGAAGGTGATCACACCAAAGAACATGATTAATATGCATGCATTCAAAAAGAAATATTGTCACTCTTGGTCCAAATTGAAGCAGCATCAGTAACCAACATGTGACGGTAAGAAAGATGCTAAATAGCCAGCGCAAGCACGAAGTAGAGGACAGTAAATTGCTGAAGATGAAGTTGCCACAATCTGCCATTACAATTATGAAGACCAAACTTAGTTTTGAGTTAGAGAAAAAATATAGCAAAAAATCACGCAGGCGGCATCAATACCTGAGATAGTGCATTTTGTACAAAAGGTTGTTTCCAAAGAGTGAACTTGTCATCAATTTGGTAAGGACTGCTCACATTAGGACGAAGGGCTATAGCAATCCAAAAGAGAAAGAAGTGTCAATGAAGGTAATTGAATTTGAAATATGCTTCCATAAACAGATATAGACTATAGTTAGGTTCCAAAATGCAATGATTTACTATTTAGAACTCAATAATAAAGCTCCACTTGAAAGAACTTCTAAAATCTGAGTTGAAATAGGAGCAAAATATTATTTCACATTTTCACTACATAGCTGTAAATGAAATAGTATCTGGATAAGTTGTTCTCAGAAGTAGAACATGTCAGATTATTATTTGGTTTTGTTTGCAAATAGCAGAAATGTGTTAATTCAAGCGGAGAATGGATGCTAGAAAGAAACTTTCATGTTTTCTATTAAATTCAACGAAAGTCGCTCTGATTTGATGTTAGCGAAGTCATGATTCATGATGAAAGATAATAACTCATAGAAGATAAAAAAAGCTTTTGACCTTGCTAATTGCATGATAATATTCAAAGAAGATAAAAAAGATTCTATTTGGAGAAACAGAATATAGTGGCAGAACCACAATGTTTATGTTCGGTCAACTCCGCAAGAACTTGATATATTAGCAGACTCAGTTAATGTTTTCAGGAATATGTTAATTTAACAGTCACTTATGCCAAACAGAAAATTGGTAATAGTAACAAACCTGGAAGCAAGGCTTGAATTAGTGGTAACACCAACCAAAAATCTGAAGTATTCTCAGCTAGCTTGCTGCAGTGTAAAGGCTACAAAAAGAAAGAACAGGCAGTCATCTATTATGGTGAATGCTTGGTAATGTGTGAAAAAATGCTACACAGGTAGGTTCTGTGTGATGCACCAGGCATGCATGTGACAAACCTGGGAAGTAGAAGCATACAGGACATGCATTATTCCTTCTTCTAAAGCTGCTGAATCTAAGACATTGAGGTATGCAGGATCCCAGAATTCATCTATAACTTGAAATTCCTCCCCGAACAAGTTCGAGTAATCAGGTAATGAAATGGGATCATGATGAACAGCTTGAGGAGTCTCATCAGGTACAGATGATGTAGTATCTGAAGCTAGAGTAGACACCTCTTGCATTGGCATAGGCTCCATAAACTTGATAAGAATTCTTGATGCCTACAATATCGAGAGTCATAAAAAAACAGGAGCAGAAGCGCAAGCCGGCATGATCTTCATAATGCCCTTTTCTCATCACTAGCCATAAGAGTATGAAAAGCAGAAAGTAGATAAGAAAAAAAACAAGCATATGTTACCATCCTGCACACGTTGCCCAGGTTGGAATCTTTATGAGCCTTTCTAAGCAGTAAAAAGACTGCATCAGGACGGAATACCAAGTGCATAGATATAGGTACAGAAACAGAGGATGTGTTCCGCGATCTCCTTGGCTGAGCATGCAGAAAAGAAAAGGTCCACTTACTGATCAATCACTTGCAAAATAACATCAAATGGAAGTTAAATTACCAGTATGAAAACAATTCAAATACAAGTTGCAAGGAGCATTTGTATAATTCAATTTAGAAAGAAGATATTTTGATATAAGGTGTGTGACCATAGTTGAAACTCCATCCAGTGACAAAGAATGAATGACCCCAATGGACAAATTATAGAAATTATTCCAGAAAAGTGTTTAATAATCTGAAAACAAAATTGAAGAGATGATAGATTCGGAGTAAGAAGTTAAGTATATCAACTTCAACAATATACTTAAGATCCCTTTTTCAAAGGAAGGAACAAGCAGCAAAATTTCTAAGTTGCCTTATACCCTTTTCACATAGAAAAAAGTTAACAAAACGATGATGTCCACGTAATTGCTTTTTACATGTGAGCAGTTTCTCGATATTTACTAAAGATGCACATATATCGGATTTGGCCAGGACGCTGACTACCAAAAGAAACAATAGTTGTTGAGGACGGTTCATAGAGACACATGGATAAACTAAAATATTGAGCAGATGAACCTTTTTTCACATTATTGAGATGATTTCAAAGTTACAGCACTGAAAAGAAGCAGTCATTCAAGTTGAGCAATGTCCAATAACAGGTATTCCACAGCTGACTGGACCACCATCTTAAATTCTAGAAACAGAGACAAATACAGTACCTCAAAGTTTGAGGAAACCATCAAAGCAGTTGATGGTGTGTTGTTCTTAGAAGCTTCATAATCAGAAATGTTGAGAGCCAACCTTGCAGTTTCTCTGTCATGCCACAGTCAACAATTTAATGGTATCACTTTGAATTGGATTATTAGATGGCAGACAACTGTGATACAGTTGTTTACACACAATTAATTGATGAGAAAATAATATCAAATATGGTTCGAGACAAATGTTAAGTAAAGTTGATTCGTCTTTATCTTTTAGTGCCATTAAAAGAGGTAGAAAAGAAGGAAAAAATCATAAACGCAATTTCCTTCAGAAAATATTCACCAAAAGACCAGATGCAATTCATAGAAGGAGAAGATATGGTAATGTAATCCTCTTTCTATTGCTTGAGCACTCTGTCAGTAGAGGGATAAAAGGAATTCTGGGAGAGTCAAAAAATCTCTTAGGTCACGTGCCAAGATGCAGACAGTCACAGGTATATCAATAAAAATCAGCAGCTGTAACTTCGCCTTTCTTTTTTTTCAGTAAAAGCCAGGGCAAAGTAGCATATACTATAGAAACAGTATACTCCGCCTTTATTTCTCTCTTTGGATTGGGTTGGGGGGAGGGTGTACATGGGAACCCAACCCCTGAGGAGTGACTGCTTTAGGATGAGTCTGACAGAGACTCAAAATAACTATAATGTATAGCACTTTTAAGTGTTCATCTCTCATGATAATTGATATTTTATCTTTTTCCATGTTCTCTCTATTATAGACCTTCCCTCAATGTAAAGTAGAAGACACCAACTCGGCAGTGCAGAACAGGATCTTACATAAAAAAGTAAGCACATGTATGACAGGTCCACCTACCTTTCACTTACAATCTGGAGGATGGGATAAAATGGACCAGCTAGCATAGCTAGAAAGCGCATAGTAGATTCTGCAGCTTCTGCAAAGCTATTTAGATCAGCCTGCACGATATTATCCATATGTGCAATAAAACTTCAGTTACCTGTAGAGTACTACACATAACTTACTTACTTTTGTGAGATAAAGCGGACTCCGAATCTATACCTCAAGATGAGGAAGGAATCTGGCCAACCGGCTCGTCACATCTTGAAGCAACTACAAATGAACAGTTAGAAAAGTGAACAACTATAACATTATAAAAAGTGTTTTACTCAGATTGTGAGTTCACCTGAAGGTGCATATCAACAGCATCTTGTTTGTGAGATATAATATGGGGTAGCAAGTAATTAGCGACAGGTTGAAACTCTGGCTCTAAACCCGGAACTGGAATCCCAATTAGCTGCAATGAAGAAGTTTATAACAAAACGGTTGTGAAACAATACAAGCAAGACTCTATTAGCAGCCAAAAAATCTATAGCCACTGTCACGCTTTAAATTGCTATATACTGGAAAGAGTGCACCAATAAATATAGTCAATGAGTTAAATGAGCGTGCAAATTGGTATACTTCTAAAAGAACTTCAACATGATAATCTCCAAGTCAAGCAGAAAGCCCAAAGCAATGTAATATGAGGAAGTGTACATAGAATAGAAAATCAACTGAAAAGCGATAAGTCCAATGCTGATAGCAGAATATTATCACTCAGAAGTAAGAAGTGCACTACAAATTAAAATAATTACCTGAACAAAAAATAAAGCTATTGGGTTGCCCCGCATACAAGATATTCGCACATAGCGGCAAGGAGAGTAATTCATCAGGTACATCATGTCACGCCGAGGTGCCTCACAGCGTGGACGAACTTTAGCAAATGACTCTGGCTGTTTGGAAACCAACAATAGATTAAAACACAAAACTGCCAGATAGCAATCTCACTTCAAGGAAAACGAAAGCTTGAACACTATTAAGTACTTATAAGAATCATGGACGAAAAAACACATGTCAGAAGGGGAAAGACATGCTGGATAAAGAAAATACGAGAAACCTAAGATGCCAGGCTCCAAATTTTGAAATATAAAAACTGAAAATCAATACAAGAGCCATTATCAAAATGAGTACCTAATTTGGTCAACTAAATAAGCTATTGATATCCCCCAAATAAGCTTCTGACATTTAAGCGTCCCCGGAAAGTTGGCAACTAAGAAAGAGCACACATGACCTAGTTTTCTACATCATGCACCTCACATAAACTGAAAAGAAAGATAAGCTAAACATAATAGGAAAATCAAACCCCAAGAAGCAGATGATATGTTATCTTGTTGCAGTCAGGCCAATCAGCCACACAATATAGCAGAAATTTAAATTATTATTGCTACAAGTGAAGAAGTAAACATCTCAACACAGATGTAGCTCTTACTGCTCCACAGAAAAAGAGGAGAATTACAATCAGAAACATAAGCATACAGAACACAAAAATAAAACTAAAAATAGGATGACGACTTATTTACTTGCTAGGGTAACATGTACGATGTCTGGTCTTCTCTATATGGGGGCTAAGAATGTAACGCAATTAGTAAAAGTCAACCAACTAATTTGGATACAGCATTAAAGTTACAAGACAAGGTTGTTTTCTATGACATATAAAACCCTCATCATTCTCCATCCCTAGAACGGTCAAATAAATCAAAACATAGAAACATGAACTTAGCATAAGCATGATAATTGAAAGATCGTGATGAGGAAAAGAAGGGAGGAAAACCAGATAAATTATTTTACACAATCGATTTAATAATGCCGACCAATATCAGTAGACCAAACTTAAAAGTAAAAAAGTCATATCCAGACAACTTGAAGAAATAAATTTCAACAATTAAATATCTCAGTCAAAACTCATGTTTCGCTAACCTTATAACGTAGTCCGGCAGAAATTTCCCATTCCAGAACGGATTTATTATATATCCTTATGTGTGAGAGCAGACATGGTTCCTGCAATGAAAAAAAAAAAAACAGCATTAGATGACAATTGCACAGGTAATTCACAATCACAATGAAGCAAGAACAAACTATGCATGAATATTTCAGTTTCCACACTTACGTCGCCAGTATCCACTAGAGCACTAAACTACTCTTCACAGAAGCCTAGTGTCAAGTCAGTAGTTTAATTTCACAAATACTAAAAAATCCAAATTCATGGTATCCAGCACTCCCACAATTCTGTCAATTTTAATAATTTTTAAGATTATTTGCACAGGCTAGATTCTTTCACAGGCTTAGCTAAACTTGTAGACATATTGGGATCTTCAACAACTTTTATACGAAACTAGTGGTGCTTCTCTTCTACTACTATGAAAACACTAGTAGAAAAATGTGTAGTCAGTACATGGAAAATAACTGATCAGGTAAACAGCATATTACATATAGCATCAAATCCCAAATTTAATAGGGACAGTCCATAACAAACATAGGCAGAAACCACAGCATAATACTTGGTCAGTGACTTGAACTAAGGATTAAAATCCTACTTTTTTGCCTGAAAAACGATCAGAGTCACTTTCAGGAGATCTTGCACCTCACACTCGATGCAGAATAAACATGAGAAATACAATGTGGCAAATTCTAATTTATGGAGAATAAAATCATTCAAAAATAGGCACAAGTTCAGCAGACTAAACTTATGTGTTTATCAAGAGTAAAAAACCATAACTGACCATAAGATAACTGTTTGATTGATAGATTAATGGTTCGCAATATCAATGGAAAAAAGGTGAAATTCTCAAAAGTTCCATTCAATGCAGTCTTCCTTTCAAACATTTTAGTCCACAACTTATGCTTGCTCTTCCATAGGAGACACAATAATGTAAGAGCCCTTAAAGTCTAGGGTTCAAATTGGGAGGGGTAGGTGGGAACAGATATCTTTTTTTTCTTTTTTTATTTAGTATACGACAGTCAAACAAATAGGAAAAACGGTAACCGTTTTGGCAAACAAGTATATCATCTTCAGAGCAGATATCTTAGTTAGTTTATAATGATTTTGGTAGATTTGATATCCACTCGATATGGGATCATTTGAAGTCATTCCCCCAAATCAAATCCCTCAATCCAAACACAACCATAGGTGATAGAAAACAGCAAGAAAAGAGGAAAGTTACACAATAGAAAAGAATAGCCAAACCAACCCAGCTGGCTGGTCAATCTCAGAGATCTTATCGGCCGGCAAACCCGGCGTACAGCCTTTCTATCGGTCAACAGTCAAGGTCCTTAAAGACCCTGGTAGCACCCGTACCCCTGTCCCTGGGGAGAGACTCTTTGCTCTAAAAACTATTGTTGGTTGGTGATTCTCATTTATGATTTTACAATTATAAGCAATGAAAATTTTCAAATGTTTTCCAAGATAGTCTGAGCATATTCTTAGGAAACAATCCACTCATTGTACTTGGAGTCATTTAAACATGTGCTACGCCCCAATTCAATACAGCCCAACCCATGGCAAAGATTGTTATCAAGCATCAAAATCAGATATTTGGATTCGTGATGCATGATCGTGTCATATACATTGCTATCTATATTTTACAGCACAGTGCACAGTACCTCCAGTCACCACCACCTAACTAACCAACTAGAAAAAAATTAATATGTAAAAAATACAGAATATAGAACAGAACCAATCCAAATTTCAAAACTCCAGCCGTAACTCCCCTACATCAAAAGGAAACCATTTTGGGACATTCAGAGTAGTCCAAGATCATTCCAAGCTCAAATTTCTCTTACAGAACCACTTTAATCAATAAATTAATCCTAATAAACTGAATTCAAACAAGAATACAACAGCAACTACAATTCAACCAATTAAAACGCAAAAAAACAAATTGCATGAGTGGGTATACATACATCGAGCTCGAGTAAGATCCATTCTTTGGTGTTAGTGCCAGTAGACCAATGGTTGCGGAGGTCTGTATCCAGCAGATGAGCAGCCTTCTGAGCAGGGGATTCCCTCGACATGCCCTTCACTTTGTAGGACAATGGCTTCACCCTTGCCTCCAACTCCACCTCCATCTCTCTCTCTCTCTAGGTATGAGTGTTCATATATATATAAACACTTGAGAGAGAGTTTGCAACAATTCGGAATCAGTGGGGGTTTTTGAGAGCAGAAGAGAAATCTTGGGCGCCCCTTCAATTTTGAGAACTCCATAAATACCCTCCAACTTGGGAATTAAAACGAGAATATTAAGGCCATGTTTGGGTGTTAAAACTGTAAAAAACAAAACTAGTGTTTATAGATAATTCCCAAACAAAAATAATTTAAAACTTTTACTTTTATGATATATTTGAATTTCGAATTTTACTATAATATTTCTTTAAGTATTTCTTTCCCCTTTTTTTTAAGACAAATTTCTGTTTTTTTAATTAAAATTCAATATCCAAAAAATTGATAACTCTGTCGTTGTATAGTTCTGTTATTTTTTAATCAATATTTAATATTCAAAAAATTGCTAACTCTTCTCCAAAAAAAAAAAAGAAAAAATGCTACAAAAAACTACATTGTGTTGCAGAATAATAAGATAACGTGTTGCAGAATAATAAAAATGAGAAAAGCGGCACTTTATTTCATCAACAAATCCCTTTATATAGGAAATACATCTAGGGTTTACATGGATAAATGAAAATAATAAATACCCAAAATATCCTTAGTAAGTTAACATTTGATGAAGGCACACTAGATATGTTTTTCCTTTAACACTCCCCCTTGTGCCAAATTAAAAACAAAATGGTGTAGGTTTTGTTGCCTCATTAAAAACCTTACCAAGTAACAAAACCCATTGGGAAAAATAAAACTTGGTCGAAGGGAAAAAGAACACAACACACCTAGTATTAGAACTCCCCCTGAAGTCAACACACTTTCCAAGATAAATACATCTATCAAGAGAGTTCACAAAGTCTTCACATCCCTGTACTCTTTACATGCTTTTCAAAAACGGCCTTAAGCAATGACTTTGTAAATAAATCTGCCACATTTTCTTCAGAGTTCACTTTATCAACTTGAATCTTGAGGAAAGCCTGTTGTTGCTGGTTGTAGAAAAATTTCGGTGAGATGTGTTTTGTATTGTCACTTTTGATGTAACCTAATTTCATTTGTTCAATACATGCTGCATTATCCTCATAAATACACGTAGGCTCTTCAGTAGTAGAACTCAAACCACTTGTCCTTCGAATATGTGTGATGATAGATCGTAACCATATACACTCACGAACTGCTTCATGTAGCGCAATGATCTCTGAATGATTTGAGGAGGTTGCTACAAGAGTTTGTTTAGTTGATCTCCAGGATATCGTTGTGTTCCCTATGGTAAACACATAACCAGTTTGGGAGCGTCCTTTATGTGGATCAGAGAGGTATCCAACATCAGCAAAACCAACCAAAACATTATTTGGTGTTTCGGTGTAAGGGATGGTACTTTTACCCTCATCGTTATGTTTTGGGAACATGAGACCATCAGTGGTCCCCTTTTTCTCTCTGTAAGGGAAGAACAAGCCCATATCAACGGTTCCTTTTAAGTATCAAAATATGTTATTGATACCATTCCAATGACGTTGTGTAGGTCCTGAGCTAAATCTAGCTAATAAATTCACTGAAAAAGCAATATCAGGTCGAGTGCATTGAGCTAGATATAATAATGCGCCTATTGCACTTAGGTATGGAATTTCGGCACCTAACAGTTCTTCGTCATCTTCCTTTGGATGAAAAGGATCTTTCTTTAAATCCAAACTTCGACCGATCATGGGAGTGCTAACAGGATGCACTTTGTCCATGTTAAATCGCCTGAGCATCTTTTGGACATATATAGCTTGGTGAATAAGTATTCCACCAGGCCGATGTTCTAGTTCAAAACCTAGACAAAATCGAGTTTTCCCGAGATCTTTCATCTCAAATTCAGTTTTTAAATAGCTTACGATTTCACTTATTTCATTAAGAGTACCTATTATGTTCATATCATCAACATATATCGCTATAATTGTGAATCCAGAATTTGTTTTCTTTATAAATACACATGGGTATAGTTCATCATTCTTATATCATTTTCCAATCAAGTAGTCACTTAGACGGGTATACCACATCCGTCCGGATTGCTTTAATCCATAAAGTGAGCGTTTCAGTTTAATTACAAACGCACTCCGTAGTTTAGAGTCATTTGACTTAGGCAATTGAAGGCCATCAGGCACTTTCATATATATCTCTGAATTAAGATCCCCATAGAGATATGTTGTAACCACATCCATAAGTTGTATTTTCAATCCTTCGGAAACTACCAAGTTGACTAAGTAACGGAACGTTATAATGTCCATTACGGGAGAGTATGTCTCATCATAGTCAATTCCAGGGTGTTGTGAGAAACCTTGCGCTACAAGACGAGCTTTGTATCTCAGGACCTCATTTTTCTCATTACGCTTTCTGACAAAAATCCATTTATCCTACAGGCTTTATGTTTGGTGGGGCTAGCACTACCGGACCAAATACATGACTTTTTACCAGAGAATCAAGTTCTGCCTGGATTGCTTCTTTCCATTTAGGCCAATCTGCTCTTTGTTGACATTCTACAATAGAGCGTGGTTCGATATCATCGTGTTCTATAATTTCTTGAGCAACGTTATATACAAATATATCATTAATGTATATGGAAGATCTTTCCATCAACTCATATGCACTCTCGTAATCCATTGAGATTTCTTTATTCTCTGAAATCATATTAAACTTCGGAACGTCCTCCAGTAATGATTCATGGACATAGCTGTAATCAGAGATAATCTCATGAGAGGGGTTCTCTTCATTGATGATTAATAGATCAGATTGTGTCATACCAGCATTTTTCTTTCTTGGGCAGGTATCAATCGAACCAACCGGTCTCCCTCTTTTTCTTTTGGAAGCCATGGCCTCAACCACACTTCCACCAAGTGTGGTTGCAGTGTCTTTATTTGTGACACTGTGCCCTTTACGAGGGACTTCTAACCTTGCAGGCACATTTGCAGCTGGTATATGTGACCTTGTCACTTTAGCGATATCAGCAAATGCATCTAGCATCGAATCTGCTATTCTTTGAAGATCAATTATTCGTTTTACTTCACTTTCACATTGTGAAGTGTTGGGATCGAAGTGAGACAAGTGGGAACGAACCATAGTAATTCCTGTTGTTTATTTGGAGAATTCTTTTTTTCATCTCCCCT
Source organism: Scutellaria minor (assembly GCA_954870855.1). NCBI lineage: Eukaryota > Viridiplantae > Streptophyta > Magnoliopsida > Lamiales > Lamiaceae > Scutellaria > Scutellaria minor. The sequence continues at coordinate 12,288,175 of OX940738.1, read as the reverse complement.
TAACGACGGGAACACTGTCTCATCAAAGTGACAATCCTCAAATCTAGCGGTAAAAAGATCGCTTGTCAAAGGTTCCAAGTAACGGATAATGGATGGAGATTCATATCCAACATAAATACCTAATCGTCTTTGAGGACCCAATTTAGTGCGTTGTGGGGGTGCAATTGGCACATAAACTGCGCAATCAAATATGCGTAAGTGTGAAATGTCAGGCTCATATCCAGTTACCAACTGGTACGCAGAAAATGGTTGGTCAGTAGTGGGTCTAAAACGAATAAGTAAAGCTGCGTGTAATATTGCATAACCTCATACTGATATTTGCATGTTGGTGTGCAAAACCAATGCTCTAGCCACCATTTGTAGCCTTTTGATGGTGGCTTCTGCGAGACCATTTTGCGTATGTACATGGGGTACAAGATGCTCTACATCGATCCCGAGAAACATGCAATACTCATCAAATGATTTTGATGTAAATTCTCCAGCATTATCAAGCCTTATAGACTTGATAGAGTGATTAGGGTGGTGAACCCTTAATCGTATGATTTGTGCTAAGAGTTTTGCAAATGCAACATTTCTTGTGGACAATAACGGGACATGTGACCATCGCGTTGAAGCATCAACTAGAACCATAAAATATCTAAATGGTCCACATTCAAGATGGATAAGTCCACATATATCACCTTGTATTTTTTGTAAGAATGGAATGTTTTTCTTTGTGTCTTTAGCATATGAAAGTCTCGATCCTATTTTTGCTAGAGAACAAGCTTTGCAGAATGAGTGATGTGCCTTTGATATGGATAATGAGACAGAGTGAGATGTAGGTATTGCTTCTAGTGCTTTTGAAGACATTGATTTCTTTGATTTAACATTGTGATTGACATTTTGTATTGTGTCATATATCTGTCTTATTTTGTGTTTTCCTCGAAAGAAATGATGTCCATGCGAATTTTTTAAAATACGGATCATCATGTCTCGACCAGGATGTCCAAGTCGGTCGTGCCAAAGCCTATATAGGTCATTGTCCAACAATTCATTGTTTGAGACATTGTATGATTCAATAATCCGAATAGTAGTAAAATACAGTCCACTAGATTGACTTTTTAGTTTTTCTAAAATGCGTTTTCTTCCACATTCATTCGAGGTAATATATATGTATTCCGTTTCATTCTCACAATGAGTTTCCAAGTGATATCCATTGGCACGAATATCTTTAAAGCTTAACAAGGTTCGATTAGCTCTTGGTGCATAAAGAGCTTCTGATACTCTAATTGTTGTACCGTTAGACATCAAGAATTTAGCAGTTTCTCGCCCTTTTATTAATTGTGATGATCCAATCATCGTAGTCACAGATGAATTATAAGAAATTAATTCATTGAATAATTGTTTATTCCTTAAAATTGTGTGGGTGGTTCCACTATTAGCTAAACACTCAATTTCTCCACGATACATTCCTACAAGTAGATGTGGTGATGTTTATTAAAAAAAATCGAAAAATATATCTTTGATTCTTTTGAGTCTTTTCGAGCTATTTCGTATGATTTACTTTTCATATTTATTTGTTTCTTCATTCTATTATAATCACGTATGTAAGTTTGTAGTAAATACACTCAAAGAAAGCTAAAAATAAATAAATAAATAAATAATCATCTCAAATGCATAAGTCTATTCAAAAAGAAATGAAACAAAATAACAAATAGTCTGATAAAAGAAAACTCAGATCAATCAAAACCATGTCCTATAGCAATGAATGAGATCGATCAATCAAAATCAGGAACATCTATTGACATAACAAGATCCTTTTTGCTATTAAAATCAGCAATCGTGAGGTTGATATCGGCCTTAGCTCCATCGTCTTCAATATATTGAGTCTCTTGTTCTTTAGACTCTCTATATCTCTTGTAGTTGGCAGCTACATTGTTGCTTGCTAGACAATTTTTGTACCAATGTCCAGTGTCTCCACATCTATAGCAAGGTTCATTTCCAACTCTTTCTCTTTTGGCTGGAGGGTTCTTTGTTGTCCTTTGAAGATTGATGTCATTACTTCTAGGTCCAATACCACCACCACGACTAGTACCTCCACCACGTCCATTAGGCGTAACACCATCTCTCCACCATACATTAGGAGAGCCTCCACGACTCCTACCACAACCCCTACCTCGGCCCCTATGTCCTCCTCTACCTCGTGGTGTATTGTTTTCACATGGGTGTGAGTGTGAAGTAGCACGTCTTGTCCCTCTTCCTTTAGAGATATTTCCACTGTCCATTTGACCATAGTTAGTCTCAGGAATTTTCTTTGTCCTAGCTGGTCTAGCATTGTTGTTCACAAGAACTTGGTCATGTCTTTCAGCTACTTGCAACAAGTTGATCAACTTGTTGAAAGTAGTAATTCTCTTGTTGTCATATTCTAGCCTATATTGATTTGCTAGTATCAATACTGAAGTAGGAAAAGTGGAGAGAGTTTTTTGTATCATATCATCTTCTATGATTTTCTTTTCACAGAAGGTAAGACGTGCCTTTAGAAGCAACATATCTTTGTTGAAATCATTGACCCTTTTGTAGTCAAGTAAGCGGATTTCATTCCATTGTGCAGTCAATTCTGGGAGCAAAATGTTGTGAATGTTCCCAAAACGTCCTTTCAAGGCATCCCACAATTCTTTGGGTGTTTTCAACTGAAGATATTCCCAACGTAAGCTGGGGTCAATATGTCGCCTTAAGAACATTAGGGCATTTGCCTTGACATTGTCAGACGGTTCTTTGTCTTTGGGGTCTTTTGATGGTATGATTGTTGAGGTGTAGTCATTTCCTATAAAAGTAGTTTCAACATCGGAAACCCAACTATGATACTCAAGTCCTTCTGAGTCCAATATTTCAAATTCAGGTCGAGTTGGTTCAACCATCTGTTTTAAACAAAAATGAAAGACATATTTATTATGTAGATGCTAATGACGTTCATGATGATTAATAATTTAATTATTTAATTTTAAGAACATGAAATATTTATCACTAAAAGAAATTTAAACCCCATCAAATAAATCATACTAATTTCAATGCACTATTTATCCTTAAAGCAATCACATATAATAAAACATTATTGATTTGCTTTAATATGGGAATCATGACTTAATTGATTACTAGCCACTGGTCAAAGCAACAGTAGACTAATTACATAAGCAATTTAGCTTAATTCATAATTATAAAACTCTCAAAACAAATTCTAGAATCGCATCAAGACTGTGCTCTGCTTTTTGGATCGCATCATGAAAGATTTGTTAATTATATTTTATACTAGAGTTAATGGCTATTCATTTATTTGGAATCAAACTGTCAAAATAAATCAATAATCTTATTTACAAGATACCAATCACGTACACAACCCTTTACATAATTTTTTTTTTCTGGGAATCATCAAAAATTCTTTCAGTTCAACAGATTGTTCAAACTAGGGTTTATCAATTATACTCCCTCCGTTCCGGAACACTTTGCACACTTATTTGTGCACGGTTTTTAAGAAAAATTGAATGATTGCTTTATAAATGAGGGTATAAGGGTCAATTATGTAAGAAAATGACAAAAAGTAATAAAGTGTTGAGAGATAAAAAGTAATGACATTGTGTGTAAATAAGTGTGTATTGGGAGGGTAATAATTATGGTAAAATTTCCATTTTAGGGTGTGCAAAGTGTTTGGGGACATATTAAAAAGGAAAGTGTGCAAAGTGTTAAGGGACGGAGGGAGTATTATGTTTTTCTTTCTGTTTCATTATACATAATTTTTATTATATCTACAAAGTTTAAACATAACAAATAAGCAAGTATTAATTGACAGCCACAATTCGTTCAAAATATGTGTAAAGTATGGATTCATGGATTCATCTAATACATGGAGATTGTATCCATAAATAAAACGTAATTAAATTACCTTGCAGGAAAGACACGATTCTTTCCTAGGGTACTCAAGTGTATTGATTGTCAAGATGATTGTCAAGTTCACTCTTAAAATCTTTCAAAGCAGATCGTGCTGATAACGTGTTGCAGAATAATAAGATAACGTGTTGCAAAATAATAAGAATGAGAAAAACGGCACTTTATTTCATCAACAAATCCCTTTATATAGGAAATACATCTAGAGTTTACATGGATAAATGAAAATAGTAAATACTCAAAATATCCTTAGTAAGTTAACATTTGATGAAGACACACTAGATATGTTTTTCCTTTTTAACACATTGCTCTCCAATATATATAGACAGAAAATCGTTTTTGCAAACAAACTACTTATTTCGCAAACAAAATGTAGTTTACTGAGTGTAGAATACATAAGTATTAGGTAAAATAAACATTAATAGGCAGACTACATATCTACACACCTAAATCTTTTATTTCAAATGTTTTGTCTTCTATTTTTAAGTTACGGCGGTATTCTATATTAAATGATTTAATAATATATATACATATACAAAATAAAACGGTATTCACAATAGATGAATTTAACTGGTCTACATATCATTTTGAATGTGTGTATAAATATTTTTATTTCACTTATTATTATTAGATTGTATAATTTGGATAATATGAATACAGAAATCTTTTTTTTTTTCAAAGCTAAAACAGAAAGGACTGCGAGTTGAAAACGGGTTCCAATGTTGATATGGATTAGTAAAAAGGTTTGGGTGCCACAAATGGTGCATATGAAACTCCAAAGAGTCTCATGCCCAATATACCCAAAAGCATAAAACACTTATACAAATATATCCACTAAACTTTAATATTATCCCCAAATATCCAAAAGTACATTTTTTCAGAAATGGTGCAGAGAATCTGTTAAGCGTCGGTACGGATTAGCAGGCTTTAATATATACAATATATTGAAAATTTCGTTAAATCCTGAAAATTAAGGGTTTAACGAAAATAAACCATAATTTTCGCTAAACCCTTAATTTTTAGGATTTAACGAAAATTATGGTATATTTTCGTTAAACCCTTTTTTTTTGGGTTTAACGAATATTAATTTAATCCCGTTATATTATTAAATTAATTAAATAATTATCAAGTACAATAATACTATATTTTCGTTAAACTCTAAACATTAATGGTTTAACGAAGAATACATCTTGATTAAAAAATAATGAATAATTAATTAAAAAAGAATGAAAAATTAATTAATTATGCACGAATATTTTTAATTATTTAACAAGGTTTAACGAACAATAGGTAATTGTTCGTGAAACCTTTAAAATCAAGGCTTAACGAACAATAGTGTATTGTTCGTTTTTTAAGGGCTTAACGAACAATAGGGTATTGTTCGCTAAACCTTAAAATATTAGAACCCTACAAAATAAGGGCTTAACGAACAATAGATATTGTTCGTTAAACCTTGAAATATTAGGGTTTCACGAACTTTCCCTTTCACGAAGTTAACGAACTTTTGCTTGGACAATTTTTTTTTTCCAATTGAAATGAGAGAGGAGCCGAGAGGGAGAGCTTTTGGAGAGGTGAAGGAGAAGCTATGAAATTTTTGTTCAAAATTTCGTGAAACCCTATGCATTAAAGTGTGAATTAAAGTAACATTGATAGGTTGTTGTGGGGTGGGTGGGACCATTTAAGATTCTTTGATCAAATTTATATATATGGTCGTAAGATATTTTATGGAAAAATATCATTTTATATGATATATGAGATGAAAATAAATTTTTAGAGTTTATGTAGTAGTTTTAGACGAAAATTATTTCATAATTTAACGAAAATTATTTAGTAATATAACGAAAATTAATTAATTGTCATTAAACACATGAAAATTAAGGGTTAACGAAAATAAACCGTAATAGAAGCTAAACCCTAAAAATGAAGGGTTTAACGAAAATTATGGTTTATTTTCGTTAAACCCTTAATTTTTAGGGTTTAACGAAAGGATCATATTATTCTATTTGATAATTTAACGAAACTCCATTAATAATTTAACGAAAATTATTTAATAATTTAACTGTTCATATTTGATTATTTGATTATTACGAAAATTAGTTAATAATATAACGGAAATTATTTGACAATTTAACAAAAATTATTTAATAATATAAATAAAATTAATTAATTGTTCGTTAAACCCATAAAAATTAAGGGTTTAACGAAAATTATGGTTTATTTTCGTTAAATCCTTAATTTTTAGGATTTAACGAAAGAATCATATTATTGTTTTTATATCATTTCCTGCCAAACCGTACCGACAACTAATAGATTCTCTGCACCATTTATGAACAAATATGTTTTTGGGTATTTGGGGACAATATTAAAATTTAGTGGGTAGAATTGTATACATGTTATATGAAATTGGGTATTTGGGGGTATTTTCTCAGCTGGAAAAGGCATATGGGCTTTTCTATATTAGCTTGGAATAATTTTTGGATAATTCTAAATGTAATCAACTTTTTCTGTGTTATTTAAGAACTTTCAGATATTAATTTGGTAAATATTCTATAGTAGAGTTCAAATATAACTTTTTAACAAAGAATTTTATTTTATCTAAATATTAATTTTAAAATTATTAAATTTAAAATCAAATATAATATAGTTATTTAAAAATTATTGTAATTGTAATCATTATATATCTAAATTACGTATTTGAGAGTTTTATATACTCACTCTAATGTCTAATGATTAGTGGAACAATTAATGACATATGAAAATAATCAATCTCGTCAGAAATTAAAATCTCCTAAATCTGAATGTAATTTAATTTTGTATTTCATTTCACCACTGTCCATATACATAGCAACAAATAAAGAATCAAATACAAAATTATAATACTATATGAAATCAATCAGGATACTTCATCATATCTCCTTCAATTATGTTTGAACATCATTGAATTGAATGTGTTAAATGTGACTATTTAAAGAAAGAAAGTTTTTTTTTTTTTAAGGACAAAAAAAAAAAAGGACAATTGATTTTTTTTCTAGAGAGAGAGAATTTAGATAGGCCCTCCTCAAAAAAGCCAAGCCAGCCAGAATATCACCAAGAAGCAAACTTTGAGACAAAGAAAAAACAATAAATTTCCCCTCTTTTAAAGCACCATTATCCCTCCATAAAACTCACACCTCATTAAAACCTTCAAACAAGATCATGCAGCTGCTAAAAACCCTCTCAAGATTCATCATCAACCTTCTCAAAATCCACTCTTAATCCCTTCTAGATAATCAAACAATGATAGGGGAATCAAGAAAGTGGATGATATTAGTAGCCACAATATGGATTCAAGCATTCACAGGAACAAACTTGGTCTTTTCATCATACTCCACCGATTTGAAATCGGCTCTAGCCATATCACAGGTGCAGCTCAACTACATATCGATTGCTTCGGATCTTGGCAAGGCGTTTGGGTGGTGTTCCGGTGTTTCTCTTCTGTATTTTCCGACATGGATTGTTATGTTCATTGCTGCTTTCATGGGACTCATTGGTTATGGCCTCCAATGGCTTCTCCTTCACCACATCATCTCTCTGCCTTATTTTCTGGTTTGTTTCTTCCTTCAATTTCTCTCTATCAGCTTCACTATTAAATCAAAGCTATAGTTCTTCTATATTCTTCAAGTGATTGCATGACCTTTATTCAATTTTCTTTGAACTCAATCACTTTGATACTATCAATTCATCAGAGAGACAGAGACTAAAAAAAAAAAAGATTCCTTCTTCACTTCTGCTTTTCCTATTATCTGAAATGAGTTGCACCGTGCAACAGTCACAATCACATGTTTCATGATAAAGATTAATTAAGCTTTCTTGTCTACATATCTTTCTTACAAGGATTACTAGTTTATTAATAATTAGAGCATCTTATCACACCATTACTGGCTCTATAATCCAAATAGTACCTACCAAATAAACAAATCATGATAGTGGTTTATTTTATGCCCCCCATATTAGTTAAATAGGGATAGGTGGAAAAAGGACAATCTCATTAACTACAGCAAATAAATAATGATGTGTGTTTGGCATAGTGTGCCCATTAAGGGAAGCAAAAGTGGTTGGATGGTGTAACAAACCTTCAACATATCAGGTCACTATCATTCTGCTTTTAGATGAACATATTAGGTAAGCAAGCATCTTGACATAATCCATTTTCAGGGCATTGTAGGTGTGGAACATGCCATAACAAAAAGTCATAACAAAACTTTTTCAGATGCCTTAAATACCCTTTTAGCTTTGTGATCCTTCATGATCTAATCTAGGTTATCTATTTCACCTTCGTGATCTAACCATTGTGATTTATTTGAGCTTTGTAACCTATGTCTGCCTCAAGTTTAAGGGTAGTTATGTAATTTGATCTCAAATTTGGGTAGAAAACATGTGTTTTTACCAAATGAGTATTCCCTTGTACGTCAAAAATAATTGGGGGCACAACAGGGCAAACGAGGCGAGCCAAGTCGAGTTATTATAGGTCGGGGCCAATATTGCCTTCCTGACATCAAGAATTTCAAGAACTGCAGTAACTAAGATTCTGTCATGGATAGCATACTTGCTAACAATGCCAAATAATGAACTTTGATGCAGTTTTCAATATCTACAGGTTCTTGTGTTATCTTTGTTGGCTGGTTCTAGCATCTCCTGGTTCAACACAGTATGTTATGTTCTCTGTATAAAAAATTTCCCAGCAAACAGGGCACTAGCTTTGTCCATCAGTATAAGCTTCAATGGTGTGAGTGCTGCAATTTACAACCTTATTGCTAACTCTATTGACCCTAATGATAACACATTGTATCTACTCCTCAACGCCCTTGTCCCCGTAATCATATCAGTCATGGCTCTCCCACCTATCGTTCACCATTCACCTCCCGATGCCTTTCCATCTGAGGCAACTAATCGTGACACTGTCTACTTTCTCTTCTTAACTGTACTAGCTGTTATCACAGGCCTATATCTCCTCCTCTTAAATTCAATATCATCCACTGTATCTATTGCTCGTCTCGTTCTATCTGGAGCTATAGTTTTGTTAGTACTGCCCTTAGTTACACCTGTGATGGTACACGGATGGAAATGGGCACGGAGAGTCATCAGTGTTGGCTTCCAACTAAGAGAATCGAGGTTCAGTTTGGTCGACAATGATGACCTAGATATCTATAAAGAGCTCATGGAAACCGAGACACCAAATTATCATGATTTCTTGGACAGTGACCTAAATGAGGATGGTTTTGACAACAACGATCCTTTCAGAGATCAGTTAGTGGTGTTAGGAGAAGAGCACTCGACAAGGATGCTCATTCGCAATTTGGATTTTTGGCTATACTACTTTGCGTATTTCTGTGGTGGGACATTAGGACTTGTGTACAGTAACAATCTAGGACAAATTTCCGAATCACTAGGTTATCACTCGGATATTGGTTCATTGGTGTCTCTCTATTCTGCATGCTCGTTCTTTGGTCGCTTGCTTTCTGCCACTCCAGATTTCTTACAAGGGTGAGTATCTGAACATACTCCTACATGTTCCATTCTTGCAAGAACCCTAACTTTATACTTAATAATGTTCTAAACAATGCAGGAAGATGTACTATGCAAGAACTGGATGGCTAGCCTTGGCCCTTGTACCAACCCCAATTGCATTCCTCGTGCTTGTTTTATCAAATAGTAAGACTATGCTGCTAGCTGCTACAGGCTTAATTGGACTAAGCTCGGGTTTTGTTTTTTCAGCAGCAGTGTCGATCACATCAGAGCTCTTTGGTCCTAACAGAGCTGGAGTCAATCATAATATTCTTATTACAAACATCCCACTTGGATCACTACTCTACAGTCTTCTTGCAGGTCTAATATATGAAGGGAACATAGGAAAATCTAACAATGTTGTTCCTAGAGACGGATCAATGGTTTGCATTGGCGGGAATTGCTACCGTGAAACTTTTGTATGGTGGTTTTGGATCTCACTGCTAGGTCTAACTTCTAGTTTGTTGCTTTCACTCAGAACTAAGGCTACCTACAACCGTTTGGAGAAACACAAACACAGAACTCAAACTACATTATTGAAATCCTTTTCATATCATGAGGAACAATGAAATTGCAGCGTAATATTATCAGCTATCTTGTAGATACTAAACATGTAATGTTCAAGATAAAGAGAATGTTCATTTCTTATTAGCATACCCTTCCAGAAAAGAAACGCAGGATAAGAATGCTGGAAACTGAACCAAAGCTAGCTAATTCCTAGATGAGAACCGGGCCAAAACGAGAACTGTTACATTAGAAATTTTTACAAGATACATAGTGAACCAAAAGCAAAGGTAATTAACTACAAGTATCCATTCATATGACACATATTGTATCTAAAAAGCTTGAACAGGTAGAAAACAGATGAGAGAGATTTCATCAGAATAAACTCCAGATGTTAGTGACATAGAAGTCTTAACACTAACAAAACATTACCATAAGCACAACAACAATAGAGCATGTAAAGCTCAATCTAATCGATATCTATTGGTTTCTCTGGTGCCTTACCACGGGAGTCAATCTCAGCCAGCAACTCAGGTGGCCAATAATTCCTGAGAATATGAACTTTGAATCTAACATTTGCACTGCTGTTCTCCATTAGTTCAAAGACACAAGCATCTCCTAATGTCAGATGGTTTTCAGTGACAAATGTTCTCCATCTGAGGTCAAACCTAGGTATACCGGAGTCTCCAATGTAAGATAGATTCCAGATCTTGCCCCTGTGTCTGAGAACCACAGGGGCAGTAACACGAGGAAGCAACTGAGTCATACTGGAAGGAATGTGCTATTAGCAGCAACAAAAGACTTTCGTAAGTAATGGTGCAACTAGAAACTACTTGTCTTGAACACATAGATATGTCATAAAATAATTAAAAGAAAGATCACTCTCTGGAACTAAATATGTAACACATTAATACTCACAACTACACAGTAAAGCTAATATGATGTCATTATCAAACTTAAATTTGTTAAAAGAGCAAAACATTGCCATCAATTACACCACAAACTTTTTCATTGTCTATACGGTAGTAACATATCTTGTACAAAGGTCTCTCTACAAGAGAAAGCCAGTCATATTACTGAATGTTACATTTGAATTTTCAACTAGTACGTTCTAATAACAGCTGATTCTAGACCAAAATCATACAATAATACACTTGTCATACGAATCCAAAACACAAGATCGATATTATCGTACTAGTATCTTAGTCAAGCAAACAACATATTGCAGTTAATCAAGGATAATGTCATAAATAGAAACAACAAATTACAAAGGACTCAGAGCAATTACCAGTTGACAGCGTGGAGCTACTTGTGATTTTGCTAAAACCACATCGAAAAAGGGCTTTCCCGAGAGATAGTAAATGCCATCTTCTTCCATTTCATCTGCTTTGACACTTGATTTAGGGTTTATAACTTCTTTCATTGTGCAAACCTGGAAAAAGTTCTAAAATCGATCATTTTGATAGTTCCAAACAATTCTTCAGCGGAATAATCTTTATATGAATCAAAGTAACGTAACCTGAGATTTGCATACATTATCATACATAATTTCAAATAATATCAAACAAATTTGATTTCCGAGCACGAAGCCAGCTCAGACGATTTATCTAATGCATATTCACATGAAAAATCGAATTAAAATCTCCACATATTCATTGCAAACCCAAAATCCAAATCCTAGTTACAATATTCAGGGGGAAAAAAGAAAAAAGAGAAAATTATTCACATGCAGTATAATTCCACGTACCTCCATTAGCGCAGCATCTAGTTGGGATTCTTTGGAAGGGGTCGCTGTGATTCTGGGTTTTACTGTTTTACACTTTCCTGGTAATTAAGGAGCACAAATAATAGTAATAAATATATATTTATAAATATTTCTTAAATAATATAATGGTATTATTCCAACATGGTTTACTATTATTTTATTAAATACACAATTAATCATAAAAAAACTAAAATACCCTCCACACATATATCCTTTCTTTTGTAATTTTTTTTTCATCTTTTTTTATTCTTTGGTGTTGTTTCTTTAATTTTTTTTGAGGAATTGAATACAAAATTTATGTTGGGCATCTCACGAATTTGTTAAATATATAAAAATTGAATGAAAAAATGCAAAAAAAATCGATCAAACTCAACCATCTCCGTTCGGCCTTGGTTGGCCGAACACGCAGAAGAGTGTTCGGCCACCATGACCGAACATGTTATAGTGTTCGATCTGGATTTGGACGAGTTCAATCTAGTCAATATTTGGATAAAGATTTATTTGCCCAAGATGAATTTAAGAAAAAATATGAATAGAATAATTTTTATGGATCTCTTTTGTTCTTCCCATATAGCGAATTTGTGGCGATAAAATAAAAAAAGTTTCTTCATGAAATGCCTTTAAAATAATCTTAAAGTTTAATGATCGATAATGTAAATTAGTTGCTATAAATAATTAGAAATTTTGATAAATAAGTTTTAAGGTTATCTGTCCCGCTTTAATATCAAATTTTAAGGACTGACAAAATTCTGAAATTTTGAGTTTTGTCACAAGACGTTTAAATATGACTTTTGTATGCTTTTTAGGGGGAAACTGGAAAGCCTTTATGAAAATATTAATTACAGATATTATCTCGATTTCATAACTCTATTAAATAAATAAATAGTTAAATTTAATGAATTGTAAAATTTAAATAGAACTGAGAATTTGATGTTAAATAGACTCAACCAATCTGAATTTGGACGAATTCAATCTGGTCTGGATTTCGATGAGTTCAATCCGGTCAATACTTGGATAAGGATTTATAAAATTCTACAATTCTACTCATTTTTCTACAATTCACAATAAAACATCTAACTTGTTCCACTTTTTCTACAAATCCCAACAAATAACATTTGTATTGCCTAATATGATCATAACATCTTATTTTTACAAATCCAAAAAAATAAATCTACTTTTTTTATAATTTTTAATGTGAAAATGATATTTTAACTATCTTATTACCTATAAAATTCAATACAAACACAAGATTTTCAGAATTCATACTCACAAAATTTATATGCATATTCCTTGCAATAAAACACACTATTTTACATCAAAACACACACTTAGAAACATTACTATAATCTCATTAACACCAATTAAATTTTAGCTAATCTCAAACCTAAACTTGCAACAACCACCTCCATCTAGAACAAACAACTCCATTTTCAAAACACCAACTGCAGAATAAACAGTACATATTTTTTTAATTCTGATTTTTTAATTTTTTTTTTCTTTTCTCTTAGAAATCAAGTTCCTCTCCTCCACTTGCAATTGTTAATAAGAATAAACTACAGTAATAATAGCCCTTCATTCCCCATGCAACCACATATAATTATAATTTGATAAACATTTTCAGTGAGATATATTCAGACATAATATGTCCATTACACATAGAAACGAAGAAGATGAACATAAATCTAATCAAAATGACATAAAGAGTTGAGACATAAATCTAATCAACAACATGAAATGGTGTCTCAGGCTCATCACCATGATAATTAATACCACGAGCTTCGAACTCAGCAAGTACATCAGGCGACCACTGATTCCTAAGGATATGGACTTTGAAGCAAAGAGCAGTAGGGTTGTTGTCCATGAGTTCCAAGACTAAACCATCTTCTAACTTGAGATGATTGTCGATGATAAAAGTCTTCCAATGTCTAGATTCGAATCCTGGTCGATTTTTGTGCCCCGTGTAACCTACCTTCCAATTCTTGTCACCATGTTCAAGAACCACTATCACGTGTGCACGAGGAAGGAATGGGACCATAGAGCTTGGCATCCACTGTTTCCAACAACATATATTTTCTAGTTAAAATTTGTCAACTTATTCATCATTATTTTCTATCTCATTTTTAAGAAATTAACTGGACATATAGGAAGACCTCGAATAAGTTTTGAATTTCAATCTATATTTATTACACAGTACTTTACATATCATCTAATTTGCTCCTATTTCACGAGATGACTAAAATTGCACCAGATCATGTCACTAAATTAACAATTTTGAAAAATAAAATGAAGAAACAACGAAATCTCGAAAAATGTGTGGATTTCTTTTCGACTATTGGGTCCCACTATAATTGTCCTAGAAAATATAATATATGAATTTTTGTTGGACGATATAAAACAAATTAGATTTCGACTTTTAGAAGATCGACTCATAAATTTATATTTATGAGATGACTTATTGAAATTTCTGTATTTAATATTCATTCCTAAACGCATCAAATTAAACATATATATATATATATATATATATATATATAAGAGTTCCATTAGTCAAATAAACAAATAAATGTGATTATTTAATCATAAAAGTTCATAAAACAAAATTTGATGAATATAGTTCATGAAGTGAGCCACATTATACACAAATCAATACTCATTTTCACAAACATTATATATATTGTAAGTTGTGGATTATAAATTGACTTATGTTATGAAATTCTAGCTATAAGATAATCTCACAAAATCTACTCAAATTTAATAAAGAACGAAGAGAATATAAGTAATTACCAATTGAAAATGTGAATAAACCTGTGATCTTGATAAAACCACATCAAAAAATGGCTTCTTCCCTGAGAGATAGTAAATGCCATCCTCTTCAGCTTCACATTTTAAAGCACGTTGAGTTTCTTCATTGTTTTTGCCCATCTGAAATGTGTTAGAAATTATCATCTGCATTATTATAATGATTACAAATTTTCATTTTTAGACTATTCATAGATGCAAATGACATATGATATAAATGTGACATTCTAGTTTTCTAAAATTTAAATAAAGGGTATTTTTGACAAGTCAATTTTTTTTTAAATACCAATCAAAATAAACTAATAGTCTTTTTTTTTTTTTTTTTTTAAGTCTAGAGCAAAATTTAAGTAAATAGAAATTCATGAGTATACGGTTGAAAATATTCTTACTTACCAATGAGGTAGACTAGTGTTTTGAACTAACATTTTCAAAATGAAACAAATGTCAAAATAAATTATAACCATACGAAACATGGAGGAAACGAGACTTTCTAAAATAGAAGCAAGTGAAATTAAATAAACTTCTTGACACTATCCATGTCCGTGCATCCATCCCACTCCACGTCACAACATTTTATTTTGAAAACTTAGATTTTATACTAAGATGAGTAACAACGAGTTCTGTGGGATATGCTTATTTGAATTAAATATAACACTTAAACGCAAGATATTGATACAACTTAAAAAAATATGCATAAAGAGACATTTGTAGGGGATTTGCCAATCAATTACACATAGCATGAATTCATCAACCACACTCACATTTAATAAAGACAAACAAGATCTCACCTTAAAAGTTGAAAATCTCGAATGAAATTGAATGTTAGGGTCTACACCTCGTGAGTCTCGCATTTTTTGTTACCTAATCATAGAAAAACGAAATAACAACTAATCTTTATATCTAATTGTTACTCGAAACTCTAAGAATTAGTTTTAAATAAAACTGGGACTATAAAAGAATTAAAATTCGGATTTGAGATTGATCAAGAACAAAAATAAAGTTTTTGAAGCTAAACTAAAATTTCAGAAAAAACTGAAATAATTTATGGAATCAAAAACAGAATCATAAGTGGTGTTGAATCTCTCTCTTTTCCTTTTTCCTTTCCACACTCCTCTCGTTTGATCTTTTCAATTCTCCTTAATTTAACTATTTTCCTACTATATTTTTCACCCTAAACATCAACAATGGTAGGGTTTCATAGATTTATCTCTCTTCCATCAGTTATCACTCAATTTCATTTAAAAATCTAACCTAAATTTATTTCATACCTATATATAAGGATAGAGAAAAATAAATTAAAAGGTAACATAAAAAGAAGAGCAAAGAGAGAAATAAATACGTATCTTGCCTAACCTAACCTAAAGATTATCTTTTATTTATATGATTGAGATATGATTAATCCTAAATTGAAAAACAACCTAATATAAATTTGGAGTCGTGGACTATTTAAAGTCAAAAGATACTCAAAATCTAGCTACTGCAAAATATCAATAATAGTAAAAATAATAATAATTAAAAAGGAAAATAAAATTATGGGTACTACAATAATCATGTGAGTTCAAAAATATTCTCCACCCGATTTAAACACAGCCATGTTTATTCAAAATATATTTAATTAAATCGAATGAAACTATATATAATATTTATATATACCATCAATTCTCGATTATAGCATCCTCTAAATCAATCAATTAGAAGTTTGTCTTCAAATAATTTGTTTTCTTTCTCACCCTTATATAATTCAGATGATTCATCTGGTGCAATCAGAATACACATATGTATTCAATCAAACTATCCATATATTCATCACGGACAAATCGAAAATATAATTATTTCCTCAACATAAAAATAAAAAAATCTTATGAAATATTATGGCCACATACCTCCTTTCCAGAGCAACGAGTTGAAGTTTAAGGTCTTGTTCGAAAGATGTTGGATTATTATCGCTGTATATTATGGGTTCCACTTTTACCCCTTTGTAATAGGTTATCGAAACGACATCTTCATTAAAAAAGGTAATTTCAATATAAAAAGATGCCATTATTAATTTGAATATGAAAAGACATCTTTATTAGTTAGGGAAATAATTGTTTCAAACATAAGAAATCATTGACTAAAAAGATGTTTCTTTATATATATATATATTTCAAGTCAAGTTATTAGTGTATTTGTGTCAAAAAAATTACTAAAAAAGATGTTTTGATATATTAATTGGTAAAAATAACATCTTATAATTATCCCAATAAGAATTTTTTTTTTCCAAGTATTGATGGATTTTGTTTGAAAATACTTTATATTCTTGAATTACGTAAGATTTGCTTATTTTTCTATTAAGACTAATGTAGGATTATGTTGAAAAAATCATAGATATTTTGTTGGTAATTTTCTAACATAAATAGTCCTTAATTAAATCATGAAATCTAAAGATTAGTTTAATATGAAGATGACAAGTTTTTCGAGTTCTTGGAACATGGTTCTTGTGGATAATTTTGACCTTTTTCACACATGCAATATTTTTATAAAATAGCGGTTGTTTATACTTTATAGAACTCTTTTCAACTTAGGGTCTTAAAAGATAGTTAATTAACAAATATGACTTAATTAAATCAGTCATGGAACCTCATAGAAAGTTTGTTATTTTATCGTATTTTTTTACAAATTTATAACATATTACCTACAAAAACTGTACATTGCGAACACATGTAATATGCAAATCAGATCCCCTGTACCTTTCATGAATGTTACTGGAATAAATAAATAAAAAATATTTAAATTACGAAATTGGATCTTTAAATGGATTTTATAATTTGATTGGTGTAACAAAAACTATATTTTGCGAATAAAGCTCTGTTTTAAAAAATTGAAGTTGAGCACTATTAGATCAGATTTTATGTTAAATTTACAAATTTTTAAGAAATCATGAAACGATAAAAGTAAATATTTGATTTAGAATAAAGAGAATCTACATTAAAATTAAGATTTATGTGGTTTCCTTCCAGGAAGATTCTCACTTGGTTAGGATTTTGAATGAAGATAAAGATACACGAGATTACATAGCCAGTCTTGCTTATAAACCAATCTTCTTTTCTTTCTTTTATTTTATAACGTAATTGAATCAATCTTAAAACTCTATTTAATCAGTAAGTTTCTCACTATTTTTTAATTTCTTTTTATTTTACAACTTTTTTTAACATTCATGGCTGAGTATTCTGAATTACATGTATGAGATAATTCAATTTGTTCCCACCAGCGTTTCCATGCAATAACACTAACATTACAACAATGAGCAAATATTCAAGAATATGGCATTGAAACCAAATCACAGGCATCACGCGAAAACATACTTCGTCTGAAGGAAGAGTCGAAGCAGTCGAGTACAACACATTGTCGTTAATTTCTCAGAGACACGAAAAAAGAAGAAAACTGACCTGGGGAGATGGACTGATATACCTTTACAAGATCGAAGAAACTGCAGGGCAAGATGAAGATTATGTGATGGTAGTATGGCACCAATACCTGAATTGAAAACTGAAGAGCATACATAGATCACATGTAGCAATAACTTACAGACTTGGAACAAAGCAAAACCACCATAAAGATTCTAGTTGAAGGCCATATAGATAGCACATTCTTTTTTCCTCTCATGTTCTCTCTTGCTGTATCAGTATCCCACTCGTAAAATCCGTTAAGTTGGCAAGACAGTCAAAACACATTTTATCAATAGGAACCAAATCTTTACTAACAAGACAGGTATAAGAAACATAGACAAACATGGAATGCAGGTCTAATGAAATAGTCATCGTATAAGTTATAAGTATAGTGTAGGAAATGCAAATGACAAGCAATAATCTTTCAATTACGCCTAAAAGATGATAGTTTAATGCCATTAGTAACATTGCAAGCAATGTAAACGAAAAAGAAGACGAGAAACGTTTAAAATTGCCTTGAACAACAGATAACCAATAACCGAACAAAACTTCCCAACAGCCAGAACAAAGAGGAGCAAAAACGAGTCCATTTCTACCGAAAACACACAAGACATAGAAAACAACCTCTACTTATTCTTTCCATCTCCTTCAACCTTCGGTTTCTTAGCTGTCGCCTGCGAATACAAGAAAGTCCCAAAGATCGCGACAGCTGATCCAAGAGCGTTTAGTGGCCTAACCGGATTCCTGAAAACCAAGACCGAAGAAATAATGACCACGACCCTCTTCATCGTGTTCCCAACTGAGAACGTGAGAGGGCTAATGTCATCGAGTGCCTCATATGAGGACTGGTTATAGAGGTGATAAAAGATCCCGGATATCATCACCCAGAGATAAAAAGTCGAGGGCTTTCCAACGGTCGCGATAGCTTTGTGGTACCCTGCAACCCATTGAGACCCTTCCACAAACACAGCCACAGGGAAGAGGTAAAACAAGGAGAGTATAGTGATCCAACCATACATGTTCAACCCATTCACTTCCTTGAAATTCTGCAAACTCTTTTTCGAGTAAATGTTACGAAGCACGAATCCTACGTTACTAATCATGGCACCCCAAAGACCCCCAAAATTGAAGGACACTTCAGTGACAGCAGCTAATGAGCAACCAAAGACTATGGGGATTATAGAGAGCCACACCGGGAGAGGATATGAGTCACCAATGAAGGATGAGAATAAGACAGTAAATGCAGGCTCAGCAGATTTTATTACATGAGTGAAAGAGACAGCCACCTTAGAGAAAGAAACACATGCTGATATGTGGCCTACAGTGTGGAAAAGAGCAGGGCCAAGAAGAGCAACAATGAAGGATTTGTCTATTTTAGGGCAAGGTTGTATTTTTAGAGACCATAACATGAGCATCCAAACAGAGCCACAGAATAGCTGAAACGATGCAAGAAGCCATGGATATGGGAATATGTTCAAAGCTTTCTTATTGTAAATATTGAAAATAATGTTCTGTAAATACCAGAGGCCAAAGACGATGGCTAGTTTGAAACTCTTCTTTGGCTTCGAGGCTTCGATTTCTCCATCTGGGCTCGATTCTTGGGGGGTCTCAGATGCTGCATCGAGCTTGTGGGATGAGAATCTTGAGGAAAACCCAAATGGGTGCCCCGAGATTTTGCAAAAATCGGATCTTGATTTGGGGATTTGGCGAACCGGGTCGGGGGAGGATCCGAGTGAGAACCCGGAATTTCTGAAGGGATTTGGAGGTGGGTTCAGGAGCTTTCGATCGAAGGGTGAAGCATTAATGGAGTGTCTGGTGATGGATTTGGAGAAAGCGACATTTGAGGATGGAAGAACGTTCAAAGATAGCATTTTTCAGACAACAATGGTGTCTGGTAAGAGAATTTTGAACTCAAATCTGAGTTAACGAAAATGAATTAAGGGTTGCAAGAAAACATGGAAAAGAAAAACAAAAGAAGGTGAATTTACCTACCCACTAGGCACTAACTCTGCAAGATTTCTAGGTTCTGCATATATAACTTTGCAAATATTAATTTTTAATTTTTTTCCTTTTTCTTTTTTTTAATAATTTTTCTAGGATCTTATTTTTTTATAAAAAAAATGATATTTAAATTTTAAACCCACACGTGTCTCGACGATTAGAGAAAATAACAGCGTTTTTAGCGTATTAGCTACAGCTACAGACAGCTTCGATACAACGTTTATATTTTTTCTGTGTCTATATGTAGATTTGTTAGATTTTTGACATGAATTTAATAAGTAATTGGAAAATTTTATTAAATTGATTAATTTCCTATTATAATCACAGGTAACAAATATTATATTTTTAAATATATTATTTAATATTTTTTATATGTTTAAAACAAAAAAAATTGTATAGGAATATAAAAGGTAAATAAGTTCATGTATGGAATGGGTAGATTATTATTATTATTTTATTTTTGAGTTTGGTAAATAGAAAAATAAAAATCATTAAACTTGACTCGTGTTGGATTCGATTAGAGCTCATTTAAGCTTAACTTATTCATATCATACACATTTTTTTTAATCACTAACAATTTAAATAAATTTTAGTATATAGTAGTGCATATGTTCGACTATATTTCATTCACTTACCAACCATAATCAGTATAACTGACTTGAACAAATATTTTCTTCAAATTTGCTTCTTCTTTTTTTTTTTTTTTGTTTCAATCTAAACAAACTTTGATCAAGTTTAATGTAAATCAAATTCAAATAACTTTGTTTCATTATCATTATTGTTTCTATTTTCTACTAATAGCCGAATTGAAGTACTATTCTCCTAAATATATTGTTAAATCAAAACAATACTGTGTACAATGTTTGAGTTGACCATGAGAACAATGTGACTTATGAATGAATAATCAACAGTTAGGTAAGCAAATCCAACTTGAAATCCTATACTAATATTACAACTCATGAAAAATAAATTATTTTCTTTATGGGCTCATTCTACTTTGTTCATTTTTCAAGGCTTGGATCCTATTAAAAAAAAAAAAAAAGAATAAGAAGAAGGATTGAGATCCATGCAATTTGAAGAACTGCAATCTTTTTCTAAGTATTAATAATTAAACTATTATTACTAAAAATTTAGTAGGTAGAAATTTGGGTAGGAACATCTCACTAATCAAATTTTGTTAGATGAAACTCATCTAATTTATTAAACATTATTATTAAGTTAAAAAGTAGCTTTATTTATATACAAGAGTTTCACAAGAAAGTGTTTGAAACTAGTGCGATCTCAATAACTTAATCTCAATCTGTTATTATAACTCAAGTTAAAAAAAAAAAAAAAACCAAGCTCCGTAAATATCTCACTTCTATTTGATTTAATATGCATTTGTGATATTAGATGATGAATTTGATGAATCAAAGAAGCGTATGTAAAAATTAATTAGTTACTTATAAGAGTTTATATCTACATTGAAATTTAAAAATTTATACATTAAAAAAAAAAAAAACCATTTAGGATGGAGAAAATATCAAATAATTTAATTTATTTTTCAATAGTAGTTCAAGTGACTAAGAGCATCTTCCACCGTCGACACCATTTTTTCACCAAATTCCATTTTTTATGGTGAAAAAATTGGTTTATCTCCCACCAATAGCACACAATTTCTTTATTTCACCATTTTTGATGGAAAAATAGTGTATTTGATCTTCCACCTATTTCATCAAATTTTCCACCAAATAATAAAATATTAATATTACACCATGTCACCATATTTCACCATTTATAAGGATATAATTTGGTTTGGTCTCCCATGGTATTTCACCAAATATATCACAAAATTATGTATTTTAATGTTAATCATAATTTTGGTCTATTTTATTTCCATATGATTATAGATCTGATTTTAAATAATCATTTTAACTATATAATTTCAACAATGATAAATTTCAAAAAAACTATTTTACATGAAAGAAAATCAACTTAAATTATAATACATATAATAAAAACATTACAACATGATAACATTACAACATGAAAGAAAATGAACTCAAATAAATAACATTACAACATATATTAATCTAAAATCATAAAAAATCTCATTCACCATCGTCATCATCTTCAACATCATCGATTTGACCATGTTTGTCCCATAAATGTGCTACCAATCTTCTTCTTAGTTCATTATGCTCTCCTTGATTTATCAGATTTCGATGTCGACCAAGAAAACTAACATAATTTGTATTATTAAAATCTCTTGAAAACTCAACAAACGGGATAGTGGGTGAACTATCATAGTCAAGGTTGGCGTTTTGATATCCACTACGTTCTTCCTCGACTATCATATTGTGCATAATAATGTATGCAAACATGACTTTATGTAAGTCTTGCTTCTTCTAAAATCGAGCCGCTTCTCTAATAATTGCAAATCGAGCTTGAAGAACTCCAAATGCATGTTCTACATCTTTGCGATACGATTCATGTTCCTGTACGAAATAGTTTTCTTTAACACATTTGGGCACATTAATGGCTTGTACTAAAGTTGACCATGTAGGATAAATATCATCAGCTAGATAATACCGACATTATAATTCTTACCTTTAATTGAATAATTAGCCGGTATAGATGTACCATTGGTTAATGCTTGAAATATAGTCGATTTTTGTAGGACATTAACATCATTATTTATACCTGGAAGGCCAAAAAATGCATGCCATATCTAAGTATCATGTGATGCTACTGCTTCAAGTATGATGGTGCACTTCTTATTGCGTCCACGGTATGCCCCTGCTTGAGCTGTTGGGCAATTCTTCCACTCCCAGTGCATGCAATCTAGGCTTCCCAACATCCCAGGAAAACCACGAGATTCTGCAACTTGTAACAACTTTTCTATGTCTTCTGCATTTGGATTTCTCAGATAAATTTCACCAAATACCGTGACAATGTCTCGGCAAAATTCTTTAACAAATCTAATTAGAGTTGACTCACCAATCCGAAAATATTGATCAAATGAATCAGCAGAAGTACCATAAGCAAGAAATTGAATAGACGCACACATTTTTGATATGAAGTAAAACTTTATCGTCCTGTAATGTCGTAGGATTTCTTCCATGAATTAGAATGGTTTTTTAAACCCCTTCTAATTTGTTGAAATAATTCACGACTCATTAGAAATCGCCTGCGAAATTGTTGATAATATGTGGGATTTTCACCAAAGTAGTCACTTTTGAGTTGAACTGCACCAACTTATCTTCCATGTTCTTTATATGCATGACCAACAACGGCCCCTCCCCAATTACCATGAGATTGGGATAAATAATATTGTTGCATCATTTGTTGTTGTTGGATGATATGATTCTATTGGTTTGTGTTTCTTGTTTGAATATCAAACTCATTTGAAGAATCTTCAAGATCAGATTCATTGTTGAATGAAGATGATGAAGATGAGGATTGACTTGGAATATGGTGAGATGGTCCACCTTCGTAACTCATTGTGTTACTTGAACTAGGAAGATGTGATAAATTTTCTATGGTTGATGAGTAATATTACTACTATATATAATATATTATTTATAGACATATTACTTGATTATATATAAGAACCTTATCTATAAATTAAATCAAGTGGTCTAAGTGGCCATGTGACTTACTGTCAGAAAGCATATTGTTTGCAGACATTGATATGGTGAATATATAGTGTTTTGCATTGATAAATGTATTATAAATGAATGCATAGGTTTTGCATAGTGGTCTATATGTTTAGTCACTTCATTTGGTAAAAATGAAAAGAGACCCACTTGATTTTGCATTGAAAGTTGAAAAGATTTTACAGGCTCAGCTGTAACATTTATCATCTATCTCCTCCTCACAAGCAAGTGGTCATGTCATATTTGCAGAAAGCATAGTGTTTTGTCACTTCATTTGATCATGTATCAAATCCTACATCTTTTGCATTGATAAAAGTAAAGAGACCAGACCCACTTTAATTTGTATTGATATTTAAAAAATGCATACCATTATATTAATCTATATATATATATGATCAAATGTATCATATAATTCCTCACTCAAAATCCTACTCTCATCACAATATTAGTAATTTTCTAAAAAATGAGTCAAAGAGGTCTTGGATTCAAGGTACTTGAAGATGAAATTCTTTGTAATGTATATGTACATCATTCATCTGATAGTGCGATCGGGACATATCAGAACAAAGATGATTTGTGGTAAAAAAATAAAGAGCTACTACAACCACGAAGCCGTTGATGTAAACAAATTTGAGCGTAGAAACATAAGGTCATTATGTTCTCGATTCGAGAAAATATCTTCTTCGTGTTTATTGTTCCGTGCAACACTTATTCAAGTTACATTTCGAAATCAGAGTGGTGACAATGCTGAAAGCATGGTAAGTATATGCCTCATTAATACTTAAAAATAGTTTATTAGAATTTATTCTAATTCAACATTTTTATTACTCATTTTTACAGCTTGCAGAGGCCAAAGAACTATATCTCATCAAAGAATCCAAAAATCAACCATTTAAGTTTGATCATGCATGGAAAATACTCAAATATCACGTAAAATGGTCTGAACCTATTCAGTCGAATAGTACACCATCTCCTCTTGGAGACGATACATCATCTCCTCTAGGAGATAGTTCGGCATCTCCTCTTGGATATATTGGGTCACAGGAGAGACCAATTGTGATGAAAACAGCAAAGGCAAAAAGAAAACTCTCAAAGGAAAAAGATCCTATGTGGCAGGAAATGATGAGCAGTGTTGGAAAGAGTCAAGATCTTATGCAAAAGCAGCATGAAGAGTACTTAAATATACAGAAAAAAAGAGAAGTGCGTGCAGATTTAATGATGAGCCTTAAGCAAAAAAAATTAGACATGAAGGAAAAAAAACTAAAATTAAAGGCTGATGAACAAGACATGGAGATTATGAGAAAGAATTTAAGTAATCTTACACCTTTTAGTAAACAATTCTGGAGTAATAAGAAACAAGCCATCATTGATCATGGAAACGGGTCACTAGTTGCTAGAAGTTTCAATTTTAGTGTAGGGGAAAGTGGAGGAAATGATGAAGATGTTTATGTACTGGAGTCTCCAAACAACAACACAGAATGCAACTATGGTGAACCTACTGGTGATGGACATTTCTCTAATTTCAACTATGACAATCAAGACTATTAGTTGGAGAAAATAAAGGGTACTCTTTCCTTGTTAGGCCAAACAAAGTTTTAACGAGGCCCCTTTGAATCAACATTTTTTTTTGGCAAAAAAAAGCAAGATTATTAAGTAGTTTATGAATTTTTCGTTAATGTAATTTATCTTTTAGTTTATTATGTTACTCAAATGTATTATGCTTTTGTTCATTTATGATAATAAATGTATTTATCGTTTTAACATATAATTTATTTTTGGTTAAATATATTTATATTTATTTAATTCATCAACCAACATTAATGAATTCTCAAAAAAATATTTTAACAAGTTGGTAATCACACGAAATTAGTTAATATAATCATTTTATATGCTAATTAAAAAACGGTGGTGATTACACCAAATCCTATATTCAATCCTATATTTGATAGGAAAAATAGGATTTGGTGAAAATTATGTTAAAATGGTGGTAAGGTGGGAGATTAAAATTCCTTCACCAAAAAATATGGTGAAAATATAGGATTTGGGATTTTGGTGATATAAGGTTTGACCAAGGGAGATTAAACTCAAATCACCATAATTTAGGTATAATGGTGATTTGGTGATTTAGTTTGAAAGGTTAAAAACACCAAAATTAGGTGTAAAAAATGAGATTTGGAGAGTGGTGGAAGATGCTCTTAGAATTTATTTTCATTAAATGAATAGAATAAAAGGGGACAATATTATATTATGTTGTGGGAGGTGGGATTTTTGTGGACCTACAGTTTGGTGAAATTTGAATTAATTCCCTTTGAATAGAAGCATCAATTTATATATATATATATATATATATATATATATATATATACTTGTTTTTGTTTTTTATTAATAATTTGAAATACAAGATTTCAAATAAATATATTTTAAATTTATTTAAATTAGAACTTATTTATAACTCACTTTTGTTTAAATGTTAGTTTAAAAGTTAAATATTTAAGCAATTTGATACATAATTTTATAGATAGCAATTTGAATCTGAGATGAATAAATATCATTTATAAAGTGTATATAATGATATACATAATTACGACAGCGAAAATCTGGCGGCACATTATGTATGGCAAGGAAACTTCACTATCGTTTTCTTAAAAAAGAAATGAAATTTCGCTATCCTAATTATGTATAGCAACAAAGACACTTTATAAATTTGTTTATATAAAATATATTAATTAAAATGAATGTTGAGCCTATAATGGAGGTTTGGTATTTTTGCAATAGGCAAAAACTTCTGTGTCCCGGGACACGGATCTTAGATCCGTGTCCCCAACCCGCCTCGAGGGTCCACGCGCCCTCCACTCGCGCTGGACGTGATGCGCGCCCACGCGCCCATATGCGCGCATCTGATAGGTATTCCATATTTGCTCTAAAGGTATCCCACATATACTCTTCAAGTATCAGATAACTTTAGTTCATGTTTGTAATACCTATAAGACAAACCTGTAAAACCTCACAAAACAAGCGCCCATGCGCGCACACCGTGCTCCCATGCGCGCGCGTAACTCACAAATCGTGCGCTCACGCCGCCCGCGCACAGGTATCCCATGTATACCTTGAAAGTATCCCATGTATACCTTATACCACCTCACAAACCGTGCACCCACCCCGCCCACGCACCTTCAATGTATACATGTGATACCTTCAAGACATTCCATGGATACCTTGAAGGTATACATGTGATACCTATACATGAAAATAAATAAAAAACCTGAGCGAAAAAAAAAATTTAAAATTAATGTGGGGCCCACAGGGTGGGCTGGGGACACGGTGTCCCGGGGGCACGGAAGACCTACTCTTTGGAGTATATTTCTTATTCAATTTTTTACATCCCATGAATGTGGGTAGTGCATTTAAATTATCAAATTTATTGAATCAACTTAATATTTTTAGAAGCATATACATGATATGAATATTATGCTAGTATATATGTATGTGTGAAGTTTTGTGAAATTTTAAAAAGTATGTGTATGCTTATATATTCTTGTTGGTTATAGTCTTATTCTAACAAGATTATGACGTGCTTCAATCAAAATATCAAAAAACAAAAAAAAATTGTATAAGATAAAACTAGACTATTGCAAAGTCTTGAACTTAAAGCCTTGAATCTTGTACGAGCAAACATCAATTAGTGAAGGTAGGAGATGGGCTGCAATAACAACTTGTGAAATTGAGTCAAGGAGAGCCTTTCTCCACACAAGATAAAATACATCCACTTATTGAATGAAACATTGTTCCAAATATTGAAATGAATTTCGTCTTTTGAATTGTGCAAACCAAAAGCTATGATGATAAAATTCAAATTAAATCTCTAAATGTAGCAGCAAATTAGAAACTTCGAGACTTAGAACTTCCAAATGCTGGCAAATCCGAATGCAAAATTTTACTGAAATTATGTACACTTTGGAAATTTCCAAGTGTTTTTAATTGTAAATACATGTTCTTATTAATAGGCACAAGCCACCATCTCAAGGATTAACTTTGCACGTTAAGGCTATGTTTGTGCTGGATTTAAGGTGTTCTTTGCAAATCTGGATTTGGGCTTGAGAAAGATTTTGTGAATATGAATTTTGAAAATTGTGTATTTGTTTTGAGATTTTGTAAGATATGATTATAGTTAAGATGTCATTTTCATATTAGGAGTTGTAGAAAAAATAGATGTTGTTTGTTGGCATTTGTACAAAAAGTGAATAAAACTGATATTTTTATTTGGAATTGTAGAAAAAGTAGGAAAAATATGGTAGAAATGTAGGATTTTACAAATCCTTGTCCAAACATGGACTGGACTCAACTCATCCAAAATCCGGATTGATCAAGTCCAGTCCAAACATAGCCTAAAGACTCATAGAGTGTGTTTGTTTTGATGGTTGTGTTAGTTAAAAACTTATATGATATTGATATTATTCATAAAGTTGTGATTTGATATTTTTTGTATGTTTGAATTGAAAGTTGAATATTAAGTTAGATGTAATATATTTGTTTGGATTGAGTGGTTGTGTTTTTTTTCAAATCGGCTAATTTAATTAACTCTTAATTGATTCATGGGTTTATTTAACACAGTATATAATGTCCATTTCACCCCCAATTTTTCACCTCCTTTATTGATTTCACAAATTATTTGTATGCACCTGGTGCATGAATCGGGAACCGTATAATTGGGTCGATCCAATCCGACGATACTTTTCACACGCCCCACACTTCCCCACAAATGCGTCCAAGTCCGCGCTCAAACCCTAGCCCACGCGCCCAACCTTTTATTTATGTTCGTCTAACCTTTTAGTTATGTTCGCGCAACCTCTATGCTACGCTAATTTAACATTTTGCAGTGTATTATAGACCTAATAATACATTTAAACCTTTATGTTGTAATAATATAACTTTTATGCATAATAAATTTAACATTTATATTATAATAATATAACCTTTTATGTTATCTTTGAGTACATGAAGATTATAATATTTGTACATAAATGTTATATTTATATAATATACATGTTAAATTATTATAACATAGAGGTTCAACTATACTACATGAATTTTATATTGAAAAAAGTTTAAGTAATATCAATTAAAAATTATGATATATGTACATAAATGTTATACTAATATAACATAAAAGTTATACTTGTATAACATAAAAGTTACTACATAAATACAAAAAAATATGGGCACAGATTCAGGCTAGATCGGATCGGACCTGACCTGCACGTGTCCAGTTGTACGGATCATGAACCATTCACCTGGTTCATAAGAATACTATTCTTTTTTTATTTTAGCCAATTGTTTAAATATTGTCAATTTTGACCAATAAAACCAATTCATTTTAATTTTAGCCAATTTATGAGTTTGCTCATAATTAAATTATTGTAAGGTGATGTGGATGTCATGTAGATAATACGTAAATAATACATCACTTAAAATTAACTATAGTTTAACCCACTTCAACCTAAAAAAAAAAAAAAAAAAAAACAATGCAATACAAGAAAAAGTTATGTATCCATCTAATTTTGTTTTGTAATCTTGTTTCTAATTAAGATGCACCTCATTTAATCTTGTTTGACGCTTAATTAATGTTGATACATGAATTTTTATTGTGTTGCGATGTTTTTATCATTTTTTTTTGGATTTGTTTTGGTAAAGTGAGTTAGTCCACAGTTAATTAGGTTTGGTTAATTTTATGTGATGTATAATTTACCTACCATCTACATGTCATCGACATCATCATACAATTAAATTTTGACCAAAATTATAAATTGACTAAAATTGATATCAATTGGTTGAACTATGATTAAAATTGACAATTAATTTTTTTTTTTTACTAAAATAGAAAAAAATTGTAAAGTTTTCGATTTTTTTTCCCAATTAAACCTTCATAATATATGTACGGATTATAAAATATGTATATGGATGTAACTGTAGCAAACACGATTTAAAGTTCTATAAATTTCCAAATATTTAGAAACGGCAACTTTACTGGAGCACCCCACGCGCTTTTCCTTTTAAAATTCTCTAATATAACAATTTCAAATTGAAAACGAACAAAATTCAACCGTAGCAGAAAGTGAGTGAGAAAAACAGTTTCAAACCCAACAATTTCTGCAGTTCGATTTCGAATTACATCGGAATCGAGTTGTTAATCATGGCAGCGAAGCAGATGGAAGAAGTGCAGAAGAAATTGGCGGTGTTGAATTACCCTAGAGCCAATGCCCCCGCGCAGTCACTTCTCTTTGCCGGCATGGAACGCTACGCCCTTCTCGAATGGCTATTCTTCAAGTTCAGTCACTCTATTTCGATCCTAAATTTATGACCGTTTATTTGAATTTTGATGGTTTTGATTTTTGTAATGAGTATTTGATCGGTGTTGCAGATTATTGGGTGATAAATCGCCATTTTCACAGCAGAATTTACAAGGGGATGCGGTGGATCGAGACGAAGAAACCTCCAGAATTCAATGTATGTATAATTCTTTGAATCACTTTTAAACATTTTCTTTTTTGTAAGTATAACTGGATAAAAACTTTGTGATCGTTTTTAAGTACAGTTATGAGAGAAAATGTGAATTAGTTGTGAATGTACCATTTTCTTTTTTTGTTTCTGGAAAATTATGCAGATTTGGCAGAGATCGCAAAGTTTCTGGGTATTACTACTAGCATAGACACTGAGGCTATCCAAGTGAGTTTGAATTCTGTTATGATGATTTTGTCGGTGTTTTACACATTTTTACCTGAATATGTTGTAATTTATCTTGCTCTATTCTTTCATTTCCTGCTTTCGAGGTTTGATGCTGGGCCTTCCCTAATTTAGGCTGTTTTTCATAATCGTATTCAATTTTAGGAGGAAAATATAAGTAAATGATATTGGACTTCTCTATTTGCTATGATGAGAACTTGAGCGAATATTTCAGTTACTCTTTATATTCCCGAATTTCCTGATCCTTATATGGTATGCCATTGCTGCAACAAATGATCTTTCTTTGGCTACAATATCATTACTTGGTTTGATTTAAATATTTTATACAAATCACAAAAGCTTATCTAGGTTCCTTTTATGTGCATATGGATGAAATGTAAGAAAAAGTTGCGACTGTTTTACATGTAGGAGCATGAGAGGTAGTCTTTATTTTTCTTGTGTGGTAATACTGTCTTTAGCAATCCTTTTATTGGGTTTAGGGGGTGAATTTTTCTATATATGACAAAATTATTTTCTATATAGATGATCCTTATGAATCAGTTGTTTCTTAATAAACCTAATCATTTACCTTAATTATGTGTAACCAAGGAAAAGAGATGTTTTATATATATATATATATATATATATATGATTTTTCCAAGATGACGTAAATTGTAAATATAAAATTTTCTGGCCTGCCCTATATTGTTTCAATTTTGTCTAAACATTCCTCAGGATGAATACATGCTATGTTATCTCATATCAGTTATGCATTGTGTACATTTCCGGTGCAGGGTCGAGGAAGTTATGAAGATCGTACTGAAATGTTACGTCTTATCGTAGATCTCGTGGAGGCAAGCATCTATGCTGATAATCCTGAATGGAGGTGCGTATATCTACTTTATTATTCGTCAATAATGTGCTATTTCCTTTTTGATTCTTAAATATATCTATATCTTCTCATTTTAATTCTTCTTGTTTTTTTCAGTGTAGATGAGCAAGTGGCTCGAGATATACAACTAATAGATGCCATAGCTGAGAAACAAGCTCAAATTTTTTCAGAAGAATGCAAATTGTTTCCAGCAGATGTGCAGATCCAATCAATATATCCACTGTAAGAAGCATTCTTTTCAGATTGTTGACCTCATTGCCGAGCAGTATTCCTGCTCTAAACTTCATTTTCAGATTCGGCCTTGTAGGGTAATGTTGCTTTGAATTCCATTAAGGCTTTTACTCATGAACTAGCTCAGTTTCACAATTGTGACTGCTTTAATTGCCTTTCTGGCATGAATGCACTGTCTGCTGCTTCTTATATGAATGCCATCCTTATACTCAAGAAACAGCTCAATATGCATCTGAATGTTTGCAATACTTCCATTTTTTACATCTGAGTGAATTATTATCTCCTTGGGACTTTTAATATCGGGTGTGTTTGTTTTCCATAATTTTTCTGTTCCCTTAATGAAAATTTATTTGTAGGCCAGATATATCAGATTTGGAAAAACAACTTTCAGATCAATCAAACAGACTTCTGAACCTTCAAGAGATGGTTGATGATCTAGCTTCAAAGGTTCTTGTCTAGACTCTATATGTTTGTCAATACAAATTTCATGTGATTTTGACATAAACCTTTTATGCTGCAATGATATTATCAATTGCAATTAATTATGGTATTACCTTCTGTAGCATCCATATAATCCAGATGAGGATTACGTGGAGGTTGAAGCAAAATTACGGGCACATCTGGAATCTTTTCTGGAAACTGCAAGATCGTTTAATACTATTTACACCAAGGTTTGTTTTTCATATAACCTTCTTCTGGTTGTGTTGTAGCTTAGGTCAGATGCTTGTTTCATTTCTGCTTATTTCAAAAGAAAGAAAAATATTCCCTTAAACATTAATGGCTTTGGCAATGCTTACGTGCAGTTTAATCAAAGTGTCTATATTTGAAAATTACCAGAAATGCATGAGATAAAAAAGCAACCACTTGAAATTTTGATGTTGGGTGACTTTTGAATTGCACTACTCCATAAAATTTATTGCATTATACTCCTTTGTCTAGAGGAGCATATTGAGACTGGTGGTAAAAAGTTGGCCTTTGGAATCCTAAGTTGTTGAGAGGCTTTTACTGAATGCACAGGGCTCAAAAAAAGCTTTTTATTTTTTTATTTTTTAATTTAATTGACCCCTTTTACAAATGGGAAATAGGGGGTAGAGGAAGGATTTGAACCCCTGACCTCCTTTCTCTAATAGAGGCCTACAACCTAACAAGAGTTGGTGCTATTTAAATATAAGTTTGAGCTTGATCAATGAAAGCCCTGTTCACTTGATTTATTAGCTTCATTTCTTTAGTTGAATGCCAATTGTAAGTCTCTACTACCTTGGTTAAAAATGATAAAAAGAATGAAACATATAACTATTTGAGCATGCATAGACTACACATATTCAAGATTGGCTTGTTTAATAATACAATCAAACTAAAACTCAATTTTGGATTGACCAATAGTTTTATCTCAGTGAATGGCATGTTGTTAGCTCAAATTCATTGATGTAACCAACACTTTTGTACTTTTATCAAATAAAACCGACTAATCCTAAGTCTGAGAGTTGAGGAGTGGCCCTTTTGTTCAATGTGATACCAAAGTGAAGAGTTTGAACCAATATTTTCACATTGATAATTCTAGCTAATTATTATTTTAATGCTGAAAATTAAAAAAATATTGCATAGCATATAATTTTTTCTTGTTACCATTGACTATGCATTGATGACATCACAATATGATTAAGTAATTTTTGGATATAATGTTAGTCATTAAACTGTTGAGGGCGTGCTGTGTGCACTATAAACCGTCAACTTGCACATAGTGAACCTTAATTTGTGTCTAAATGTTGCTTCTGACTGCTTAGCTTTGTGCAGGAAATACGTCCCTGGACACATATGATGGAGGTTCCTCAACTTCATGGTTTTGGACCTGCTGCAAATAGATTGTTGGAAGCATATAAGATGCTTTTGAAGGTACCTGTATATTGGTTCCCTTTTGTGCTGTCATTAATTGGTTATTTCTTGTTGAGAATGCTATTGAGCTCAATGAATTTACAAGCTATTTCAATTTTCAATAGTTTTCTTTGTGTTTTATGGTTGAAGAGAGAGCAATCTCTTAGATTGCCTCCAGGTCTCAACTTGCTGATGTTCATTTCAATCTTATATTTGTTCTATGTTCCTTTTTTCCTGCCTAATTATGGCTCTTCCATGCGAGAGCCTTTCTGGATCCGTCTCATTCATATTAGTTCTTGTCATCTCTAACATGAAAAGACCTTAAGAATTTAATACCATGTTTCACTTGATGTGCATCATGGATTTGGATGCTTCTCAAACTGATCATGGGTTATCATTTTTCCTCGTTTATATGTGTCTGAGATTAGGCTACCAATTTTTACCACAACCGAATTCCAATTTTGGTTTGTTAATATGCAACTGAGACAAGTCAAGCTTTTGTATATTAAGTGATATCTGTATGATTCTAATTCATGGTGCTTTTCTGATGTTCTTTCTGCAATTTGACTGAAATCTCAGTCAATAAGCACATGAAAAATGGATCTTAGACAGATTACTATGAACATATAGAATCCGTTCTTCTTATGTTTATAAATTATCAAATTGGATGATTTCTTCTTATGTCCTGTTTAGTTATTGGTACTTTGATGAATGATTTTAAGGTGTTCTACTCTCTTTTACTCCTGACAGTTTTTAGGAAACTTGAAGAACCTTCGGGATTCACATGCAGCAGTTGCAGTTGGGTCTTCTGAAACCGTGGGCGGTGAGCCATCCTCAGTTATGAGAATAATTTCAGAGTGTGAAACTGCACTTACATTCTTGAATCGGGATCTTGGAGTTCTCTCCGCTTCTATTGCTCGTGAGAAGGGTGAGGAGACGTCTTTGTAATTACGTGTTGTCAGGAGACTCTAAACTGAAGGGAACAACCTGGTTTTCATTATAATAGAGCGGATCAATGTTTGTTTAATGTGCATTTAATTTTTTGTTACTCCAAAGAATCGTGTTGTCATGTCTCATGATAATTTTTCTGTTATTGAATTGGGAAAACTGATCAACTAGCTTGATGTAACAAACTGAGATATTATTTGCAATTTCTGGTGCATTGAATGAAACTACCCAGTTTATTTTTGATATCCTATCCATGAAGATCTAGCAATAAAGGCAGTGATTTAGTGTGAGTAAATTTGGAGACTGCCCATATTTAATACTTTGATACTTGCTCTTATCTGTATAACCTGCATTCCTTTATATAGAGACAGCCTCCAGTGACAACATTTCATCAGGTGAGAGATGGCGATTTTCACGTCACTTAGTATGATACTCTGTATCTTACCTTTTGTATTCCTCTCTACATTTTCTCTTTCAGAGCTAACCAAAGATGGTTTCAGCATTGACCTTAATCACAGAGATTCCACAATCTCTCCTCTACACAACTCTACAGCAAGTTACTTGGACCTTATCAACAATGCCCTACAACGCTCCAAGAATCGTGCTGATTATTTTGCTTTCAGGTCATTTGCTTCAGGGACTCCCACAACTGACGTGAGGGCTTCTGATGGTGATTTCCTCATCAAACTATCCATTGGTAAGCCCCCCTTTGAGATCACTGGCATTCTTGATACAGCTAGTGATCTTTCATGGACACAGTGCGCTCCATGTGATCATTGCTTTCCCCAAAAGCAACCTCTCTTCACTCCCATGAAATCTCAAACTTATAGAGTGGTGCAAGGTAATTCAAAACTCTGCAAATCCCTCAAAGGGCGGCCGTCTATTCTAGGCGACAACACATGTAGGTATTCATTGAGTTATGTGGACAGATCCTACTCTAATGGAGCGATCTCTACAGACACAGTCACCTTAAATTCCACCTCAGGTACGCCTATATCTCAACAAAACTTTGTTTTTGGATGTGGTTATGAAAACTCAGGCAAGTTTAATGAGGACGCATCTGGAGTAATTGGTCTGGGAACAGGGCCAGGTTCTCTTATCAAACAAATGAATTCTGTGATAGCTGGGAAGTTTTCTTATTGCTTAGTCTCTAATGCAAACAGCAATTTCAGATCTAGTAAAATGCATTTTGGCAGTAGAGCTACTGTTTCGGGTTCTGGGGTGGTCATCACTGGTCTACATATTTTCAACAATGCATATGCTTTGAGATTTAAAGGAATAAGTGTTGGAAAAAAGAAGCTATCCATGGCCACCCTCTCCAACACTTCATCTTCATCAAAGGTCTTGGGGGTCTTCAACGAGCGAATCATCGTCGACTCTGGTACCATATTGACACATCTTCCTAAGAAACTGTATGCTCCATTAGAAGAAGCTGTAAGAAAGGAAATGAAATTGGAGGTTGCTGATCCAAGAAATGTGATGAAGTTGTGTTACAAGAGTCATGGGAAAATCAGAGGTCCTATTATTATAATCCATTTTGTTGGGGCAAATGTTAAATTGTTTCCCATAAACACTTTCCTTAAAGTTTCTGAGAGTGTTTATTGCCTTGCTTTTGTGCCACATGATGGTGTGGCTATTCTTGGTAATTTGGCACAAGTGAATTTCTTGGTGGGTTTTGATATGATGAAAAAGATTGTTTCCTTCAAGCAAACTGATTGCAGCAAAGAGTAGTTGGGGAGGAGATTGTCACCAATTATAGGACAAGTTTTTGTACTCCAAAAATGGCACAATCTCCTAATGAATGAATGAATGCATTTGGATCCAACCTTCTGCAATGACTTAGACCAACTTTTACACGAGCATCTTTATTTTCTAATGTATTTCGATCTACTATTTCATTTTATCAGCGCATGTTGTATAGCCATTGATGATATCATCATACCGTATTTATTGTGTTGGCAAAATAAAATATGAGATTAGAATATAATAGAAAATGAAGGGTTGTGTGATTGTCAATTTATCAAATATTCAAATATTCAAACTTCAAGAAAAATATCATGTCTCTAAGACACCCATTAATGCACAATCTGCCTAAAATGGGCAATCTTTCAAAACTTCAGTTATGAAGTTACTATATAAGGAACATTTCTCAAAATGCCAACATCTAATATTAATTGTGTATAATTGATACATACTCCCTCCGTCCCAAATTATTTGTCGTTTTACCTTTTGAGATTTGTCCCAAATTATTTGACGTTATAGGAATTCAAGGCATATTTTCCCAAATTCTTCCAAATTTACCCCTATTTATTATTCCTTACTAAATGCTCTATTATTTCAAAGTAGACATTGAAAATATGTATTAAATAGGGATAGATCGGTCTTTTTGTTAGTTTCCTTAATCTGCGTGAAAAGTGTTAAAACGACAAATAATTTGGGACGGAGGGAGTATCAATTATTAGGATTCTCAATAATGACCACATTAAAGCATTGCCAATGAAAACGCCTTGTGATTATTGCAAGAAAAGAAAATTCAAACTCTGTCAAGGATATCTCAAAAACAATAAATTTGAAATTGGCGCCATAAACAATATTTGCAAAATATAAATAAGTTTGTCCAAAATCTCATAACACAAACCTCTTCAAACCTTCTTCACACACAAAATCATGAAAAATTGTTCCATGGTCACATTTTGTGCATTAACATTAATCTTTCTTGTTTCTATGAGTTCAAGATTTCAGTTTATTACAGCAGCAGGCTTTACCATTGATCTCATTCATAGAGACTTCGTCGAATCTCCTTCCCTTGTTGCCACATCACGACTAGTAAGAAATTCTTTGAGACGCACCGTGTCAACACTCTCAAACAA
Organism: Scutellaria minor; assembly: GCA_954870855.1. Lineage (NCBI taxonomy): Eukaryota > Viridiplantae > Streptophyta > Magnoliopsida > Lamiales > Lamiaceae > Scutellaria > Scutellaria minor. The sequence goes on along the minus strand of OX940738.1, from coordinate 12,251,045 downwards.
AATCATAATATCCCATACACAGATATTTTCTCAGATAAAGGAGAATATCTCATGAAAATCTCCTTTGGCATACCGCAAGTGCCAGTCGAGACTCTAGCCGTTGCTGACACTGGCAGTGACCTAACTTGGATCCAATGCAAGCCTTGTAACCGTTGTTTTCCCCAAAAAGCACCTCTTTTTGAACCTAAACTTTCTTCCACATATAACCATATTTCTTGTACTAGTAGTTTATGCAATAATGCCCTTCCTCAAAGGACTCATTGCGACGTTGTTAAGGGAACATGTAGCTATATGATAGGGTATGACGACATGTCATTTAGCAATGACTATCTTGCTACCGAAACCATCACATTGGGTTCTGTGAAAATTGGGTCATATATGTTGGGCCTATTTTTCTCATTTCTGGCAGCCCAAGTGGTGTGTTGCCCGGCCCATGTCTCAGCCCATCTCCCGTTTAATGATCTTTTGATCTCGGCCCTCCTTTCTGAGGTTTTGATCTGGACCGCTGCCTCTTACATATATATACCCTTCATCCCTGATCCAGCTCAAACCTTATCTCTCCTCATTCTCTATATCGCGGCGCTTCTCTCTCTCTCTCTATAGTACAGTTGTACACCCGCCCCTGCCATGGATGCCTGACGGTCCTTGACCTGTCCACCCCGTCTCCATGGTCCTCCGCGACCTCCTCCTATCCTATTCTCATCTCTTTGTCGGTTTGATGTACTCTATATATATACTGGGTTCGAGAGGGGGTAGGTAGAGCTCATATCTCTGTTTTCTCTGATCTTAGCTGAGTGTTATGTGAGAAGGGGGAACTTTGGGTGAGATTGTGTTCTTCGTGCTCCTGAATAAGTCATACATGTTTTGATAGACTTATTCAGTCCGTTCCTGGGGTTTTGGGCTTAGATCTAGGGAGTGTTTCTGAGACTTAGGGTCTGTGTGCGATACCCTTGGAGCTACCTCCAGTTTGTTGTTGTTCTTCTCTGTGATTGGACAACTGGAGTGAGGACTGAGCCGATTTCACAACACAGACCTTTGTGTTGTTCTATTTGTGATACCTGGTGATTTCTATCCTTATCTTGTGTTATTCTGCTCATCTGCTTCTACCCCTTCTGTTATGTATTTGTTTGCTATGTCTATTTTTTAGCATATCCTCTGTAATAGAATGCTAGGTGCTGTTGTAAAGAATCGATACCCAACAGTGGTATCAGAGCACTGTTAAATGGTATCGGTTCTGTGTTGCTGTGGTGCTGAGGTGTTCCAGGTATCACGGCTTATTCCCTTTCTCTTTTCTATTTCTGGTCGGTGCTGTGGTGCTGAGGTGTTCCAGGTATCATGGCTCTTTCCTTCTCTTTTTTTTTCAGTAAGATCCTGTGTGATCTGTGTTTGTTGGGCTGCTACGTGCTGGTATAGGTTTAGGTTGTGCTCTGTGCTTCGATCTGCCTCTCTGTGCTTTGATCTGTTTCCTTTGTGTTTCTAGATCTCTTTATTCCGCTGCTTATCATCTGTCTCCTGGATTTCCCCGGTAAACCCACCTTGTCCGGACCAAGAGTGTCATTGGAATCTGGGATTGGGGGGAAAAACAGGCTCTATGTGCTTCTCTGTGTGATATCCTGTATGATCTTGTCTGGTTGTCTATCTCTTGTTGCCTGCTCATCTTTCTCTTTGTGATCATGAATGCTTATCCAGTTGTTTCTTTTGATGGGAAGAGTGAATTCTCTATTTGGCAACAAAAGATGAAGGGAGTTCTTGTGCAACAAAAATGTTTTAAAGCTATAGCTTTAACTTATGATGATAAGACCACTGATGAAGTAAAAAATGAACTTGATGAACTGGCCTATTCTTTGATCATACTTAATCTGTCTGATTCTGTGATAAGGAAGTTAGGAAAGCATGATTCAGCTAAATCTCTGTGGGATAAATTGGAGGAATTCTATAATGAAACATCTCTGCCGTCTAAAATGTTTTTGCTTGAAATTTTTTTCAGATTCAAATTGGATTTAAGTAAGGACATTGATGCTAATCTTGATATTTTCACTAAGCTTGTTCAAGACATAAAGCTGACAGGTGATAAGAATATTGATGAATATACTCCCATTGTGATGTTGAATGCTATTCCTGACTCTTATAATGATGTTAAATCTGCTATCAAATATGGTAGAGACAAGGTTACTTTGGACACTGTTATTAATGGTCTAAAAAGCAAAGAGTTGGATTTAAAAACATCTAAAACCAGTAGGTCTCTTGGTGATGTTAATTTTGTGAAAGGAAAGCCTAAAAACAACTCTCAAAATAGACCCTCCACCAGTAACCAAGGTAAACCTAATCAGAATCAGAATCAAAATCAAGGTCAAAATCAGAAAAAATGATGGTTTTAAGTTAAAGTTTAAAAATAGAAAATGTTATAATTGTGGAAAACCTGGCCATTATGCTAATAGATGTACTGAACCTAAGAAGGAAAAACCTAATGAACAGGCTAACAATGTTTCTGAAAACATGGGTGATGTGTTTATGATTTTTGATTAATTTATTTCTGGTCATGCTAACTTTGTGCTTGATAATCTAAGTGAAAATCACTGGCTTCTTGATTCTGCATGCTCAAATCATATGACCCCTCATCTAAGCATGTTTTCATCCTATGTGAAATTGGAAAAAGGTTCTGTCTCTATGGCTGATAACAGCAAAAGTAATGTGCTAGGTGTTGGCTCTGTTTGCTGGAAATTTGAAAATGGAAATGTGATTAATCTGAAGAATGTAAGGCATGTTCCAAATCTGAGTAATAATCTGATGTCTTGTGCTATGCTTGAGGACTCTGGATTCATAGGAGAATGGGGAAAAAGAAAGATGAATATGATCAAGGATAATGCTATCATTTTCTCTGCTGCTAGAATGCATAATATGTATGTTTTTGTGTAGAACCTGTCTCTCATGCTAATACTGTTAAACATGATCAAACTGATCTTTGGCATAAAAGACTGTGCCATATAAGTAGTAAGAGACTAAGAATCTTGCATAAAAACAAGTATCTATGTGGTGACCTTGTGTCTGATGTGCCTGTGTGTGAAACATGCATTCTAAGTAAGCAAACAAGATCTGCATTCCCTGTTTCCCCATTTCCCAATCCTTCTAAGTGTTCTGAAATCCTAGAGTACATTCATGCTGATGTGTAGGGACCTGCATCTGTTGCTACTCCTGCTGGAAATAGATATTTTTTGTGAGTGATTGATGATTATTCCAAAAAAGTGTTTGTGTTCATTTTTAAGCAAAAATCTGATGTTATTGATAAGTTCAAAACTTGGGAAGTGCTAATTGAAAACCAAACTGGAAAAAAGATTAAGGCGTTAAGAACAGACAATGGAACTGAGTTTTGTAATAATGAATTCAATGCTTTGTGTGCTGAATATGGAGTTAAAAGACATAGAACTGTAACCTATACACCACAACAAAATGGAATTGCTGAGAGAATGAACAGAACTCTCCTTGAAAGAGTAAGATCTATGTTATGTGCTTCTGGTTTACCTAAATTGTTTTGGGGTGAAGCTGTTTTGACTGCAGCCTATGTGATTAATAGATCTTCCTTTGTTCCTCTATGTAGTGAATTACCAGAAACTATGTGGTCTGGAAAGCCTGTGAATCTATCTAACTTAAGAATATTTGGATGTTCTGTCTATGTACATCAGAAAACTGATAAGTTAGAACCTAGATCCATAAAATGTATTTTCCTTGGTTATCCTGAAGGTGTTAAAGGTTACAGATGTTGGCTAAGAGGTGAATATGGTTTTAAAACCATAATTAGCAGAGATGTTATCTTTGATGAAACTGATTTTCCTTGCATGCCTGTTTCTGTGCCTGTTATTCCATCTGCTGTTCCAAATGAGGTGGAGCAACCTGCTTCTATGTCTGATTCTGCTGATATCCATGATATTCCTATGTCTGATTCTGCTGATATGCATGATATGCCTGTCTTTGATCAAAGTGTTGATGAATCTGTTGAACCTGTGTGTGATGATTTAAGTGATTATCAATTGGTTAGAGATAGAACTAGAAGACAGATTAAAAGGCCACAACACTTTGATGATTACCAACTTGCTTCTTTTGTGCACAATGTATTTGATTCTCTGGATGGAAATGAACCCAAAACTTATAATGAAGCTTTGAAATCTAAGGAATCTGATAAATGGTTAAAAACTATGAATGAAGAAATCAAATTTTTACATGCTAACCATACTTGGATGCTTGTACCAAAACCTGCTAAGTGCTCTATGGTTGATTGTAAATGGTTGTTTAAGGTCAAGAATGAAACTGATTCTGTTAGATTTAAAGCTAGACTTGTTGCAAAGGGATTCACTCAAAAAGAAGATATTGATTATACTGAAATATTTGCTCCTGTTGTGAAGTTCACTACTATGAGAGTCATACTTGCCTTAACTGCTCATTTTAATTGGGAACTTAAACAAATGGATGTGAAAACTGCCTTCTTGCATGGTGAACTTGATGAACATATATACATGAAACAGCCTGAGGGATTTGTTGATAAAATGCATCTTGATCGTGTGTGTTTTCTGAAAAAATCCTTATATGGCCTTAAGCAATCTCCTAGGCAGTGGAACAAGAAGTTTGATTCATGCATACTTTCTCTGAACTTTAAAAGAAGTGCCTATGATCCATGCTTATATTTTAAGGAAGATGCTCAAACTCCTGCCTTCTTGGTGATTTATGTTGATGATATGCTTCTGGTCAGCCCTTGCTTGAGTGTTATAAATCACATAACTAAGTGTTTAAGTGATAATTTTGATATGAAGCTTCTTGGTGATGCTAAAATGATCTTAGAGATGGATATTATCAGGAATAGGGATACATGTACTTTATCTCTTAACCAATCTGTCTATATGCAAAAGATTCTTGATAAATTCTCTATGAATGATGCCAAAAGTGTGACTGTTCCTCTTGCTGCTCATTTTATGTTAAGTAAAGATCAGACTCCCAAGTCTGATCTTGAAAGAACTGAGATGTCTTCTGTGCCCTATGCTAATGTTATTGGTTCTGTGATGTATCTTATGGTTAGTATAAGGCTTGATATTGCATATGCTGTTAGTTGTTTGAGTAGATACATGTCTAATCCTGGTATGCCTCATTGGGAGGCTGTTAAATGGCTTCTGAGATATTTGAAAGGGTCTATAAAAACTGGAATTGATTTTGGCAAATCTGGTAATGGTGTTACCCTCTGTGGCTATGTGTATTCCAATTTTGCTAATGACAAAGATAACAGAAAATCAACAACATCCTATGTGTTTACCTTATATGGTGCATGTATTAGTTGGAAATCTCAATTACAGAGCATTGTGGCTCTATCTACTACTGAATCTGAATACATTGCAGCCACTGAGGCCATTAAGGAAACTATTTGGCTTAAGGGCCTCTTATCTGACATTGGTTTTCTTTCTGGAGATGTTGTGTTTTCTGATTCTCAATCAGGGATCCAACTTTGCAAAAATCCTGTCTTCCATGACAGAATCAAGCATATTGATGTAAAGTACCATTTTATCCGAGATGTTGTTGAAAAAGGAATTGTCAATCTGGAGAAAATTCCCTCTGAGTTTAATCCTGCAGATATGGGAACAAAGTGTTTGCCTTTGGAGAAGTTTAAATCCTGCTTGAAGGCTTTAAGCATCTCTCCTTCTCTGTGATGTTGTTTTTTGTGTTTTGCAGTCTTTGTGATTGCTATTGTGTTGGTCTCTTGTGATCAGCTTGTTTTTCCCCTGTTGCTTTGTGCTTTGTGCACCCCTTTGTGTTATTTCCTATTCCTTGCACCCATCTTTGTGATGGTTTTTTCTGTGTGTGTGCAGGAAATGGAAAAATTGGCGATGATGACCCCAAAATCCTAATGAAAGTCCTCTGAACTACATATCTGGTCCAAGGTGGAGAATGTGAAAATTGGGCCATATATGTTGGGCCTATTTTTCTCATTTCTGGCAGCCCAAGTGGTGTGTTGCCCGACCCATGTCTCAGCCCATCTCCCGTTTAATGATCTTTTGATCTCGACTCTCCTTTCTGAGGTTTTGATCTGGACCGCTGTCTCTTACATATATATACCCTTCATCCCTGATCCAGCTCAAACCCTATCTCTCCCCATTCTCTATATCGCGGCGCTCCCCCCCTCTCTCTCTATAGTACAGTTGTACACCCGCCCCTGCCATGGATGCCCGACAGTCCTTGACCTGTCCACCCTGTCTCCATGGTCCTCCGCGGCCTCCTCCTGTCCTATTCTCATCTCTTTGTCGATTTGGTGTACTCTATATATATACTGGGTTCGAGAGGGGGTAGGTAGAGCTCATATCTCTGTTTTCTCTGATCTTAGCTGAGTGTTATGTGAGAAGGGGGAACTTTGGGTGAGATTGTGTTCTTCGTGCTCCTGAATAAGTCATACATGTTTTGATAGACTTATTCAGTCCGTTCCTGGGGTTTTGGGCTTAGATCTAGGGAGTGTTTCTGAGACTTGGGGTCTGTGTGCGATATCCTTGGAGCTACCGCCAGTTTGTTGTTGTTCTTCTCTGTGATTGGACAACTGGAGTGGGGACTGAGCCGATTTCACAACACAGACCTTTGTGTTGTTCTATTTGTGATACCTGGTGATTTCTATCCTTATCTTGTGTTATTCTGCTCATCTGCTTCTACCCCTTCTGTTATGTATTTGTTTGCTATGCCTATCTTTGGGCATATCCTCTGTAATAGAATGCTAGGTGCTGTTGTAAAGAATCGATACCCAACAGGTTCCGTATCAATCCCAAATGTCGTGATCGGATGTGGACACGACAATCATGGCACGTTTGGTGCGGGTACATCGGGTATTGTAGGATTGGGTGGTGGAAAAACATCATTAATCACCCAAATGGGCTCAATGATCCAAGGCAGGTTTTCGTACTGCCTTGGATCATATACAAGGACCTCATATGCAAGTAAAATGAGTTTTGGCAATGAGGCTATCGTGTCAGGTGATGATGTCATCACAACACCTATCGTCGCCAAAACTCCTAAAACTTTCTACCTTTTGACATTGGAAGGGATCAGTGTAGGCAACCAAAAAATAGACTATTATACCCCTACAAATTCAAATATGTCAAAGGAGGGAAACATTATCATAGACTCAGGGACAACATTGACTTTTCTCCCCAAAGAAGTGTACAATCAAGTAATAGCAGCAGTAAAGAGGCAAATGAAGAAGTTGAAAGAAATGAAAGATCCAGAAGGGCTCTTGAGTTTGTGCTATTATTCAACAAGTGTATCACAATTTCCAGAAATAATTTTCCATTTTAAAGGTGGGGCTGATTTGAAGTTGAAACAAGAAAATATTATAGTGAAAACTAGGAAAGATTGTCAGTGCCTAAGTTTTGCTCAAGCAACAAGTATGGCAATATTTGGTAATTTAGCACAAATGGATTTCTTGGTGGGCTATGACTTGAAAAATAACTTACTGTGTTTTAAACCTACATATAGTGTTTCGAGATGATTTATAGCATCTCATAAATCTAAATCTAGTAAGATGTCAACCACATGCAATTCATAACCTGACAACAATCTTTATATAAATTTGTGAAAATAAAAATGAATTTGATCTGTGGATAAAAGATATTGATAATTCGCTTCACAAAATTACATCCGTTAGAATTGAAAAAAACGAACTGCACATACATATAATAAAAAAACAATATTGATATTTAAATAGAGACTCAATCCCATCGAACTTTTATCATAAAAGCATGTACATTTATGACATTTTTGGGTCATAACCCATTTGTAAATCAATGCACATTTGAGTTATCTTCATGCATACCCCCACCACCCTCCTTTGCCAAATCTATCAGTAGAACTTAGAACAGGTTAACTTGGTTAATTTCTACAACAAAAAATTATTAAAAGAGCATTGATGCATGCAGTTTGATTTAAAAAGAAAAAAAGTTTCTTGTTCTTTTCTGATTGGTTCGAACCAAAAAAATAAATACAAATAATGAAAAATCTTGGAAATTGGAGTGTTATTTCAGCCTTAAAAAAAAAATAAAAATCATTTTCTCAATCTCATTAGATGAATTATAAAAAATCAAAAATTGAAGCAATTTTATATTATAGCTTTCATTGAATTATTGTCCTCCATATTGAAAATCAAATTCTGATTAATAATGCAAAATTTTAGTACAAATTTTAATATAATATTATGAATAGAACAAAATTTAAAAAAAATCAAAATTTATTTATCCACATTACTGAAAAAAATAATACGAAATTGTTTCAATAAACTAATGCTCTCAAAATCAAATAATTATATTGTGTTCTAAAATTTTAATAGTTAAACAAAATATTTGAAATAAGTATTCATTTAAAGTAATATATAAATAAAGAAAGTGAGTGGATTGTGGGTCCTAAAAAAATGGGTTATAACAAAAATTGATGAATATAGTAGTTAAAGATAATTTGTTATACTTAATAGAATGATGATGTGGAAGAGAGAGGTATGGGAAGACAAAAACTCCTGTGCACCTATTGCACGGATCTAGGGTCCATGCACTCGAGTCGACCAAGCCGCCATGCGCCCCTATGCGCCCCCATGCGCCATTAGGTATGCGCACAAACTCGTTCAAACATGCTCCTTGGTGACATACCTTTATGTTATGTTAGTCATATTTTTTATTAGTGTTAGTCATATCTTTTAGTTATTTTAGTCACACATTTAGTAATTTTAGCTGTACTTTAACATTTTTTATAGACAGACATATTAATCTTTCATATATTTTAGTTATGTCAGTCATATCTTTTAGTTATGTTAGATTTACCTTTATATATTACACATAAAAGTATAACTATGTTGATATAAATGTATAAGTAATATCACATAAATGTATGAGTAATATCACATAAATGTATACATGTACAAATTATGCCAAAATTGATTTTTTTTTCAAGTTAAAGTATTATATAAATGTTATGATATTTGTATATAAATGTATGACTAATATAACATATAAGGTAAACGTAAAAAAAGTTGTGATATTTACATATAAATGCATGACTAATATAACATAAATATAAGACTCATATAGTATAAATGTTAAAAAAAAAAAAAGGGCATGGATCTGGGTCGGCGCGGATTTGATCCGACTGCACCATGCACCAAGTACACAAGAGATCAACTCAAACTTAAATGCATAAATACAGTTTTACAATATGATCTCCCATATATTTTTTGAAAGGACATCATATATTTTTTGAAAGGAGTATATATTTATAAGAAATATTAGTGTATTTGTACCAAAATCAATTTGGACTTTTATATATGAGTAGCACTCATGTGCATCTGATGCACAAATGCACTCGGGTCGGGTTTGGGCGCGGATTGACCTGAATCTGCGTACTTTTACTTTTTTTTTTTTTTTTTGGCCCTGACCTCTATGTTATGTTAGTCATACCTTTATATTATATTAATCATATATTTATGTTATATTAGTCATACCTTTATATCCAAATATCATACATTTATTTAATACTTTAAACTCTAAAAAATCCTAATTTCGCCATAATTTGTACATGTTTACCTTTATGTGATAATATTCATACATTTATATGATATTACTTATACCTTTCTATCAACATAGTCATACATTTATATAATATATAAATATACAACTAACATAACTAAAAAATATATCTAACATAATTAAAATGTATGACTGTTCTAATTAAAATGAATGATAGATTAATATGTCTGTCTAAAAAAATGCTAAGGTACAACTAACCTTACAAAATGTATGATTAATATAACTAAAATGTATGACTAACACTACTAAAAGGTATAGTTAATATAACATAATGGTCTGACACCAAGAAACATGTTTGGGCGTATTTTGTCTGCGAACTGGTGGCGTGTGCGGGCATGTGGCTGGCAGGGTCGACTTGAGTGCACGAATATAGGGTTCGTGCACCAGATGCACAATTTTTTTTGTTTATATCTATTAATTATCTTGTTTCCATCAATTAAACCTTTAACTATCCCATTTAAAAAAAATTGGTTTACATATTAAATATTATTTCAATGACAAAAACTTATATACACCTGTTGCACAGATCTAAAACCATGCACTCAGCCCACCATGCATTGCCACGCATCTGCACGCACCACAAGGTCGCGTACAAATTCGCTCAAATTCGATTTCAGGTGTCATACCTTTATGTAATGTTAAACATACATTTATGTTGTGTTAATCATACCTTTTAAATTTTTAGTTGTACGTTACATATTTTTAGACAACTATTAATACATTTCATACCTTTTAGTTATATTAATCATACATTTTAGTTTTGTTAGTCATGCATTTTAGTTATGTTAGTTGTACCTTTATATATTACATAAATGTATGATTATGTTGATATAAAGTTATAAATAATATCACATAAATGTACGAGTAGTATCACATAAAGATAAACATGTGCAACCTGAGTCGAAATTAGAGTTTTTTTTTTGGAGTTAAAGTATTACATAAATGTATGATATTTGTATATAAATGAATGACTAATATAACATAAATGTATGACTAACATAATATAAATGTCAGCAATTTTTTTTTTAAAGTTAAAATATTGCACTAAAGTTATAAAATCTTGACATAAAATTATGACTAATATAACATAAAAATATGACTAATATAACATAAATATCAGGACAAAAGAAAAAAAAAAGAATACACGGATCCGAGTCGGATCAGGCCCAACCCAATCCGAGTGCATGAATCTAAAATCCATACACTAGTTGCACATGAAGTTTACTCTATTTCAATTTATCAGTTGTTTTTAGTTACCATATATGAACAACTAATGATTTATTTTTCTTAAAAACAAAACTAATTATTTCTTTTAAAATATCTGTCATTTTTTTAATAGATCGATGTTCACTAATTGTATGTCTTTTAACTAATTTTATTGAAAATCATGTCTTTAGTATTCTAAAAGCGTCAGGCTAGCTCACGAAATTAATTTAAAGCCAAATAACATTTTGATCAAGATTATGCCATATCGTCTTTTTTGTAACCTATATCAAGTCAATCTTAAAAGACACAATACACAAATAAATTTTGATGTACCTGGCAACTTTGTGATGTGATTAGACGAGGTTTTCAAAATTATATAACTTATACTTCATATGTTTCAAAATAAGTGTCGTTTAATTTTTTTTATCATATATTAAGGAACATATAAAAATTGGACAAATACACCCTTAATTAATCAAGAAATTTAGGATTTGAATAAAAAAAAATGATCAAATTAATTTTATAAAAAGTATCATATTAAATCCCAAAATTTTAGCTAAGAAATATTAATAGAGACAATTTGAGAATAAAATTGCATAAGAGTCTAAAACAACACTTAATTTGAAACAAATTTAGACTAAAAAACGACACTTATTTTAAAATGGATGTAGTGTATTAAAACTTATTTAGAAAATAGGTAGTTTTTATATTAAACTATAAATTATTAATTAAACTCGAAAATATATTAAACTTTTTTTCAAGAAAAAATGATAATAAATTAATAAATAATAAGAAAATTACAAATACAATCTCTTCTAGTAAGTGCTCAAAACCCTCAATCTATTTAAAAATTTGAGTAAATTTTTTTTAGAGGATCGACCAAGCAAAAATAAATTTAAATAAGGTAGAATAGTGAATTTTTTTTTTTTGGCTGTAAGTCCCTGCGTCAGTTGCGTGGCGTATTAAGTATAATGCTATTGAAAGTGATTTCCCAACCTCCACCGACCTAGTGTCAATTCATTTAGTCTATGAAAAGCGTTTATCTAATTTTTTTTATCCAAGAAAATGATCGAATTATTGGTGGGGTTGTTACTTGTTGTATTACAAAATTAGGGAATGTTTTATTAGTTTTTAATTCGAAAGATGGGTATTAATAATCATAATTTTAGAAAAATCCGACAGGATCGATCTTGTTCATGACTATAACTATATGTTCTTTAACATCTACATCAGTATACATTTCATGAATAGCTCATTGACATAATTCCACATAAAAATAGATAGATAACTAAAAACATGGATATATTTTTGAATTCACTAAAAAAAAAACATTAGGGTACGTAATACAATTTTACAGTTTTGTTATCCTACCCACCATCGGCGTATTAATATATATTCATTGTTGATGTGTCAGAATCTAATATATTTATTAATTTTGTTTTCCATAATTTCAGGGGATGTGATTATTACACATCATCGATGAATATAGTAAGAATTATCCACGATGGATATTTTCAACATTTTCGTATAGTTTTATTAAAATAGGAACAAAACTCAAAAATATATAAATGCATGCCTGTACTAATTTGGTAAATTTTATATGATAAAACACAATATTTTGTCTAAAAAAGAAAAGTGTAATAAAATAATTTATATATGCACTACTTTTCTTGAGTAGAGGACTTAGTTGCTTAACCAAATTTCCCCAAAGTGAATGGCTATTATAATTAATAATTGACATTGCATTTTAACTTAGGAAAAAAAATGATAAAGTCAATAATTAATTATTGAAATTGAACTAATTCCTAACTTGGAAACGGAAAAGTAGGAATGCCTTGTGTGAGTCAGTGAATTTTTTTTATCTCATGGTTAGTTAAATTTGGATTTTTATATACAAGGAAGAGGAATAAGAAATGTTCATTGTTTTTTCTTCTATCCATTCATAGAACAGAAAAGGAAAACTCATTCTTTTTCTGGCCAATCAAACGAATTCTGAATTCTTTAATTATCTAAGTTGAATAAAATTTCGATCGACCTTTTGTTTTGATAGAATTGATATGCTTAATATGTGCCTCGTTGGTTTTTTAGGGTTAGGATTAAAAAATCGGTAGTATAAAAACCAATTCACTTTTTATCACACAAAATTAATTTTTACAAATTCATATTTAAATTATGAAGTGTGAATTGTGGGTTGATATATCTCATGTATTTAAATTCGTAAGATGGTCAGAAGAGTTATACTTAGGATTGGATAAAATATAAGAACACGAAAATAGCAACATCGGATCTTCAGAACACGTTCCACGATTCATATGATAGCAATTATGAAAATCATACTTTATCTTTTCCAAATTATTCACATATAAGTTTGGAATTAAATTATATAAAAAAATGTAGTAGACTCAAGAACATTAAATAAAGTTCTATTTATGATCTAGTTTAGAGTACAAATTAAATGGACTATTAACATTAATGACTATTTATGGTTCGAGATCAATGTATAATTTATTTCTTTTTACAACAAGTTTTATTTTTGGAAATGATTTAAAGAGATTTAGGGAAATTCCAATTTTTTAAAATTTGGATTTTCTAAATAAGGTAAATTGTAAAAGTATATGTTTGTTTTGAGATTTTATGGGTGAAGTTATTTGTAATGGATCAATAAATGCTGAAAAATTTAATAATAGTATTATTATATTGTGAAAGGTGATATGTCAGTATTGATTGGATGATTCTGACATGATAGATTTAAATAGATGATAAAATACGTCTTTAACTATTTATATAAGAAAATATGTTTTTTATCCATTTAAGAAAATTTATTTGAATGAATTTATAAGTAGCTCATTAAAGAAAGAATTAATATTCTTTTTTAATCAAAAGTTTGAAATTAATCATTTTTAGTCAGGAATTTTTTTTTTGGGACCATTATATCCTTAATGAAGTTAACCTCGTACTCCATATACTTCAGTCCGTACAATCATATCACCTCATATCATCATTAATGTAGCTCGTACCACCATATTACACCTTCATATTATCACTAACAGTGTTGTTCGTACCACCCATATTACACCTCTATACAATTATTAATGTAGGACCAATAATGTTACTTCAAATAAATATAATAAGAATAAAAAGAGTTCAAATAAATCATACACATAGAAAAAGTTGCAAGTAAAAAAAGGGGGATTCTAATCACTTATCACGTTGTCTAAACCATACGCGCTGCAATCGAGTCATTGACTTTATCCATGACCAAAACCCCCCTATATAAACCCCTCCACTTCTTTTGCCACTCATTCAAATTTTTTATTAATTCATTTCGTACTATCATCAATGTAGATCATACAACCATATTACACCTCGTACCATTATTAATGTAGTCCACCATATTACACCACGTACCATCATTAATGTAGCCCATACCACCATATTATACTTTAAATGTTAGAAGGGTATAGTAAAATCATTTCTCTTGACCATAAAAGAACAAAATATAATAATTTGACAAAAAAAAAAAAAATGTTTTTAAGTAAATATTGTCAAGTAGGGGTTCTCACAATTTACTTTTTACCTACTTTTCAACAAAAATATGGAAGCGATTAAACATGTTTCCTTGCAAATTTTTAAGTCAAACTGAAGAATATTTTTGTAAAAAAATTAAAAAGGAACTAAAAAATATATATTTGTAGTATTTATAGATAAAATCATCTTTATTATATGTAACGTGTAAATGGTAGAAATCCTCCAAATTCATACTAAGAACATGCATATATAATGATAGGTAGTAATACTAGTGTAGAACTCAAGCTATTTTTGTGAAATGTGGTGTTAGTGACAGGGATATTGATGCATATTACAATCCAAAAGCATGTCACAAATGGTACATCTTTAACTGTACACAATATAATATTTTCTGTGTGTATATATTCTCAATGCATATTACTCCCATAATTAAATTTAAATTGTGTAAAAACCAAATGACATTCTCTATTAATTTCACTGTATTTCATCCTGATATTTTAAATTTTAAAATAATCACCACGTACATATATTAATAATATCAAAAATTAACATAATAAAATATATAAGATCCAATATCATAATGTAATAAAGCATCTAGATGGATTTAAAATACCCCTAATAAGACTGAAGCAATAGTGCTTAGGCCATTCTTCTGTATTCTCTCAGCCATAAAATGTCTGTTGTCTCCAAAAAGTTGACAAAGTTAGTTCACTTTCTAACCAAGCCTAATTTTCAGACAATTAATTAGACTAAACTTGATGAAACCAAATACCAAAAAAGCTATTCCACTAGCCTCGAAATGACGAAACAAAAAATCATGGCAGCAAAGTTAAGGAACCCAAACTTCTTTCATTTCTATCTCACTTTATATTTTAGATAATTTCAATTTTGATCTCATATGTAAGATCCTTTTCATTTTTGAACAATCAAATATACGTTTTCCAATTTTGGTCATATATGTTTCAAATTTTTCTCAATTTCATTAAAAAGTTTTTCAATTTTGGTCCTGTGTTTCAATTTTTTCCAATTTCAATCCAATTTTGATCGGATGGCTGCAGTGAATTTCACATAACGTCGGCGATTTTGGGAATTCCGACCAAAATTGGACTGAAAATGAAAAAAACTGAAACATACATGACTGAAATTGGAAAACATTGAAACATATAGGACCGAAATTGGAAAATATAAACTTTGTTGTCAAAAAATAGAAAATGTCTTACATACAGGACCAAAAATGCAATTAACTCTTCATTTTTTTTATTTAAACTAATCACCACATGCTACTAACTCATATCAAATAATATCACTAATTTACATAAATTAAATGCTATAAAACACGAAATGAAATACTAAATGTAACACATGATTTGCACTCAACATCATTTTTGGATGATCCGGCCATTCTTTTTAGTAGGAACAAAATTGTAAGAATTGATAAAAAGAATTGTCTTTGACTTTTGAGGAGAAGTGGGTAGAAAAATAAGATCCTTAGCAACCTCAAATTAACCCTTTACATAACTTTATGCAATTAATATTTACATTTGGTGTAATAAAGATATAGTGTAATGGATAAGTAGAATGAGCCCCCCACCTTGGTTCATAGGGATGGCCCACATGCAGGCTCGCTCAACAGTTTTGAGCAGTTGGGTTGAGTGGGCTGAACCTCGTACGCACCTTCAAAGCTAATTCAACTGCTATAAGGGGTCCCCTCCTAACCTATATATCTCTAGGTATTTTCTTTAAAAGCTCCATTTGGATTGAATGATTTGAAATAAAGAGTCGGGTTCAAACTTGGACCCGTTTGACTCGTACATATTATGTATATATGTATAATATATTACATTTATTTCATGTAATTTTTAAATATTGCAATAAAATACATATCTAGGGTTAAAACCTTTGAATAGTTAGAATTTAGTTAATCATTTACAAATGTTATTTTTGCATTGAATAATATTATGATTTTAAAATTTTAAGATCTTTTTTATGTTGGGATTGAGTTTAAATATTTGAATTTGATATGTTATATGAGTTATGACATGGATGATATTTTTGTTATTGTAGTTTAAGTGGTTTAAGAGTTAAATTTATTGTATCTATGGTTTGAATAGTTGTTATTTCAAGAAAAATAAAAACAAAAGAACAACAAACGGGGTGGGATGGGGCAGGTCGGATCATGGGATAGGCCATACCCGTCCCAGACACGCCTTGTTGCCATCTTTAATTTGAAATACATACATATTGCTAAAAAAATTTATTAGGGTTTCAGACTGAATCTTATATAATTTTATGTGAAATTAATATTAATCGTATTGAATGAATGATCTATATATAAATATTTCGTTTTACATAAGATCTCATTACCCACCCTTAACATAACATGTGCAAAATTAAAATAACATGTGCAGTATTTTGCCGTGCATCACTATAGATACCCCTGAACCCTTTAATTGCGCTACCTGTTCTGCTTGGGGTCCCCTGCAATGTAGCTACAAGCCTACAGTGGATTCATCCACTCAAGGGTTTTACCCCAATATTCACTCAACGCCAAAATGAATAATATTTCAAGAATAACTCTAATTATTTTTTTTTTCTATTTTATCAAATATTTGTGAGTATTATTTTGGAATCATGTGCGTAATTTTAAAATTATGTACTCAAGTAAATTAAACATAACAATCAATAAAATAAACATCAAAATAAAATTACACAATACAATACAAGTAAAAATAAAAATCACATAATATACAATACTAGTGAAAATATAAATACCATGTTGATAGTCATTAATTTTTATAATAATATATCAAACATTAAATAAGAATTTATTACATAAATGTGTATTTACATTGAGAATATTGGCAAAGAAAAAGATTAAAACTTAATATTAAAAAGAGGAAGGAAAAAAAAAAAAAGGAACAATCTGTGGCAACATTGTTATTTGTTATAATTTTTTATCCAACATTGGAAAACAACTCATTCTTTCAATTGACGAAGCGTATATCTAATGACAAATGGTGTCTACACCACAAGAAAAACGCATTTTATCGTCTTTCCCATAAAAAGAGCTTATAAAAATGAAATTTGTTAAAAAAAGATTTTCTTAAAGAAAAGTTAAATCCTTTAATCCCTCAAAAAAGAAATTCCTTCACGTGATAAGTTTTCTCAAATTGAGCTAACATGATATAAAAAAATGAATTTCTTCCTCAAATCCTCAAACGTTGTATGACCAATATTACCACTAAGTTGTGGCAATTGGCAACATTGTTCATTGCCTCAACTTTTGATTTTTTAGTTATATAGTAAGGTTGACCTTTTCTTCTTGTTATGTCTTGTTTTTATGATATTCTCTCTGTAAATACATATATATTCATTTAATTTATAATTTCCTACTTATTTTGTGATATTTAATAATTTTGTGAGATGGAGAAAAAGATATATAAAGTAAAATAAAATAAGTATAAAAATAAATAACTACTACATAGGTCGAGTTCTTTTACCAATTTTTATAAAAAGATTTACTTTTCTACCCATATTTATTTTATTCATTTAGGGCAACCTCATTATTCTCTTTCCCAAAATATTCTTATAAAAATGAATTTTCTACAAATTTTAGGGCAAAAACACTTTTCACTAAAGCTAATTCAAATATGAATGAGACTATTTACACACACTAATTCAAAAAATACATTTTTGTAGTTATAATTTTTCAAAAAAAAAAAAGTATATTTAGCAAGTTATATATGATGTGTATATGGCCAGCCAACCCTTTAAATATTTAACCCTATAAAATGGATGGAAAATTATTTATTCTAACAATTGAGCGAAAAGTAAATCTCCTTATCAAAATGGGTAATGAGATACATTTTCAGTAGAACTATTTTATATCTATATATAATCATCACTTTGTGAACTCAATTTATATAACTTTAACCTAGACATAGTAACCCCACCCCCACCTCCCTTCCTATATAAACAAACACCATTGTCCTCATTTTCACTCAGAAATCATCAATGGCAGCAGAAAATATAATGAGGTCCAATTTATTCAAAAACCCTAAACTCAAAATCTTGATCAAACACATCTACCACTACCTAGTCTCCCATGCAATCTACATTTTCATCATCCCTTCAATTCTCACCATAGCCATTCATCTCAACTCCAACCAAATCATAACCATAGCCCACCTTCATAGTTGGGCCAATCATCCTCTCCATCACATGATGAACACCACCACCATCAATGCAGTGATCTTTTCTCTATCTTCACTCTCGATCGTGACCCTCTTCTGTCTGATAAAAGCCTTCTGTCCCAAGAAGGTATACATGGTCGATTTCGCTTGCTACAAGCACGACCCGTCTTTCATGATGCCGAGAGAGAATATTAAGGACACAATGATGGGTCACTTAAGCCCAGATAGCCTGGCATTCACTGATAAAGTGATGGACAGATCTGGGGTGGGTGATGAGACCTTCGTCTACGGGTGGCGGGATTTCCCACCGGAATCCAAATTCGTCGTTGGGCGGGAGGAGGCGGAGATCGTCATATCTGGAGCTGTGGATCATCTCTTGGCCAAAACTAGGGTGGATACTCGTGATATTGGGATAGTTATAGTGAATATATCGGCCTTCAATCCGGTGCCGTCTCTCTCCGCCATGATCGTGAATCGGTATAAGCTCAGAGAAGATGTTCTGAGCTACAATTTGGGTGGCATGGGCTGCTCCGCCGGGATGATCGCTGTTGACCTTGCTAAACGCCTTTTACAGGTTTTTCTTCACACGAGATCTTTTATTACACTTAGTGCTATATCTTCTAGTTCAAGATAATCAACATACGACCAAATGACATCACCACATGACCTGTAATAAATGCTACAAAATATAAGATATAACACAAAATGTCACTGAAGATCTAGACTAATCAACACACACTAACGTGTACATTAAATGACATCTCTACGTGACCTATATTAAATGATATGAAAACATAACACAAAATGCAATGGAAGATCTTGACTAATTTTTCCTACATTCTAAGCGAACCCTTGTTGGTGGGAAAAAATTAAAATTAGTGAGAAAAATGTAAAATTGATGCCATAATTATAAGGGTAAGACAATGGACATCGAAAAACAATATCAATAGAACTTGGACAAAATATTTAAATAAAAAGCAGCTATCTACAACTCCATCGGCGCCGCACTTTGAGAAATAGATTCGTAAGGACAGACAAAGACAAGACAAAGTTTGAAAATTAATTTGTCATGTTATCAATACATGAGTAGTATATATTAACGGAATGAAATGATATAAACACTATTTGCTACATAAAGTTTGTTCAACATTAATGAATTGTAATTTTTTCATATCTCATATTTAAAAAATTTGCTCATTCAAACAAAATTCTAAATCCATCTCTATCTTATTAATTGATACATGTTGTAGGTTCGACGCAATAGTTATGCTCTAATCATGAGTCTAGAGAGCGTAACCTCCAGCTATTATGTCGGCGACGACAAATCGAAGCTCGTGTCGATGTGCCTCTTTCGGATGGGCGGGGCCGCCATCCTCTTATCCAACCGCCCTTCCGACCGCCGTGTTTCAAAATACGAACTCAAGCACACTGTCCGCACCCACCTTGGTGCCAATGACGATGCATACAAATGCGTGGTCCAAGAACCAGACAAAGATGGGCAAATAGGTATTACGTTATCGAAAAACCTAATGAGCATTGCCGGAGATGCCCTAAAAGCAAATATCACGGCTCTTGGCCCATTAGTACTCCCCGTATCCGAACAACTATTATTTCTTGCCACATTTGTTGCAAGAAAAGTGTTTAAAATGAAGGGTGTATCACCATACGTCCCAAATTTCAAGCTCGCCTTCGAACATTTTTGTGTACATGCGGGTGGAAAGAGTGTCCTGGACGCGGTGGAAATGAATCTGAAACTGACGAAATGGGACATGGAGCCATCGAGAATGACACTTTATAGGTATAGTAATACTTCGAGTAGTTCATTGTGGTATGAACTTGCATATACAGAATCTAAAGGGAGGATCCGAAAGGGAGACCGGGTTTGGCAGATTGGATTCGGGTCGGGTTTCAAGTGTGCTAGTGGAGTGTGGAAGGCATTGAAGACCATTAATCCTAAGAATGAGGATAATCCTTGGACTCATGTCATTCATAAATTTCCTATTAATTAATTTGTCCCTCGCTAATTAGATTAATTATTATTAACCATCACCTCTAGCTTATGATCTTAAATGTACAATAAAACGCCATAATTATTAAATGGCGGGCAGAAATAAATGTAACTTTTGTTGGTAAAAATATTATTTTCTTAAAATTTTTAATATTGTCCTGAAGATAAATAGTTTCTTGTTCTTAAAATTGTAGGACAAAATGAGATGGAGAAGAAATTTGAAACTTACAAAAATGCATTCATTGTTTGACCATTATACTTCATTGTTTCTAACATCACCTAAGCAGCACGAATTAATTAGTTGATAACATTTCAATTTTGTACATGACATCTGCATTAATATAGTCCAAGTAGTAACAATATTTCATTTTCAATGGTCTGCCACTAAATTTTATACTAATAATCCATATTATTTTTAATTATTAATTTATTTAATCATAGTTTTAAACTTTTGTTATAATTGATTAACATATTTACATACGTAAATATTATTTAATATAATTTTGTACTCTTTAATATTTTAAGTTTAATAAATAAAAAATGATGTGATTAATCGAATGAACCTTAATGTATAATAACAAAAACATAACATATTATTATTGTTATTTTCAGTAATTTTATATTTTATTTTCATGTTTTTTAATTTATTTAGTAATTGTTTATCATATTTATTGTATTTTTATTTTTCATTTTGAGAAGTGACCAGTCATGCATGTTAATTTCGAAGTTTTATATTATCATCTACATTGTTCAAATAATTACGATCCGTATTAATTTAAATTTTTTATTTCACCTTTCATGACGAAAATTTAACAGGCATATAATCTAAAAAAAATTCTATAAAAATTAACCAAAAGAGTACAAAATTATCATATAAAATATTTAAAGTTAAAAAAAATTACAAAAGAAAAAAAGAAAAAGAAAAAAAATCCTAATTGTAATAGAAGATCTGATCTATTTTTTCTCCTCGTTTGTCCATTTACTACTTTCTAAAATAGTTTTCATTATTTCCAAAATATTTAAGCAAATATTATCTTCTACATATTCTTTGACATATATGCGAAAGTCATGAGCGCGCCATTCATCGGCGAAATACTTTAGTTGGATGTTTGAAGTTGAGCTCTCCTTGGACTTTACTCTTATTTATTTAAATGATTTTGGTTTACAAAACTAATTATATTTCTAACTTTCATCAAAATAAAAAGTTTTAGTAAGATAAAAGTTATCAACAATTAAAATTGCGCAAACAAAAATATCTCATATTAGTTTCTGTATATTCATAACTTTTATAATCTTTTTCTACCACGCCTATGGTAGGGAAATTGATCTCAAGCTCCGGCAATACTACTAGAACCTCTGAACAATAAATATCATGATATTTATCTATATATTAAAATAAATAAATAAAACAAATTTGGGGAGAGATTAAAAACAAATTATAAGTGGGTCTTGTGTAAGATTGTGTCATAGATCTCAATTCCGTAAAACAAGTCGGCTATAAGAAAACATGTGGATGCAAAACAAAAAAACACGTAATACTTTTGTATGTATTAGGTAATACTTTTCTATATATTAGGTAATATTTTTGTATTATGAGATCCAAGAAAAAACATGAAATACTTTTTTGTGTATTCTATATACCAAGTAATACTTTTATCATAAGATCCATGAGGCCGGTCAGATCGATCCTTAAAAAACACGCCGATCTAATTCTTTTCCTTACTTGTGGATTGTGTAACATATAATACTTTAGAGTGTATTAGATAATATTTTTCTATTTATCAAGTAATATGCTTTTGTATTACATACATATAGTACATAATATTATACATCAAAATTATAATTTGTCATCTTACCCCTCTTATAAAATGAGATTCGTGAGACAGTCTCACCTGGAACTTTGTCAATAAAATAAAATGAAGGCATGTCTTAATAAATTCTCGTAATATTCTTAATTTGGTAGGACAAGTTAATTACTTTCCGTTGCTTTCTGGTAACTTGAATGTTTAACCAAATATATTTATAGTGTAGTGCATCAAATTAATTCAAATTATTAAATTAGGAACTTTGAGCGCATCTGCAGTACAAATATAAATTAAAATAATATATCTAGGAATTATCCTGTGTCCATCAATTAAAGTCTTGTTTTTTAAACTATTCCATTTTCGGTTTACATATTAAATATCATTTTATCCGTTGTTTTTCAGTTACCATATATGAATAACTATTTATTTCTTTTTCTTCAAAAAAGAATTATTTATTTTTAAAATATTTATTATTTTTACTTTTTTTTAGATATTCA
Source organism: Scutellaria minor (assembly GCA_954870855.1). Taxonomy (NCBI): domain Eukaryota; kingdom Viridiplantae; phylum Streptophyta; class Magnoliopsida; order Lamiales; family Lamiaceae; genus Scutellaria; species Scutellaria minor. The sequence continues at coordinate 12,228,221 of OX940738.1, read as the reverse complement.
TTATTTTAAACATGTTTTAAAACCATATAATATTTTAATGTGAGTAAGATCTAATGTGTGTGTTTTAAGGTGTTTTTGTGTGTGTTTTTCATGAAAAACAACAACATTGTTGTGAGAGAAGATGAGAGAGTGGAGAGAAAAAATACTCTACTTTTATGATGTTAATTGATGTAAACACGTTTTAAAAAATAGATATTTTGAAATTGAGTATGTTAGAACCACAACAATGAATGTGAGTGTGATAGACACTCATTGTTGTGGATGCTCTACCAAATACATTTTGATGTACTTAGTACTTAATTTAACTAATTATAAAGTGAGTGTGATATACACTCATTGTTGTGAATGCTCTACCAAATACATTTTGATGTACTTAGTACTTAATTTAACTAATTATGATGTGACTTGACGAGGATTCCGAAGCATTAATGCATCTTCTTCTTAAAAAGATAAATTAAAATTTATTTAGAAAATAGGTATTTTGAAGTTTAATAGGCAGTTTTTGTATCAAACTATAGATTATTTAATTAAACTCGAAAATATATTAAAAATTTTAGCAAGAAAAAATGATAATAAATTAATAACTAATAAAAAAATTACAAATACAATTTCTTCTAAGAAATGCTCAAAACTCTCACTCTATTTAAATAATTGAGCAATTTTTTTAAGAGAATCAAGAAAAAATATATTTATATAAGCTAGAATTAATTTGTGAAAGTTTATTTATTATTATTATTATTATTATTATTATTATTATTATTATTATTATTATTATTATTATTATTATTATTATTATTTTAAGTCCTAGTAGCGTGGCGTATTAAGTATGATGATGACATTGAATGTGATCTCCCAACCTCCACGGACTTAGAGTGCCAAATTCAATTATTCTATGAAAAACGTTTATCTAATTTTTCATCCAAGAAAATAACAAGATTATTGGTGGAGTTGTTACTTGTTGTATAACAAAATTAGGGAATGATTTATTAGTTTTTAATTCGAGAGAGAGGTATTAATCATCATAATTTTAGAAAAATCCGACAAGATCGATCTTGTTCACTGTAACAAAATGTTCTTTAACAATATCTACACTAATGATCAATTCAGTATTATATCCATACTTTTAGTTATCTATCTATTTTTATGTGCAATTATGTAATGACTTATTCATAAATGTATAAATAAATATATAAAATCGTAAGAAAACAATGGGCTACATCAAACTCGCATGCCCATACAGCAAGTCGGCAAACCCATGTGTGGTATTTAAACGTCTTTTGATGATTTGATCTTTTTTTTTTTTTTTTTTTTTTTTTTAATTTCTAAATTTTGATTTTTTAAGAATACTTTAGAAGACTACGACTGATCCTGAAAGAGAATAAATGAAGAACATAACATGTCACACCAATGGAGAGTTTTGAGGATGATCTAAGATTTCAATTCTTCTGTGTTTCAGAAAATATCTCTTAAAATTGACTATTATAAAAAATATCAGAAAATGCTACAAAATTAATATTAATTGAATTTAATACAAGTTCAAGACACATATGTCAAATAAATATATTGAAATCAAAAATATGATTTCTCAAGGAAAAAAAAAAGTTAGTGTACGGGACCAAAACTCAAATATATATAAATGCCTTTACTAATTTGGTAAAAACTTTTATGATAAAACACAGTATTTTGTCTAAGAAAGAAAAACGTAATAATATAATTTATATATATGCACTACTTTTCTCGTGTAGAAATGGAAAAGTAGGAATACCATGTGTGATTCGATGCAAAAGTTTATATGAAATAGTTTCATTATCAGTCACGAATAAAATTAATTTTTATAAATTTATATTTAAATTATGGAGTGTAATTTGTGGGTTGACATATTTCATGTGATTAATCCGTGAAATGATCTCACAATAGTCCTATTCAAAATTTTCTGAAATATATAAAAAAATGAAAATAGCAAATATCAGGTCTTCGGAACACATTCCGATATTTACATGATAGCAATTCTGAGGTTATAATTAATTTTCTCAAATTAATCAGGCGTAAATTTGAAATTAAATCATATAAAAAAAGGTATGGTAGACTCATGAACATAAAATAAAATTTGATTTATGATCGAGTCTATCTACGAATTAAATGAACTATCATCATTAATGACTCTTTTAATGTTCGCGATCAATGTACAATTTATTTCTTTTTATAGCTAGATTTATTTATGTAAAATTTCGTTCAGATACAACAGCAATAAGATTAAAACTGAAGCAATAATGCTTTAGTCATTCTTCTCAGCCATAAAAAGTAGACAAAGTTAGTTCACTTTCTAACAACGCCTAATTTTTCAGACAATAAATTAGACTAAACTTGATGAAACGAAATACCCAAAAACGCAATCCACTAGCCATGAAAGGACAAAACAAAAGATAATGACAGCTAGATGCCAACATCATTTATACGAGATCTTTTATCTAATTTTTTTGTTACACTGACGCAATCGTAAAATGTAGAAGACAAAATGCTCTTTGTATGAGAGATAAAGATAGGTTTTATTAATCCAAATATACAAACCTACTTCGCAAAACGACTAGACTCCTATTTAAATATAGGTGCGGAGAAAACGTCTGACTTTGGACTTCGAACCTGATATATCACCGCAATTGTATCTTGTTTGTCTCACCGTTCCGCTTCTAGAATGGTATTATAATAGAAAATCTGAGTTTGTAGTCAAAAGTTACACCTATTTCAAATCTTGTCGATGACGACTCTTCTGTTTATACTTGGGAATTAATATGATTTAGCAACATGTTCCACATCAATTACATTTTTTATTTAAACTATACATTACGTGTATTAGATAACATTATTAATTAACTTGCGACATGCATCAAATGCTATAAAACACGAAACGTACAGATCATGATTTCTACTGAACATCACTTGGATCTGGCCATTCTTTTTAGTAGTAATACAATTGAAAGAATTGATAAAAGAATTTTGATATATATATATATATATATATATATATATATATATATATATATTTTTAATATTTGGTGTGTAATTAAGATTTAGCCCTACCTGCAGGCTCACCTCGTATTCACCCTTCATAGCTTCAACTGCTTTAAGGCCCCTCACGTTTCTCCATAATTGCCCTATTTTCTCTACATACATTTGCACCACAATTTAAATATTGTATTTTTTCTAAATATATTTGCACTACAATTTAAACGTTATAAGTGTAGCGTTAAACTATCTCAAATGATATCTTTGTGCTTGACATATACTCCCTCCATTCCTTTTTAAATGACGTTTTGAAATTTTAAATTTTTTCCTATTTAATTGACGTTTTGTACATTATTTCCATATATACCCCTATGATTAATTAATGTCTAAATTAAATACATTGTATAGTACCTATGTTTTTAATAGAGACATGCACCAATAATAATTAATGGTAAAAAAAAAAGCTTAATTAATGAGGGGTATATTAAAAAAATAAAATTATTCTTAATCTGTGTGTAGAGCTGTAGGACGTCACTTAAAAAGGAATAGAGGGAGTATAATTTTTAATTTTCTGTTCTTTACATTTTCATTATCGTTAAATGTTATAAATTTATTTATATCACAATTAAACTATCAGAAATTAATCTTAAAGGTACTTTAATTATATGTAATTAATATGTTATAATACCATATGTTATTTAAATAATGATAAAAATCATGATTTTTTAAAAGTACCATTTCTACACACATCATAAATATTAATATAATTATATGGAATATTTAAACATTACATTATGGTAACGATAAAGATTACAAAGATTTGATGAATTGACAGTAATTATGAATATTATAAATATATGACAAATAAAAACAATAATTAAAGAATATTATGTCACTTCAATAAAATAAAATATTATGAAATATTGTTTTTTAATGTAAAAATAAAAAGTAGATTGCGAAAAAATGAGTGACAATTTTTCACATTAAAATAATATAAAATTTATCGTATTTATTTCATTGTCCACTGATGAAGATTCCTTAGCACTTTGTACTGTTCAACTTGGGCCCCCTATAGTGTAGATACAATGGATTCATCCACTCAAGGGTTTAGCCCAATATTCACTCAACGCTAAAATGAATAATATTACTCTCTCCGTCCCGCTCAGATTTGCACGTAGGGACGAACACGGAGATTAAGAAAAAGCTGTTTTTGTAGTGTAAAAAACACTTTTTTGAATAGTAAATGACAATTTTAGTAGATTTTATTTGCCATTTTTGGAGTGTGCAAATCTGATTGGGACGGACGAAAACGGAAAGTGTGCAAATTTGAGCGGGACGGAGGTAGTACAAAAATAATTCTAAGAGCACCCACGAAACACTTTTTAATTCTAAAAACATTTTTATTTTAAAAACATGTATTTACGTTAATTTAACATTTAACATTAATAATCATTACGTCGTGGGTCTCTTTATCAATCAACTCAATCTTTTTATATTTACATCAATTAAAAATCAATTTTTTTAACAATTTAAAATAATGAATTATTGAAAGTATGATTTAGATTAATTAAAAAATTTAAATGAATTTTATTTATTAACACATCATTTGAATAATTAAAAAAAATATTAAGATTGATTAAAAAATATGTACAATTAAACAATCAACATACTTTTTGATTGATTTAGTTTTTTTTTTTTTAAGTATTTGACATTCGTAAATAAATATTAGAATTTGTTGTGTTGTTAAATAAATATTGAAAAAATCATTTAAATATATTTACTTAATTATATTAATTATTTAATTAAAACTAATTTAACTATTAATTCCACATTAATAGTTAAAATATAACTAAATAAAATTATAATTCTAAGTTATTTAATAAATTTCAATTGTAATATGAATTTAATATAATTATTTTAATTCTCATTAAATAAACATGTTTAGAATTTAAGGTAAATAATATGAAGATAATATAATTTAAGGGATAAGTAATATAGCGTATAAACATAAAAACAAAAAGGAGTGGAATCGTGGACAATGTTGCAGAAAAGTCTTCCTTCCATGTGTTCTAACAAGTTTTTCAGGAAATCAAATGGCTAAGACAGATTGGATCCCCTATTATATTTGATGTTACATCACATATTTCATAACATTTATTATATGACATGTGTTAAGTAGTGATATCATCGAATACACGTAATGTGTGGTGATTATTTTGAAATAGAAGATGTAACATCAAGTGTAATAGAAGATCTCATGTGGGTGAATATTTTGATAATTTTAAAAATATGTAAACAAGTAAATCAAACCTAACAATCAATAAAATAAACATCAAAATAAAATTACGCAAGTAAATATAAAAATTACATAATCTAAATACTAGTGAAAATATAAACACCATGTTAATAGTCATTAAGTTTTATTAATAATATATCATACATTAAATAAGAAATTATTACATAAATGAGTATTTACCATGAGAATATCAGTAAAGAAAAAGGTTAAAATTAAATTAAAACTCGATATTAAAGAAAAGGGAAAAAAAAAAAAAGGACAATGAACCTGTTGCAACATTGTTATATGCTGTAAACTTTGCTCCAACATTGAAAAATTAACAACTCCGTTGAATGGATGAAGTAGTTGAATGATGTGTACTATTTAAATTTAAGTTTTGGGTTTGAACTAAATCATGATTATAATAAAAATGAAATCCTTTCATCCTCTAGATAAAATTCCTTCGAGTGATATTCTTTCCCAAATTGAGCTACCATAATAAACAAATAAACTTCTTCCTCAAATCCTTGAAATTTTATATTATATTTGGTGTTATATTTTCTATTCTAAACTAATTACTACACACAACCACGTATATCATATATCATCATTAATTAACATTTAGGGTACATTAAATATCGTCAAACATAAAATGTAACACCAAATATAATACAGAATCCGAACTTTTTTGTTTTTTTTAATATTTTCTATAACTGTGCATGCCGTGTTCATAATTTCTAGATCCGCCGTTGACCACTCACCCCCACCTCCCTTCCTATATAAACAAACATCATTGCCCTCATTTTCTCTCAGAAATCATCAATGGCAGCAGAAAATATAATGAGGTCCAATTTATTAAAAAACCCTAGACTCAAACACAGCTACCATTACCTAATCTCCCATGCAATCTTCATTTTGATCATCCCTTCAATTCTCTCCATAGTCATTCATCATCTTCCAACATCTCTCAACTCCATTAACCAAATCAAAACCAATATAATCACCACCACCACCATACTGATCTTTTCTCTATCTTCATTGTTGATCGTGACTCTCTTCTGTCTGATAAAAACCCTATGTCCCAAGAAGGTATACATGGTCGATTTCGCATGCTACAAGCACGACCCATCTTTCTCGATGTCGAGAGAGAATTATGTTAAGGAGACAATGGTGGGTCACTTGAGCCCAGAAAGCCTTGCATTCACTGATAAAGTGATGGACAGATCTGGGGTGGGTGATGAGACCTTCGCCTATGGGTGGCGGAACTTCCCACCGGAGTCCAAATTCACCGTCGGGTGGGAGGAGGCGGAGATAGTCATTTCCGGAGCTGTGGATGATCTGTTGGCCAAGACTCGGGTGGATGCTCGCGATATTGGGATAGTTATAGTGAATATATCCACCTTCAATCCGGTGCCGTCTCTCTCCGCCATGATCGTGAATAGGTATAAGCTTAGAGAAGATGTTTTGAGCTATAATTTGGGTGGCATGGGCTGCTCCGCCGGGATGATCGCCATCGACCTTGCTAAACGCCTTCTACAGGTTTTTTTTCCTCTATTTTAATTTGGTGTTTCATCTTATATTCCTTTTTTAATTCACGTCGTATGTAAATTAGTGATGTCATTTTTACACATAACGTGTGTGGCGGTTATTTTGAAACATCAGATGAAATATCAGCATGCTATAGATGAACTTGTTTGGTTTTTCCTACATTCTAGTTTTGGTCAACTCTGTTGGTGGGAAAAGGTTAAAATTAGTGAGAAAAATGTAAATTTGGTGTCATACCTATAAGGGTAAGGCTATGGGATATCTTAAAAAAGAAAAAAGAAAGAAAAAACCAATAAAATGGACAAATTATTTTAATAAAAAGCAGCACGGTACAATTCCATCGCGGCACATTGAAAAATAGATTCTTAAGGACAGATAATGACAAGACAAAAGTTTGAAAATTAATTTGGCATGTTATCAATACATGAGTAGTACTATATATGGGAGTGAAATGATCATATAAACACTATTTGCTACATAAAGTTTGTTCAACATTAATGCATTGTAATTTTTTCATGTCTCATATTTAAAATTTTGTTCATTCAAACAAAATTCTAAGTTGGTCTCTGTTTAGCTAATTGATACATGTTTCAGGTTCGACGCAATAGTTATGCTCTAATCATGAGTCTAGAGAGCGTAACCTCCAGCTATTACGTCGGCAATGACAAATCGAAGCTCGTGTCGATGTGCCTCTTTCGGATGGGCGGGGCCGCCATCCTCTTATCCAACCGCCCTTCCGACCGCCGTGTTTCAAAATACGAACTCAAGCACACCGTCCGCACCCATCTCGGGGCCAATGACGATGCATACAAATGCGTGGTCCAAGAACCCGACAAAGATGGGCAAATAGGTGTCACATTATCGAAAAACCTAATGAGCATTGCTGGAGATGCCCTAAAAGCAAATATCACGGCTCTTGGCCCATTAGTACTCCCCGTATCCGAACAACTATTATTTCTTGCCACGTTTGTTGCAAGAAAAGTGTTTAAAATGAAGAGCGTATCACCATACGTCCCAAATTTCAAGCTCGCTTTCGAACATTTTTGTGTACATGCGGGTGGAAAGAGTGTATTGGACGCGGTGGAAATGAATCTGAAACTGACGAAATGGGACATGGAGCCATCGAGAATGACACTTTATAGGTATAGTAATACTTCAAGTAGTTCATTGTGGTATGAACTTGCATATACAGAAGCTAAAGGGAGGATCCGAAAGGGAGACCGGGTTTGGCAGATTGGATTCGGGTCGGGTTTCAAGTGTGCGAGTGGAGTGTGGAAGGCAATGAAGACCATTAATCCTAAGAATGAGGATAATCCTTGGACGCATGTCATTCATCAGTTTCCTATTAATTAATTTGTCTAACGCTAATTAAATTATTATTAATCATCACCTCTTATGATCTTAAATGTAAAATTAAACGCTATGATTATTAAATGGTAGGCAGAAATAAATGTATTTTTTTTTAAATATAGATATCTTATGAATCAATATACATTTAATTAGAAAATATTAATATATTAAATTGTTGGCAGACTCCCCCTCCCCCCAAAAAAAAGAAGTCTGAAGACAGATATATTATTTTCTTAAGATTTTAAATAGTGTCCCGAAGCTAAATAGTTTTGGGACAAATCTTGTTCTTAAAATTGTAGGGCAGTTTAAAATGAATCATGTTAGTGGACATTATATATATCAATAGTGTCGAGTAAAGAAACCATATATTTTGTTCAAGGATACAACCGGTGATATAAAAATTAGAAATACGTACAAATTATATATGCAGTTTTCAGTTTATAGTAACACATCTTAAATTTTGGATTTTTAATATTCTTTTAACAAATTTATATTAATGTTTAATTTGATGACAGAATTAATGATAAAACTCAAATGTTGGATACTTAAAAATACAAAGATAGGTGACCATAAATATAACTTATTCATTTTAATTTTCACTTGTCTAAAAAACTCACACAAACATTCTATTATTATGAATTTAGTACCTAAAATTATTTTTTGAACAACAACTTATTGTAAAGTGTATAGTTATGCGACTTATGTATAATTAAGAGAATTAATATATAAGGAATATTTTTATGAGTTAAAAAACAAATTCTGACATTAACCTATCTAGTTTTTGTTTTAAAAAATTTCCATCAGCCTTGTCCATTGGAATTTTTAGTACAAAATATGACTCAACGATATTTCCAACAGTTTATTGGAACCAAGGACGAAAATTTCGATTTCGGTAGAAATTTTGATACATTGATTTTACGGAAATTTCGGTGAAAGTTTCGATTTCGGTGGAAATTTCGGTAAAATTTAGAAAAATGTCAGAAACTTTGTTAAAATTTGGGAATTTGGATATGATATTGTATAGAATATTATAACTAATATTAATACATATATTCAACTTAAAATTTCAAACAAAATGACATATTTACAACCAATATTGGAATTAACTATTATTAAAATGTTGTCTGGTACTATAATAACATGAGAAATTCAAAATAATTGAATACATTATTACTATAACAAAAAAGAACTTCTAAGAGCTTCAAATGAATAAGTTGGCATACCATCTTGATAAAATAATTTAAATTATTACAACTTTGATAAAATATTTAATATATTAAATGTTATAATTAAAATGTGAAAACAAAACACATTTTTGTCCTTTAGGAGTTGTTCTCTATTTCCTATGCTTGGAACTTGGAAGGATTGCATTTTTACTAAAGTGAGACATAAAATCTTATGAATCACACTACATTATCTTCTTGTGGTTTGAGTGGAATAATCTATCTCGTCTTTTCAATCCGTGAGCCATTTACAATAAATATGTAAGAAAATTATATGATTGTGTTACACACGTTATAATTATAATGTGCAAAATATAATTTTTTTCCTTAAAAAATTGGTGTATTTCATTATAAAATATTATAATTATTTGGGGTATAAAAAACAAAAATTTCACCAAAATCGAAATTGAAACGAAATTTACCGAAATTTCACCGAAATTTCGAGATTTTCAAACATTTTATACTATAACCTCACCGAAATCGAAATTGAAATTTACCGAAATTTCGGTGAAATGCTGATGAAATTTATTCAACCCCCATTTCAATTTCGGTGACTCTAAATTAGCGAAATTTCGCAAAAAAAAATTCCCTGATTGGAACGAAAACTCGTTTTACGTTGGAATATTTATTGAAATTGTAAACAATCCAACAAATTAACCCTCGGAATACTTTGTTTACAATTTACGTGGGAACAGTTTGTTTAAAAATTATAAATGGGTGCTCAGGTTAAAAATGATTATACTAAGAAATTTTAAAATTATTCTCAATAAAAAAATGGGTTAATATGATATTTTCCATAATTACTATATAATTTTTTTGTTATAAGAATGTACATTCACTTATATAAACTAGTTTTTCACTATTTCCATAATATTTTTAAGCAAATATTATCTTTTACATATTCTGACATATGTTTGCGAAATTCATCAGCGCGCCATTCATCGGCAAAAATCTCGTCAGCGCCAGTTCTTTAGTTCGATGTTTGAGGATTGAAGCAAGCCCTTTATTCCATCAGAACTCAAAAATCACGAGCTATTTCAAGAGACGCGATGTGGAAAGCGCGCGCAAACTGTTCGACGAAATGCCCCACAAGAATGTAGTCACATGGAACTGCATGATTTCCGGGTACATTAAGAATGGGATGATTCGTGAAGCTCGGGAAGTGTTTGATACGATGTCTTTTAAGAACATAGTTTCATGGACTGCGATGTTGAGTGGGTACGCCAAGAATGGGAGGTTGGAGGAGGCGAGAGAGTTGTTCGATTTAGTCGAAAACAAGAATGTGGCATGCTGGAACTCTATGATTTCAGGGTATGTGAATTGTGGTAGGATCAAGGAAGGTCGATCACTCTTTGATGTTATGCCGGTGAAGAATGATGTTTCGTGGGCAATGATGATTGAAGGATATTTCAAGAATGAGGCGGTGGAGGAAGCTGAGAACTTGTTTAATGAAGCTTCAAGTAAAAGTTTGTTGCTTTGTAATGTTATGTTGGCGGGGTATGGTGAAGCAGGGCTTGTTAATAAGTTGTATGATTTGTTTATGAGAATGTCGGACCGTGATGTGGTTTCTTGGACCTGTATGATGAAGTGTTTTGTGAGAGTGGGTGAGGTGGACAAAGCTAGGAGACTGTTTGAGGAAATGCCGGAGAAGGATACAGTTGCTTGGACTGTGATGATCAAGGGATATTTGGATAACAGAAAAATCGAATTGGCTCAAGAATTATTTGATAAAATGCCCCATATGGATATTGTTGCATGGAACACAATGCTCACTGGTCTTGTTCACAATAGAAAACTAGAAAATGCTGTTGATCTGTTTAATAGAATGCCACAGAGAAATATAGTTTCCTGGAATCTAATGCTTTTGGGATATATTCAACAAGATGATATTATTACTGCTCGCAAGTTTTTCAAGGGGATACCTAGAAAGGATGAGACCTCGTGGAACACTCTAATTTCTGGATATCAAACTGAGGAGGCATTAACTTTGTATGTACAGTTTTTGTCTGATGGATTCAAGCCTAATCAAAGTACGTTAACCATTGTGATATCTGTGTGTGGTATTCTGGTGATACAGAGTTGGGGAAGAGCAATGCATGTTTTCGTTGTCAAGACTGGTTATGAAAATGATAACATGGTAATGAGCTCATTGATATCCATGTATTCAAGATCTGGCTTCATAAATGATGCCTCTCTAGTATTTAAAACAATGCAAAATCACGATACTGCAGCATGGAATGCCATGATTGTGGCCCAATCACGTCACTCTTCTGCCAAGGAAGCCTTTGATCTTTTTCATTGTATGACTTGTGCTGGATGCCAACCCGATCATGTTACTTTCTTGGTCCTCTTGACTGCATGTGCTCATTCTGGGCTGGTCAGCGAAGGTTTGAAATATTTAAAGTTGATGGAGAGGTGGAACCTGAATCCAAAGCCAGAACATCTTGCCTGCATGATTGATCTTCTTGGTAGATCAGGCTTGCTTGCTGAAGCCTTTGAATTAGTAAATCAATTGCCTGTGGATCTTCCTGCATATGCCTGGGAAGCATTGCTTAATGCTTGCGGTAAGCATGAAGATTATAAATTAAGCGATTTGATTGCAGAAAAGATTTTAGGCTGTCAACCTTGTGATGTTGGGATGTGTGTGCTTCAATCAAATATATATTCTGCACGTGGCATGTGGAATGATGCAGCTTATATCAGAGCAAGAATCAAAGAAAATAAGTTAATGAAAGAACAAGGATGTAGCTGGATTGATATAAATGGTATCGTTTCTTGCTTCTCATATAATGATTAGTCTCATACGAAAATCAAAAGACACATTCAAGTGTATTAACATGTTTTGCTACTTTGCCAGGTGTTTCAAAATTATGGCATTAAACTTCTGCAACTGTGAAGTTTGCCTTGTAACTCTCACTGAATGGTCTTCTGAGTCTGTAGGATTTTGAAGAGGTATATTTCTTTCTGGGGAGCTTCTTTGTAATTTTCTGGAGAAGGAGATGATAATGATCTTGAAGTGATTTCTGCTTGTGAACCAAAAGGTGACTGTTGAAACAGGTACATCCCTGTCCATTTTTCTAGATATGACAAACATTTTGTAGGTTTATTATTAATCTCATATGTAAACTTGAAGACATATACAAGGAATTAGAGGGGCTTCATGTGCTTATTGAGAAGTTTGTGTGAATTAGCATGTTTTGTTACATAATCAGGGATTTCAGAAATTTGGTGCTAATTTAGTGTGACTGCTAAACTTGTCTTGTATCTCTTTCTGAACGGTCTTCTGTACTAGGATCTTGAAGTAGTAATATTTTCGTGGAAGTCCTTCCTTGCAAAACAGATGATTATGATCTTGAAGTGACTTTTGCTCTTGAACTAAAATGTGGATTTTGAAGCAGGAAAATCTGACTGTTTTCCTGGGAATGATAAATATTTGTGTAGATTATATCTAATTTAGTTCCCTGGTATTGATGTAGTGCGTGTTTACTTGCAACTAAAGAGCTAACAGCTGATTTTCTGATGAATAACAAATAAGTTTTATGTTCTCTTTAGGTCAGTAATCATACAAATTTCTGTTCATTATTCACTAGTTGTAACCTGTTACTATTGAGCAACAACAAAAGCATGTACACATAACCTAATAGTTGAGTATTACCATTACATATTATTGAAAAGTCTAATGATCCTTTAGGAATGTACCTAATACCATTGCAAAAGAAACATATTACAAGAATGTAGCACAAGATTGTCAGGTGGTATGAAATTTGTGAAGGGATGAGAATTTGACTCTAGAAACTCATGAAATGCTTCAGATTTTGCAAATTTATCTTTTCCACTCCAAATCAATATACAAATCAAGATTTGTTCGAGTCTCTTGGATGGTGTATGTAGCTTATATTGCTTACCGTTTTTAAATTTTTTATTGTCATGCTAGAAATATTTATCTAGAAATAAAGAACGGTTCAAAGATCTACTACAGCTTTTAGATGCCTTTCCAAGTCATCAAAAAAGACCTTTGTGGATGAATGAACAAGACAAAAGTAAAAAAACATGATGAGGTTTTTTATTTTGATAATATCTATGCTTAGTATAGTTCCAAAAAGAAGATAGTGGGAGTAGTTTTGGTGAGGAACCAATTAAGTCATGAAGTGGTTGAAAAGTTTGCAGTAAAGTTGTTCACAATAAATCAGAAACTTTCCCATATCTCAAATCTCTTGTAAAACCACTTGCTTTGGCTATTCCAACCGTGAGATTATCTTTGGCATTTTCTTGATTGCCATTATGCTCACTTATATTTATTTATATCCAATGACTCATTTGTACAAATTTTTAAGCGTTCTTTCTTTTTGTTTTTTTGCAAGCTTTCTATGCCTTGAGAAAATTCTCTATGTTGGATGAGTATTGCTTTTTGCCAAAAAGTAGATAGTAACCATTAGTGCAGTGGGTACCTCTTTTCCTACCAGCAGATAGTAAAGATGCTTTAATTTGTCAAGAAATTTGCTGCCCACTCAAGTAAGAGAATATACATTGGCCAAAGTAGATGTTTTATCCCATGCACAAGTCTTGATTCACTATATTACTTCATGATTTAATGTAGTTGATCAATATATAAATCTTCTTTCAGAAATAAGTTTGCAAAACCAAATCTCTAATAATAAAAAAATCAATGTATACACAATTGCTCTTTTGCAATATTTTACTACTTTCATTGCAATATTGCAAATTTGGAGGATATTGAAATTACAGGTGGGCAAGTTTATATAAAATGCTTCACCCTGAAGTCATGATTAATGCAAGGATTAGCTAGTAGCGAAGATACGTCTGTGAGCTCAAACATGCCTGATCATTATCTCTAGGCAGTGAACCAGTTTAATGAATGGCCATTGTTTGTATCTAATTATATACTTGAAGTGATTGGTTTTGAACTTGAGATTTTTCCTTTTTAAGTTACAAAAGGAAGCATAAAATCTACTGCATTTAATGTGGCATTTGTCCTGTCCCAGCATTCATACAATTGTTGGAGTTTTAAGAGTTGAACATTCTAAATGACAATGGAAAAAACAAAGGAAACTGATGTAAGCAAGGAGGAGGGATCTTCTTCTTCGTAATTCTACCAGAGATAAAATGTATTTTTGTCTATGTTACTCATCAAAACTGAACCTTCTGAGTTGCAGGCATTTAATTTCTGAGAGAATTCGATCAGAAGATTGATCAGTATTGTGACAGGCTCATCCTTGGTAACATGTGAACTGTAGTGACTTCCATACCTTGTGGTGGATCCAAAGTCCAAACCTTACATGGCTGCGCCAAAATGTCCACCACAACAATCTTCGCACCATCAGCTGAAACAGCACAGATTCTTCCTCTACCTGCAGTTATTTGCTCAGCCCCTCTCAGGTGTTCTAAAGGTCCAATCAACTCTTCCCAGCAATCTTTATCCGGTTCATACTTACTCAACGAACCACTTTCTTGATCCACTACATACAGAGCTTCATGATCCATGGCTGCTGGCCCGTTCCATCCCCCTAGCATCCCCTTTGGCATTTCTTCCCACTGATCCATTGCAACGTTGTAAACAGCCCCTTGTTTTAGTGCTTTACCCTTTATATTTACCATGCAGAGTTTACCTCTATATCCTAGTGCCTCGATGGCTTCTCTGCTAAACCTTCCGTCTTTGAACTCGGCCCTCTTCTCCCAATTCCATTCGGTTTCCTTCTGTGACATGTCCCATCTCTCAAGAGATCTTGCTATGTCACAGTGGTAGTGTGCCCCTGTACCACTTGCTACATATATTGAACTACCTATTGAGCCGGTGACACACCACCGGCGAGGAGTGGACAACACAGGTCCGAAGCTCCATTTGCTGGATAAGGGGTCGAATATTAATGGTTGAGTGAGTGCTGGGAGAAACTTGTGAGTGTTGGCAGCTATAAGAACTAAACGGCCTGATACTGTTATAGATTGGATTGGGAGAATCCTCGATATGAAAGATGGATGTCTACTTATCATGCAGAGAGGTGGATCAGATGGAGGGCTAAGTAATCTCCATTTCCATGCAACAGGGTCAAAGCAGAAGAAACCAACCGAGTGTGACTGGCATTGGTGTTGGACCGCCATTGGTGAAGTTCGGGTGAGAAGAGCATAAAGAGAGAAAAACGGGGGAAAATCGGGAGAATAGATGAGACGACGCCATGACATGCTAACACTGTAGAGGAGAGAAGGTGGCAAAGTTTCAAGACAACGGTGAGCTAGATGGTTTGGTAAGCCGGGAAGTAGTATTGACTCTGTTTGAAAGTGAATCTGCTTGTTTTCATCGTCTTCGTTGATGCTCTCTTTGTTTTTGCAGCGTTTCTCGGCATCATTCATCTTATGGTCTCATGTGATGTTGTGGCAACCATGGTGAGCAAAGCTATTTAAGAATGATTTGCTATCACAGGTAATTAACTTTACTTGCCTTGTAAGTATTATCTTGGACCATCTTGTGTGCTAAAGTGGAGTAGGTTGTGTTTAAACTAATGTAACCATCATTGATCATCCATACATGGATTAACTTTGGACAAAAGTTTAACCTCAAATTATGTTTGAAAAGTGAGTCTAGTGATGCAACAATTTAGCTACATTGCAAATCTGGACTATTCTGGTTTTTTCGTCTTCTTTTTCTTCTATGACAAAACAATAAATGTTTCATAATTGTATAATTGCATAAACATTTAAATTTATGCTACATATGATGAAATTACAACAAGTGCACATCTATCATTGATTTACACACATCCATTTGCATACATACAAATTAACGGTATTTGACTACTACCCTATATTTCTCCGATTCGGTTCCTCTATCCATTTTTCATGGCATTCGGTTCCTTTTTTTTTTTTTTTTAGAAAAATTTCACTATTTAAGAAACGGATTAAATATACGAATCATGTAAGTGGGAGTACTGATGTGACACAAAAAAGTGGGGTGTGTTATTCGAATATACTAACATGTGGGACGTATGAGTTTACACATGCAATAATTTATTCCAAACATAAAGGCAAATTTTGAACTATCTCGAGATTGAAGTAAAGAACAAACATGAAACTCTTGAACTCTTGCCCTTTCTCTTTCTTCATACATGTAACATGATGGTTAATGCTTTTATGCATTGAGGTAAAGCTTAAGATTCGACACCTTTTTAAGGGTCTATCTAAAGGAAACATGCGTGTAAAGTAGATTTTTTAAGAGTAGAATGCTTTTGGAAGAAGAATCTTTTCAATATCACTCACATGTGTTGTATGTAAGATTCTATATCTTTAATGTAATATTTATTGTTGAGAAACATATGAATATATACATTTTCATTCAAATATGTAAAGGACAGTGATAATTTGATGTAATGTTACCCTTGCAGTTTGATTATTTCATGACAATAGATATTGCTCGCACTAATTATATAGAGAAAGATTTTTGTCACACCATTCCATGAATTTAAAATTATGAGACGAGTACAAAATGAAGATTAACATGTGAAAATGAGTTTGTGTGATAGATGTCGTTTTACCAAATTATATCTTTGAAATTGTTTTCTATAAGTTTTTGTGATAAATATAGATGGTAAGCTTATACTTCTGTAAAACATTGAAATTTCACCTGGATTTCGCAATTATCAATTTGCTCAAGTACATATATGCTTTAAGCATAAGGATTTCACGTCCTACTTTAAAATATAAATTATATAGATGATTTTGAAAGTATTATTGAAAAAAAAAACTGATGAAAATTGCCTATAAAATATTTTGGGGATTAACCTCAAAATTCAACCAAAGAAAATAAAAAATACGCCCAACCCAATAAACCAGAGGGCATAAACTATGATTTCGAAATGACAATCTAGTTGATTTTGGACTCAGAAATTTTAATTAAATTAGGCCCAATAAGAATATCCTGAACCCACATAATAATGGGCCTCAATCACTATTCACTAGACTGTTAATATCTCACCTAAAAATACCAGAAATGACCTCTTATTTTACCCTTACAACTTACTAAGTTGGCCTTTTTACAATTAAAGTCACCTATACCACAGCGACTAATTATAATTTTTTAATATATATATATATGTAAATGTCGCCTATACTATAGGCGATTTGCAGATTATTTTAATATATATATATATATATATATATATGTCGCCTATAGTATAGGCGTAATGCAATGTTACTGTATGCATGTTACTGTATATGTGTGTCACGGAGTCTTTTATGTATAGTGTGTAGTTGTAATTTTATTCAATGCTTGACTTGAGACATGTAGTTTGAATAATGCACAAATAATTATAACACAAAGTGATTATAATGAGTATAATTAATTATTGATTATAATTAGTATATATATATATATATATATATATATATATGACAAGTCATAATGACACTGTATCATAATGTGTCATAATTATATATATATATATATTGTTGGGCCTTCAATAATCCGACCTGGCCTAAAAGTCACCCGTGCCGGAAGGGCAGGAAACAATTAGTCTCGTAGGAAGGATCCACAAAAAAGGAAACAAATTTACAATCAAATCATATCTGATTTAGATAAAATTTAATCCGTTTTTTCCTTATCTGTACCTTAAAATCAAGGGATTTATTTCTTCCTTTCCAAGTTTCATATCTCGGGTCTAGCCTATAAATAGGGCCTCAATTATCATTCAAATGATGAAATTCTAGATCCGAAATCATTGTAATTAGAGAGTTTTTTACTCTCAATCTGATATAAAAAACATTTTGGCCGGCTCAAACTGACCGACCAGAATAAGCCTAATTAATTTGCCCGAGTAGGCAGGCACCGTCTTTTTCTTAAGCCTAATTAATTTGCTCGAGTAGGCAGGCAGGCACCGTCTTTTTCTTATTTCCGTCTTTTTCTTATTTTATTTGATGCCTAATTAATTTGCCCGAGTAGGCACCGGGCACCGGCTTTTTCTTATTTTATTCGATTTTCATATCATTTGCCCGAGTAGGCAGGCAGGCATCGTCTTTTTCTTAAGCCTAATTAATTTGCCCGAGTAGGCAGGCAGGCATTGTCTTTTTCTTAAGCCTAATTAATTTGCCCGAGTAGGCAGGCACCGTCTTTTTCTTATTTTATTCGATGCCTAATTAATTTGCCCGAGTAGGCACCGGGCACCGGCTTTTTCTTATTTTATTCGATTTTCATATCATTTGTTCATTTCGATTTACTTGAGCCGGATCGATTTCTTATTTTATTCGATGCCTAATTAATTTGCCCGAGTAGGCACCGGACATCGTCTTTTTCTTATTTTATTCAATTTTCATATCATTTGTTCGTTTCAATTTACTTGAGCTGGATCGAGATTTTTGATGTTAGACCGAATCGAGATTTTTGGTGTTAGATTATGATTTTGTGCTCTACAAAATCTGATGTCAACATATATAATTAATTATTGATTATTTCTTAACAAACTAAGAAAAAAATTTATTACACTACATCATAACGTGTATTATACTCATTATAATCATTTTATCTTATAATTATTTATTACACTACAAACTAAGAAAAAAATTTATTATACTCATTATAATCATTTTGTGTTATAATTATTTGTGCATTATTCAAACCACATGTCTCAAGTGAAGCATTGAATAAAATTACAACTACACACACTATACATAAAAGACTCCGTGACACACAAAAAAAATTATTATACTCATTATAATCATTTTGTGTTATAATTATTTGTGCATTATTCAAACCACATGTCTCAAGTGAAGCATTGAATAAAATTACAACTACACACACTATACATAAAAGACTCCGTGACACACATATATAGTAACATGCATACAGTAACATTGCGCCTATATTATAGGCGACATATATATATATATATATATTAAAATAATCTGCAAATCACCTATAGTATAGACGACATATATATATATATATATTAAAATAATCTTCGTCGCCTATAGTATAGGCGACATTTACATATATATATTAAAAAATTATAATTAGTCGCCTGTGGTATAGGCGACTCTATAGTCGCCTATACCAGTGGCGACTTTGCTTATAATATTAACACTCTAATTGTCGCCTATACCAGTGGCGACTTCACTTATAATATTAACACTTTTCAAAAATACTGTAAATCATTAACGATTTTTTTTCCACAATATTTGGTTAAAAAAGCCTAGGCGAGTCGCCTATACCAGTGGCGACTTCACTTATAATATTAACACTTTTCAAAAACACTGTAAATCATTAACGATTTTTTTTTCCACAATATTTGGTTAAAAAAGCCTACTAAGTTACCATCGATATTTTCTATAACCACATTCTCTCTTCTTTTTTCTCCTTCACACAACAACCCATATCTTTTTTTCTTCTTCACACAACCATGGGAATTTTAAATTTTTACACAACCACTGCTCAACACTACTGCAATAGCATAAATTATTGTTAATTTCGAATATTGAATATTCCAAAATATGCATCTGCTTTTGGAATACAATAATGAGGCTATTAAAAAATATGTGGAAGTATATTTTCATTCGGTTACATACAAATCTTCTGAATTGTATATCAGAAAAAAGTTAGTCATCCAACATCAAAACATCATTCACCAAAAAAATATATAATTTATTGAAATATCATATGTTTTACCTCATAATTTTTTTTTAAATTTTGCTTCATACACTTTTTGTAACGCCCCGTTTCTTTTCTATAAGGGAAAATTTTGCCTAAGGCGTTACATACAGAAATTCACCATTTTAAAAACTATAAATTTAAATAAAATTTTGAATAATTAAGAATTACATTTCTCTTAAAATAAAACATCGTAAAGAAAATTCTTTTATAGACTTTAGAACATCGGCTACCCGCATCCACTGCTCGCGCTTCACTCTCAAGAATTCCTTAAACTGTAAACATTTTAAACATAAAAAGGGGTGAATGCGAAAGACACTCAATGGGTTAGGGTTCATGGATAGATTATTCGTAAAAAATGCACAAACACTTAAGACTTTAAACACATATATGAGGCTCCTTAGCCACTTGATACGGTTCTTTTAGCCGAGCGGTTCATTAGCCGTTAATATGTGGTTCTTTAGCCACTTGATACGGTTCTTTTAGCCGCGCGGTTCATTAGCCGCTAATATGTAACAAATAACATACTTTGGACTACGTCATACAGGAAACAAATAATTCGATACATATATCACATAACGTATACTTTTCAATGAATCATAGAACTTCACATCGAAAGCATTTGGAAATGTAAATGTGAAAACACGTAAATTATCCCCACATATACCACATTGCTTAGAAACATATATTTCAAGACTCAGATTTGCACTTTAAATCGTAAAAGACGAATAAGAGAAAACGTGGAAGTTACCCCACCTTGTTCGGTGGTAATCCTCGTGAAGCCCGATTCTTTAAATCCTAAGTTCCTCCCTTCAACTCAATTAAGTGGTATCGCGGGAAAACTATTACGTTTTAAGAAACTAACGGGTCCTTCATCTGCGTTTCCGACAAGGATTTCTCGGAGCTCGTGAGCAATTGCCTCGCGATTTACGCCGCTGCCGGAGCGTCTGTTCTTAAGTTGTTGAGCAAGCCTGGATAATTCTTCTTTCCTCGTTTCCATCATACCAGATAGCAGTAAATTAGGCTAAAGAAGTTTAGCAGAAATTCCAACAAAACAAATCCTTTGCAACAATCCGTAGACAATTTTATAGTGTAGAAAGATAAATGGATTGTTGGAAAAGATGAGTGAAAAAGATTAATTAATACGAAGAGAAGTGTTTGAAGAAGCTATGAATTCATGGAAGAAAGTGAAAGGAAAACCAAGAGGGAAGAAAATAAATGATGAGCAGCAGCAGAATTAGAATAGAGAGAGAAGAAGTCATTTATGCCCATAATGATAATAATTATTGTTATTAATAATACTCGAAGAGGTGGCAAACATCTAACACAACACCTCCCTACCCATATCTACACGTGTACACACACCTATATATATATATATATATATATATATATATATATATACTGCACTCACATATTATATATTATACATGTAGTATTTGTTGTTGTCTAACTTTCATCCTATATATGTTACTTATTATAATAATGCTTGACAAACTTTATAAATATGTTTATGTACCCACTTGCGTAGTACATATAAATATATTATGATATTAGCTAAACTTTAATTTATATTAACATACTTGCACGACATTTTATATATATATATATATTATAATATTATCTATACTTATCTATAAAATCAAATTTGTGGTTCATTTTCATTTCTTCCCTAAATTATATTACCATCATTCAAATAATTTACCTTATCATCTCGATTTCTTATTAATTATGAGAATTTTTATTACGATTTAGATAGTCAAATTTTAGATTGGGGTGTTACACTTTTTTTTTTTTTTTTGAGTAATAGGGTTGAGACTCGAATAATACTCAATAGTTAAAGCAAATAAAGAAAAAGAGAGAGAATGTAGCTGTAGAAAATATCATAGCAAGGTTTAAGGATAAAAATGAGATTTTATTTTTATTATAACTCTTTGAGAAACTTCATGGCTATTATAGAACCACCCGTGTAAATATTGATCCAAAATATTGTTTTGGACTTTTGAAGTCTTATTATGATGTCTCGCATGACTAGTCGATGCTATTTGCATTGATAGTATTATTGTTATCATAATTAGTTCAATAAAAAGTTATTTAGCTTTTTTTAAATTATAATAAATCAGCAAGATTTCTGGGAGAATGTGATAATCATTTGTAATTTTTTTAAACACTTTGTGAGATCGTGTCATAAATCC
The DNA here is from genome assembly GCA_954870855.1 of Scutellaria minor. Lineage (NCBI taxonomy): Eukaryota > Viridiplantae > Streptophyta > Magnoliopsida > Lamiales > Lamiaceae > Scutellaria > Scutellaria minor. The sequence continues at coordinate 12,205,982 of OX940738.1, read as the reverse complement.
AATTTTATAAGACGGATCGATTTACCATCCATAAACCGCAAACAAAGTTTTATTTGTCAAATAATAAAATAAACTACTTATAGCATAAAATATATTAATCAAATAATGAGTTTATAACTTATATAAAGTAATGCATAATATATTTAAATTCAAGTTTATATTTACCTTGAAACTCTACTATAAAACCTATATTTATTTATCTTTTAAAAGATGAAATTTGTTATGACCACTTGTGATGTGTAGAGTAAGAAGATTTTAAAGAATAAAGATTGAAGAAACACTTGTATGTAATATATTATTTTTGAGAAGAGACCTACTTTAGTATTTTCTCAAGTATATTTTATTAGTGTATGACTTGTTTTAAAGTTAAAATTAAATAAGGATATATTTATTTATAAATATTATTAATTATTAAACCTCGAGTAAAATAGAAATTAGGCCAAACAATTTGGTATCCAATTCGATCTATTCGTTCATATACAACTATTCTTTCTTCTAAACCCATCATTTTCATTACTTTTTTCTGAAAAAGTGTGCATGCAAAATCACTTTCCTCACAAAATATGGTAACCATAACCACTTTCAACAAATTACCTTAGTTATTAACAAAACTAATTATTCATCCATATAAATCAACAAAAAGTGTTACTCAGAAATATTCATGATACAATATCATTCTCTTCTCCAACCGCATTTTCCAATCCATTTCCATCTGGTCAAATATTTAATAAATAAAGTGAAAATTAGAAAAAAAATTAATTAATTAATTACCATAAAATTACACGGGCTAGGGGGAGTCTTGCTTTGCGGCTAGTTGGTTGCCGGCGCCGCCGCCGTTGTAGGTGGCGGAATGGCGGCGGAGGAAGAGCTTGATCCATGAATAGAGATAGGTTAAAAGCCAGAAAATCCAGGTGGAGCCGATTAGGGCAAGGGCGGCGAAGAGGAACCAGGGCTGAGAGAGGTTGGGGAAGAAGACGTAGAGGATGAGGAGAATGCCGCCGGTGGTGACGCAGAGGAAAAAGACGATGTATATTAATGGAATTATCAAACTTCTTTCCTTAATTTCATTTTCATCCATTGATTGATGATCCTCCTTCCTCTTCTTCTTCTTCCTCTCTCTCTCTCTCTCTATTCGATATGTGTTTGGTTTCTCTCTCTATATTGTTTTAGGTTAGTATGTATATATGAATTCACGATTATGATTCTCTCTCTCTCTCTCTCTGGCAAGGAAGGAAATGATTGATGAAGGGCAGGCTGATTCGAGAATGGAAGGTGTTGAAAGAGACGCTGCTTTTTAATTTTCCTAATTGATGCATACATGGTTTTAAGTTTTTTTTTTTATTTTTTATTTGTGTGTATATATATCCACCTATAATTATTAAGATTTTAAAAATATTTTCCGCAGTTATTCTTTTCGATGTAATTCATTGGATACGTACATTAAGTAAATAAATATGATCATGATAAAATACATTACTATATTGTAAAATTGAATGGGTGAAATTCATTTTTAATTGATTTTATTGACAAAATTAGTAAACTTTAGTTGGTCAAATTTCAAATGGTAGCTATTTAAGGGTTAAATGCAATAAACAATCTAAATTATTGGTTTTTTTTTTTGCAACCTACTTTTTTTTTTTTTATCAAATTGCAACCTAAACTATTAAAATTTATCAAATTGCAATTTTTGAACTATTTTTCAATGAAAACGAGAACATGTAACACTCACGCCGAAAATATAAGGATGTTCTTGTAATATTTTAATTATAGGTGACCCTAATATGAAGTTAGCGTGCATGTCACATATTCACGTTTTTGCCGACAAATGGTTCTAAAATTATAATTTGATAAATTTTAGAAGTTCAGGTTGCAATCTGATAAAAAAAAAAGAATTTAGGTTGCAAAATGAAAAAAACTAATAGTTTAGGTTGTGTTTTTGCATTTAACCCGATTTTTAATTATAAATTAAGATTACTTCATACCTAATTTTTCAAAATAATAGTATATATGTAATTGGTTCTTAATCAATTTTTTTCTGATTTAAATGAATTTGAATTTCGTTCATTTTAAATTTTGTATGTCAAATCTTCTATTAAAGTGAATTAACTGATTGAAAAAAAAAATTCGAAAAAAATTCACGTATATAAAAGAATGAATGGGCCAATTGGAAAAAAAAAAGTCCATAACCTGACCCGATTTTTATTTGACCCGCCCAAATTCGACCGTTAAATCTTTCAATTAAATTTAAATAGAGCGTAAAAGCTCAGCTTTAACTGTATGCAAATTTTAATCAGGTTTTTTTCCCCTCTGTTTAAATTCTTCTGCATATTTTTGTTGATTGCTCCAATAATACCTATATTTTTCTGCCATTGTTTTTTTTTTTTTTTTTTCTGAATTTTGTTTCATTATGTGTGCGTGTGTAGACAACGGCGAAGTTCTGCTTCGATAAGATTGTGAAAGTCCTCAACACCAACAGCCATGTTAATAAAGGCAAAATAAAAATAATCTGAATTTTCGGATAAATTTTATACCATGAGTTGTTGTGGAGTTCATTTTCTTTATTATTATTTTTTTTGTTCTGTTTATAACAAATCTCTAATTTTGTATTTTGGTTAATGATATCGGAATTTTAAATCATGAACTTATTATGCTTTAAATAACGATGAAACAGATAATGCGTTGATTATAGCTAATGAAATTTGTGAATAATTTACAATTTCACGAATATTTGCAAAGAGTGAAGAGTATGATTCTTATTTGTTGTTTGGATTCATATAATCAATGCATTTGTAAGTCTATAGTTGCTATGAGAGTGATACTACAATCACAATTATAATAAGTTTTTTTTCAATGTTCAAGATGATGGAAAACTCGGAGACTTGGTTTAACTTGTGATTGTTGTGCTCCAATTGCTGGGAAAACGAAAATCGATTGCTGACAAATTTGAGTATGTTATGCATGGACTTCTGTTAAAGATGGATGATGGAAAAGATGACGTTTAAGTGTATGAATATATGCCTGTTTGAATAATAATATTTGTTGGTCTGTTTTATTTTTTGACATCCGATTTTTCATTTGTGACAGAGTGGTGTCTATATTTCATTTGGAGGGCTTCAATTGATGCTAAAAGGTGATCCAAGTTTAAAGTTGATCGAAAGTTGTTTCTTATATTGAGGAAAATAAGCAGTATTTTGAACGAGTCCTAATATTGCAAAGGGTTTATGGTACTATGTGAATGTTGGAGATGTGCGATTTCTGTTACAAAGTAATTGCTTTGATGATATACTTATTCTTTATGTTAAGTGCCAATGGTTTTTGGATAGCTCAGAAGAGATGAATTGATAAAGATAGGATTGGTTGATTATTCGTATTTCTTATAAGTTGCTTGTTGTGTCCTACAAGAACTGCAATCCTTATCTGATAACTCAAGTTTTGGCCCATATATTTAGCAGTTGGATTGATTGCCTGCACGTAACAGTTTTTCTTGAAGAAAGACAGAAGAAAGATAGTGAAGAACACAACTATCTTGTTCCCTAGGAAGAGTCGAGTTTGATGCATCTAAAACTGTTTCCTTCAGACTTGATTAGTACTTTTCCAACAACGTAAATGTTCAAGATGAGAAAACGTGCAATAATGCAATCCCAAGATACTTTGATGAACTATATATCTTTGCAGAAATATGAGAGATGGAGATGTATACGTAAAGTTTTAAACGAGGTATCTTGCCTTGCAACTGCTAAATGCGTGGGTAAAAGGATATGATCTCTCTGTGATGAAAGAAATTCAATCTCTGATTTCTACTAAGAATTCAGATTTTAAATCTTGTTATTCTAGCATTGATGTTGATGCTGTAATTTTACCAAATTGAATCTGAAAAAGTAGGTAATGGTTTTATGTGTATGTGAGAGAGAGAAGAGAGAGAGTAGTTGCTTTGTATATTCTTGATGCTTAGGTAAGTCAACAAGCATCAGTTAGGAAGCATGTTCAGCATTTCTCAACCTCTACCTTTAAATATTTAATTTGAATTATGACAATCATTTCGTAATCCATGTGTTTTAGTTGAAATTATAATGTCTTTAATGATTTTTTGTGAGTTAATTGGAGCAATACCAGTGGAAATTATGCAGTTCCTGTTCTCGAAAATGCCAACAGGAGTGTGTGGTATTTCTTTGCACATTTATTTTCTTGATTTTTTTGTAATAGTTTGAAGTATAATATGTCAAGTTACATAATCATGCGGGATCCTTTATTTCTTATTAAATTCTACTCTCGTATTTCATTTCATCAATACATGTTATGTCCGGACACATGTAAGATAAATAGTAATGAATATAAAGAGGGCAACTGTGAATAATTAAATAAACAAACAAGAAATTTGGTTTCTTGATGAATAATTTACCTAAACACATAATAATAATAATATATGTTTTAGTACTGATAAACAACATCCTTGATTTCTGCTGCTTTCCCCATCACACCATTTGTCTGAGCAACCTTTAGATGTTCAATGATTGATTATCTTTACTTTAATGATACGATAGAAATTCTGTTTTGATTTTCTGTTGTAACTGAATTTGCACAATTAGGTTAAGACACTAAGATCAATTACAACTTTAAGAATATTGCAATATCATTATTTAAACATTAATATAGATGGGAAATTAATTTCATCAAAAGAACATTTTCCCATCCTTTAAAAAAGTTCTTTTACCATATTACATGTTGTTATTGATCAACTGAAAGCAGAACTTTATTGTAAATCCTCAAGTTTCACTTACACTTTTTAATCTATTTAATTCTAGAGCTATCTTTGTACATGACGGTGTCATCTAAAAAAAAAGACTATTTGTCAAGTCAATTTTGTGGCACATCGTTTGTTTAGGGTTGCTCGTTTATTTTTTAACCCTCATTGTTGGATTGAGCCTCCAGACTTTGTGGAGAACCTTCTTGAATCCGTTTGTTCTTGCATCCATTAGTTAATTCTTCATTTTGGTTTTAAAAAAAAATCTATTTAATTCTAAAATTTATTATATATTGAAATTTTAATAAACATCAACTTTAACTTGTGAAATATGTTTTTTTAAACAAAATATTTTTTTAAAAATGACTATTTTTATCGAGTGGATAGTATATTTTGAGTTTAGATATAATATACTCAATTTGTCTTACAAAGACAAGCTTGACATATTGATCAATATGTTAAAAAAATTCATTTCCATGTAATATGTATGTACCTAGTTAATGTATCAAATGTTAATCCATATATATCAACTACTTGGTTAAATAATTAATGAGACATAAATGTACATATGGAGAAATGGGGAAAATCTAACATTTTAACTATATCAATATTTATCATTTTATCTGTGTGAAAATATATATAACAAAATTCGAATTCTCTATTATATAGACCATGGTTTCGAGATTCAAGATTTAGATATATAGAATGAAGAAACTATAGATCGATTCCTAAATTATTATTAATATTAATAGGATATGAGTTGTGGTGAGTTTTTTTTTTTTTTAAGTTATAACTGGTGTAGGGGACTCGAACCCAAGACAATATTCTGACTGAATAAGTCTATGGATAAAGTTGTGGTAAGGTTATTAACTTCTTGATGTAATAAAAAGTTCATTTGTATAATTGATTGTTAAATATATGGAAATGGATCCTCTCAATTTATTGATTGATAAATTTAGTAAATTTCCTTTACTCTTATCCGTCTATTTCATCAACGAACAGTCTATTTCATCAACGAACAAGAACATGCCACATCATCCATTTTCTCAAATGCTGAAATTTTAGTGCCTTTTTTTTTTCTTTTTCTCTTGTTTTTTCCGGTTGCAAGTTTTTTTCTCATATTTCTTTACTACTTATATTCTTTAATTAATTTAATTTAAGCCTTAATTCATCAATTTTTCTACTATATTTTCTACCATATCAATTATTCTAAATCTTCTCAAGATCAAATAATTTGTTTGTCTTTATTAAATTATTATACTCACTTTCTTTTTTTTAATGCTGAAAAGTTGGTACGTATCTTTTCTTGTGTACTATAAATTACATATACAATCATGTTGAGATAAATTTTAATTCGATGACCTAAATAATTAGATTAATAAATGAATTCATAGTGAGAACTTTAATTGAAAAAAAGAAATGAGAAAATAATTTTAATTTTTTTAAGTCTTATGTCAAAAAACCGAAAATAAATTCTAAATAGTTTTTAGTATTAAATAAAATTTCAATCACAAATTTTTGATGTAAATATCACTTTAATTGAGATGAACATAAATGATATTTTCTCTCTTTATTTCTCAGTGCTTATCATCAATGGTGAAAGAATAAAAAATAACTCAATTATTATTTGGTGGGTTAATTATATTTGAGAAAATGGCTGATATGACAAGATCTTGTTTATTGATGAAATAAAGGGATGAGATTAAAAAAAATTTACAAAATTTACCATTTAGTAAATGTGGAGAAGATTCATTTCCTATTTAAAATTCGCAAATATGTTCATGTGTGGTTCGTTTAGTATTGAAATAAATAGACTTATGGTTCGAGCTCAGTCATATTTTTAACAAACTTGAATCAAACTTGAACTAAATTTATGTAACAAGATAAACACATCATTTACAAGCTTAGCTCGAACATCCCACAAGCATAATAATTTTAAAATGAGGTTGAGCTTGATTATAAAAGTTAGAACTAAATTTTTTTTTTTATTTAACTTGTATATATCTCGATTAAAGTGAGAGTTTGTTGACATTTTATTTATTTATTTACATGGCACCTATTTGAAAGTTTGAATCATTTTTTGAAAACAATAGTTATAATTGTAATATAATCATCACTTTTTTAATGTTATAATAAATAATAAAAAGTTACTTTAAACTAATATGTAGGCATTTTTCTTAAAATTTTACTATTGGTGGATTAATAAAAATTTTAATGATCAATAAATTTCATTATTTTAGAAACTTACTCACATTGATCCGCCTATGCAGAGACTAAAAATTGATAAATTTAAAATGATTGGACGACTTAATAAATGGTTAAAAATAAAAAAGAGAATTAAAAAACTATTTTCCAATTTATAAACATGAGGATGTTATCATGTTTCTGGTCACTAGCTTTACATGAGTGAATAGTACAATTTGTAAATTGAATTAATTAATTAGAGATTTTTTATCTGCGACCAAAGAGGGAATATATTATGAGAACATATTTGATCTTATGGTGGTTGTAGCTTTGTTAGTTAGGGTGCCCAGATTGCATGGAAGGAATTACTACTTGTGGGACCCACACCAAACTGTAATTAGTAATTACTATTAAATATTTTTTTAGAGATTAATAAAAATATTTTTTACTTTATGAGCCGTCAATTAAAATTAATAAAATAAATTTGAGAGAATATGAAACTTTTATGTAGCTAGCCATACACAATCATTTTAAATCAATTGGATGAATCTTATACTACGATTATTATTATATTATTATTATTTTAAATTTTGAAGAACGATTACTATAACTTTTATATGAAACTGATACACATGCATGCAAATATATTGGGTGATATAGTCAATATGCATATAATTTAACATGAGAAATAATGTATAATATGGTAGTTATATCAATTAATAATTCGAACAAAAGAAAAGAGTTACAACCTATGTATAACAATTTCATTACTGTAAAAGCTATTGAAAACAAGATATGTCTACATATTTGAGTAAATTAAATTCTTCAGAAACAGACTTGTTTGCTTCTTCTCATTCCCTGAAATATTTTTCTTTTATACAATCGATCAAAAATATTAATATTTGTCAATGCAATTATTTTTGGTTTTTTTCCCCCAAACTCTTCGACCAAGATATAACACATATTTTATATATATGAGATGAAGTAATTCATTACCGACAATTTAAATCAATTCACAAGTTTATTTTTATTTTGTAAGTTATGAGTTAGTATAACAAGAATTTTATTCAACATATTCAGCCAAACATTTCCTGATTAACTTCTAAAATCGAATCAACTTATACACATTTAAATGACTTAAGCTATATATTAATGAACTAAAACTTAAAATAATAAGAATTTAAACAAAATTACCTAAAAACTTAATCATAAAAGGAAAAAAATAAATCAAAAAAATAGAATAATTGGTCAATGCATATCACTCAGGACAAAAGAAGGAGATCGTGAGTGGGCCCCATTCCAAGAGTTCAATATAACAAATTTTCCCTGGCAGGAAACAAACATAAACAAAAAAAGGTAAATGAAAAATAAAAATAAAATTTGCCATTGTAAGAAAATAAATATAAATCTTGCAGTTTTAGTCCCCTCCTAACCCACACCATAACCTACCAACCCACAATTTCTTAATTTGCTAATTCTCTTCTTTCTTCCCTTTTAATCATACCCATATAGAATTCTTGAATTCTAGCTAGCTACTTCATCTCTTCATTTATGGTAGGTTCAATTCCTTTTCTTGAATTAAAAAAAAAAAAAAATTCAAATTCCTTTTGTTCTTACTGAAATCAACAATGGAGAAAAAAAAATTCTAGGGCTTACAGACCTAGATCTTTCTCCATGCCCCATCATTATTAATTATTTTTCTAATTTTTTTAAAGTAGAAGTAGTAGTACTAAAGTTTCAATTATGAATTCTTGTAATTATGCTCTTTTCACAGATTTTTGTTTCTTTCTTGAAGGTACACTGACAAAGGGCCAAAAATATAGGAGACAAAAACACAGTTTGAGTTTCAGAAACAAAGAAAATGTATCAAGAAAATGGTGGATTTGATGAAACCAGTTTGCATGGAGGAGGATTGATGAACCAAGCTGATGATGGCTTCTCCCAAACCCACATCCCAAATTGCAACAACAGTCAAAATTACTCCATGGATGAACAATCTTACAACCCTCAAAACCCTATTTCCCAGCAAGATGTTGCAGTTGCAGTTGCTTCAGCTCTGGAGATGGAGCTTCAACAGCACCTGGAAATGGAGCAGTGCTACAAAAATGGTGGTCATGACATTCAAGAAATGGTCCATGATTCTTCCAATTGGCAAGACATGAGCACCTTCAATGGCGAAAACCCCCACCAAATCTACTCAACTGACACTCCATACCCCACCACACCTGATTTGCTCAACATGTTTCCTTTGCCTCGATGTTCATCATCTTCGTTGTTTCCCGGCTCGTTAAAGTCCCCCGGCTTCCTCGCCTCGTTGGGGCTTCTGGGGGACGGGGACGGGGACGGCTCCTCCGCCGCCTCGGGCGGCGTTGTGTATGATCCTTTGCTGCCTTTGAATCTGCCCCCACAGCCCCCTCTGTTGAGAGAGCTTTTCCACTCTTTGCCTAATGGAGGGTATGCAGTTGGTGGGCCCAAGAATGGGTCCTTGTTTGATGAGAGAGAAAATGGGGGAATCTATCAGCATGGTGATCATGGGATTTTTGAGTTCACTGCTGGAGAAATGGAGTGCATTAATGGCAAGAATAGAGAGATTGGGAAAGATGTGAAGCATTTCGCCACTGAGAAGCATAGAAGAGTGCTCTTGAATGATAAGTATCAAGCTCTGAGAAACCTAGTCCCTAATCCCAGCAAGGTATTTATTTATATCCTATGATTGTTATCTGTTCGACGAAAGTCCTAGCTGAATTTTGTTGTTAAATAATTGAAGAGTGATAGAGCGTCGACTGTGGCGGACGCGATAAAGTACATAAACGAGCTGAAGAGGACAGTGACGGAGCTGAAAGGGCTGGTTGAGAAGAAGAGATGTGCTAAGGAAAGACTAAAGAGGCCGAAAACTGAAGATGCTATTTTGGAGGGGAATGAGTCTAAGGCTCTTGATGATTTGGACAATCCATACAGTGGATCATCGTTGCGAAGCTCATGGCTTCATAGGAAGTCCAAGAACACTGAGGTTGATGTTCGAATCATCGACGACGAAGTCACAGTGAAGCTGGTTCAACAGAAGAGGATCAATTGCTTGTTGTTTGTGTCAAAGGTTCTTGATGACCTTCATCTTGATCTTCATCATGTTGCTGGAGGCCTCATTGGAGATTACTACAGTTATCTCTTCAATTCCAAGGTCTCTTTTTCTACTTACTTTTTCTTTTCTTTTTTCAAATTTGTTTAATATAATAGCAAAATTGGTTTGCAGATATGTGAAGGGTCTATAGTGTATGCAAGTGCAGTGGCAAACAAGCTTATTGAGGTTGTGGATAAACAGTATGCTGCAACTCCACCAGCAAGTAGCTATTAATTAGGTAATTAATCAACTCCATCCACATCTTTTAATTAATTCTTAATTATTGCACTAAATATGCATATGATCAATGATGAGAGTGAGAATTTGTCAGTAAAGAAGAAAAGGTAGTTCTGAAAATGGGCATGCATTTGTACAACTTAACTTCTTTTCCAACACAGCCCTACTAAATAAAACATACTCTATTTATGGGGATATATAATATATATACTATATGTCAAGCTAGCAAACTGCACTTATATGCAGACACTCATTAATGCTGATTCCATCATCATGTTTTTACATATGTTTATATATATTATTTTTCTCATTTAATTACTGTGATTAACTTGATATTCATTCTGTGCAGAATATTGGAGGTCCCCTTTCTCTTACACAAATTCAAGTTGGTATAGGATGTAGTGGAAGTACCTAAGAAGACTTTATCTAGCAGTCTGTAATAAGTTATTTTATAGACAACTGATGAATTTGCAAAAATTATATATCTACTTTTAATGTATTAGCAAATATATTCTACCAAGCTAGGTTTCTTGATTTGTTTAATTCGAGATGCTTTATTCGACATTATGAGCAATGCTTCTCCAATCTTTATGGTGTTCCCATGCATCCATGTTATACCCATGTAGAGAACCACAAATCTTGGATATTATTTCATCTTGTGTATTCATATTATTATCATTTGAGTGTGTATTAACTCATTAAGTACTTCTCGCTAGCATACATGTAACATAAATTAAAATTAACATAATGTTAACATAGTATTATATTTACCATGAATGAAACCATATAGAAGATCATATTATGTGAGACGGAACCTCACCCCAATCGATTTCACCTTATTATTAAGTCAAATAATCATCTACATTTGAATCTTTTAATGGATTTATAAGATATTTCATAATAGTTAGAACAAGATCATGAATACAAAATCTAACTTAATTTCCTCTTACAGAAATTTAAAAGATAAAAATAAATAAAAATCCATGCATAATAAAACATAAAAGAAAAGTAGAAACTAAAAATATCTTGATTCCAAGGCAACCAATCTTAATCCTCTTGAGGTGGTTTCCTGATGAAGTTGAGTGCCAATCGAAAAACATTGTTTCTACAGCGATAGCCCCATCCCTGAACCGAATCTCCATCGTTCAATCCATTTGTGTTCACATACTTGAACCAATCACGGTTAAGAACAATGATAAAGACAGAAAGCCACCTGGTTAGATGCATCGTGTATTGGTTGCTCACGTTGTCTCTGGTCGGAACAATGAGGTTCTTGTTTCTTTCCTCCACCATTGTCGTCTCGTCTTGGCTCAAAAACCCCATGAGCTCGTCGCTTCTTGGGATGAAGAGCCTGTTTTGATCCCTGCGAACATCGGCAACCTCAAGCTTCTTTTCGAACAAGAATGTGGGCTCTTGATGTTCTTCAATTTCTTCAAGTATTGTGGGATGAAACAATGGTGGAATTGGAGGAAGAGCTGGATACTTGTTATTTCTACTTCTCTTTCTCTTTCTCTTACTTGCTACAGTTTCCACCTCCATCTTTTGCTTCCCTTTCTGATCATCATCATCATCACTACTAATCGATAAATTGACCCCAAACAACCTTATTATAGTGCCACCAATAACCTCAACCTCCAATGAATCATCATCACTTAATATATTTTGCTTTCTTTTAGATGAGCTAATAGAGGGGCCTGCAGTTTTCACCTCCATCTTCTGCTTCCCTTTTCGATCATCACTACTACTAATCGACAAATCCACCCCAAACAACCTTATTGTGGTGGCACCAGGAGATACTGAATCATCATCATCATCATCATGATCATCTCTACTTATTGATTTTCTCTTTCTGTGATCGTAATTGGGGTATTGATCATGATCAGTGGAGGCCTTTGGGGTCAATAATGTAATTTCTTGCACACACCGCTCGTGATCATTTTGCAACAATGGGATGCGATGTTCTTTGATACAAGGCCTGTTTTCATCAAAGAAATCGTATTCTGGAATTATTTTTACTGGATGATCATGATCAATAGTTAATGATAAATTTGAATTCGATCCCTCATCACCAACATGATCATCATCACCGCCGCCCATTCTTCTTGATCTTCTTCCTTCTGATATTTATATATACTTGTTAATTAATTTTTCCTAGGCTAGGCTCTCTTGATATAATTAATATATATGAAGAATGAGGATTCATCATATTAATGGATGTATATATAATAGGATAATACGAAGTCCAAAATAGAGTAGGAATAGGTTTTTCAAAATCGTTTATGTTCGCGCGCCTTAGCTTAGCTGTGGAGCTTGAAAAGCAACGGAATTCTAATATTAGTTCACTTAGGAAAGTTTATAATATAAATCTATTTATTTTATTTTTATTTTGTAATTATGGTATAAAGGTAATAAGAAATTAAATGAATCATTAGATACAAAAATAAAGGTCTGAATCAATCAATGTTTTGGTCCCAAGTTTCGCACAGTTATGTTTTTTAAATTAATTTTTGGTGTTTTCAAGGTTTTAGTAAACATTTTTATCTATTTAAAAACAGTTTTTTTTTTCTTGGTTCGCCGGTCTACGGTAATTGATAATTCTTAACGGTTATTTCTGATTAGATTCAGAAATTGGTCAAAGTACAAATCAATATCAAGTAGAATAAATTATATAATGTAATTACTGTGATGAAATATATACTTTTCCACTTCAAATGATTTGGGCTAAAATCATTATCAGTCAATTTAAAAAAAAAAAAAAATGAAACCGAAGACGATATATACTTTTCAAGGTTTTGCAAATATAATGGATGTAAAAATACTTTCCAAAACCTCAAGATTAAAAACTCAATAAACCATCATAAAAAAAATTCCCCCACTATTATTTAAAGATAGTTTCCAAAAATTAATATTCACTTGCGGTCACAAGCTATTATTTTCCAAAATGTTTTAATAGTAATTATGGCATTTTATATTTACGATAGATTGAGTCTTCATATTTTTAACAAATGTAAGATAACAATTAACATGATCGTGTGCGTCTATATAATATTGCATATTATATATATATATATATATATATATATACATATATTACATGCATGCGTGTGTAAATTTACGTATATACATATAAATAAAAGTTAAATTTTAATTAATAATTTAAAGTTTGCATCATTTGGACTCTGTAGATGTCATTTTTTATGGATTTTATCGACTGCAATAATATCTAGTATATCTACCATCTCCTTTATATATGTGTGTGTGTTTATAAACTAATAGATCGAAAGTACTGCATTTGCAATTCACCAAATGTAATATAAGTTATACCCTCAATGTGGAATGTATGCAGTTAGTAAAATGGTTAAACTAATCAAAATACACACAAAATAAATAAATAAATAAATACATTTTAAAAGAGTGAAGACAATGAATTTCTTAAGCATGAATTAATGAGTTTTGAGCTTAAATTCACATGTTTGCGCATGAATTAACATCATTAATGTCTTCATCACATGAGATTTGAGACAACTCATCTTAATTTTATGTTAGAGAAAATATGATACATGTTGGAAACATCCACTTATATCTCATATTTTGATATGTTATGGACCTTATGGCCTATGGGACATGTGAAAACCTTGTAAAACTAACTTAATAAGAAATAATTAGTGTATCCGGAGTGTAATGCACAACTTCTAATAATATTTCACATAATGAATAATTTTCATTATTGTTTATATAATATATGGTAATTGTACATAATTTTCATATATATATATATATATATATATATAATGAAATGATAATTTCAAGATGTCGTTTACAATGTCACATCGTATTTCTTTTATCACACAATAAAAAATTACAACTAAAATATATAACAAATTATTTGATCTTATAAAATATAGTCAAAGCTATTAAAATTTGACCGCCTTTCGAACATACATACACTCTTATGAAGTATTTTGATAAAAAAAAACATGGATAGGTAAGAAAACGATGCGTACAATCACATAAAAATGAGCAAAACCTAAGTTTATTAATTAGAAATATGCACCTATTTTCTACCTATCATTCACATATAAAGATTAGTCCGACTTTAACTTTCAAACACATATGCCTACAACCACACATCTTGCACGGAGACGGCATATTCTTATTTATATATATATATAATGAGAATTAATGAAGATAACAGAAAACACGATAAGAAGAATGTAATGGTGATAGCTCACGTGCATAGGGAAACAAAGTTTTATCTATAAACACAGACTTATATACAGGTTGTAAATAAATCAAATAAATTGATTGGATAATTTAACCAAATCAAGATATAAATCTTGAGATATCTATAAATTTTAATTATGACCCGTAAGAGATATCTATATTGAATTTATAAATATATAATGAATGTTTGCAGATATGTGAAGGACCATAGTGGCTATAACAAGCTTATTTAAGTTGTTTATAATCAGTATGCTGCAATTCCACCAACAAGTAGCTATTAATTAGGTAATTAATTAACTCCATCCATATTTTAATTAATTCTTAATTAGTGCAGTATAGATGCATATGATTAACGATGAGACAATAAGGTGCAGTTTCAGTGAGAATTTGTAACATAATTCATATCCAAACATATTCTAAGCACTTCTCACTAGTATACCTGTAACATATATTAAAATTAACATAATATTAACATAGTATTATATTCACTAAGATTGGCTGCAAAGATAACTGATGGAAAAAATTTGAGTGAAACAATGTCATTGATAACTAATTGCTTAAAATTTTAATTAGCTCGAACAAGGTCATAAATACAAAATTTAACTCAGAAATATATAACATTTAATAAAAAAGAAAAGTAGAAACCAAAATATCTTAGATTCCAAACTTTTGAAAGGCAACCTAATTCCTGCGAACATCGGAAGCCTCAAGCTTCTTTTCGAACAAGATGGTCATAATTAGGATATTGATGATGATCACACTTTAAGTTATTTTTAAATTTGATAGTTCAAGTGGTCAATTAAATTAGATGTTTTACCTGTTGCAGCAGGTAATTGGGCCACAAAATATCTTTTAAAACATTCAGAACTGAAAAACAAAAGTTGAAAAATAAAGATCAAAATCCAGTGGGTCAAACTTAAAACACAAACAAAACTTTATTTCCTAATAATATTTACACACATAACAAAATGTAAAATGCTTTTTTCAAAATTTAGAGATAAAAAAATGTTTTGTAAAGATGACGAAAGTAAAAGTTCGAAATTCGGGGCCCAATAAACTCAAGGCCAATACAGAAGATAAAAAAGCAATCTCATTTTTTTTTTTATTATATTCACGAAAGTTCAAGATAAAAATAAAAAATAAAAAATAAAAATCTTGTAGGCTACTATTTCCAAAAAAAAAAAGAAAATCACTTCACAATCCACAAAGCTGATGTAAGATGCAAACTTTAGCCAATGTAAAATTGGTCGCCATAATAACTAATAACAAAAATTTGAATGAAACCATCTCTCGAATCACATTTGTTTCACATTTGAATGAAACTTCACCATATTGATTTCCACTTATTATTAAGTCAAACCATCATCTACATTCAAATCTTTTAAATGGATTCATAAAGTTTTATACCAAAGTCTCATTTAAAAATTAAAAAAAACCTTGCAGAAAATAAAAAACTAAAATATATCACATGAACAAAAATTTTTACATAGCAAATGCTAAGAGGCAACTCTAATATTTTACAGACACTATAAATGAAGGACAAAAAAACCCCAATCCAGCTACTGGCTTAGCCTATGCTAAATTGATGAGAACTATAACAATCAAAATGTTGGGGGAATGTAAACTGAATTATGGCATAATACAACAGTCCTAAATCAATCTGTATTTTTACCATATTGATAATAGTTAGATAAAGCATACATGCCAGGCCCTTCATCTTCATTCCAGCTATGAAAGGCAACCTATCCCAATCCTCCGATCCGACTAATTACCACCGTGTCATTATTCTCTGTTCAATGCTTGCCCATGTAAGAAGCGACCGCCACCTTCATCTGTTATAAGGAATCACAAAAATGACAAATTGGATTCAAATAGGATTTTGTATAGAAGAAAACACAATGTGGGATAGGAGTATGATATCTTCCTGAATAAGCAAAAACTAACTTCTCATCATTCACATCGAGACAATCAATAAGAACAAATGAACTGCAGTTTGTTTATCTCTCAAACCAAGAGTAAACCAAGAAGTGAACAGAGTCTAGCTTCAGAGGGCACCAATAGGCATAACGCAACAAGCAGGGACGAAACATTCAGCTCTTTATAGTGTGTTAGTATCATTTTCCGATACATCATTTTGGAACCTAAGGTGGTCATACCTTCAACTCAAATGACAGTACTATTTCCATACAACTTGATAATTTTATCCTTTTCATTTCAATATAACTTACTTTTCTTTGTATCCTTATTTCATTTTCCCTTGCTCTTTTCTTTCAAAAAGTTGATGCCCTTGACCAATTTGTAGATAGGTCAATGACATTCAACTATAAGCTAATCAGACCAGGTAAACATCACTAACATATTGATGGTGAGCAAGTAGTGACCAGTAGAGCCCCACCCAAAATTAATAGGAAAAAAGAAAAGAAAATGAAAAGAAGAATAAAAAGAAGGGATGTTCATATAGCAGGCAAAGTCATCTAAAATAGTACCTGTCATTGATAAAGACTAAAAAAACAAAAAAAAAAATTAACCTACATACCACTTTCACCTTCAGATAAATCTGCAAGCCTAGCAATGGCATCAGTGAGTGCTAGTTCATGCTCCTGTTTCACCAGAAATAAACATATTCAACTTATCTGAAAATACATAGTATGTATGAGACCAAATAATAGAGAAAGTGCTACCAACCTTGAGCACTTTCTTTGCCTTCTCTATCTCCACAGGATCTGGATGACTAGCACCAAAAACCCTCTCCACCTGCCAAGGTTAGAATTCAATTTAGAAATAGCTAATCTTTACATGTATGAACTAGACCACCATTGCATACCTCCTTAATCAGAGTATCAGTATGAAGCAACTGAATGTCATCAGGTCCCTTCTTTCCGATACCATTCTGGGATGGTGGAAAGTCTTTCCTGGATTGACCTTTGGCCAATCCCCTTCCTCTTCCAGAACCTGGAGCATTATCTCGCCCAAAAGGTCGGCTTATTCCATGTCCTGGTCCACCATAAACTCCATGACGAGAAATTCCAGGGTCTTCACCTACCCATGTCATATCGTCCTTAGAAATCTACAGAGGAAATGCCAATGAATCAGGCCAGGACTTCACTCCTTCGCAAAAGGCACTTCATAACATAGAACATGCCACAAATTTCCAAACACAAGTACTCAGCTAGGCTTCTATTTCTTCTTTCTCTTCCATTAAGAACATTCATTTTTCCTAATTGTCGCTACTAGGCTTAGTTTGCCCATAAAAGGTGTATGCTATACATTAACAGTAAGCTTCAACATACCAAGATACCCAAAAGGGGAAAGTTTCATAACATTACCAAAACCAAAAAATTAAAATTGATTTGCAGGTTAAACTGGTTATTCAGAAACTTCCATCTTGTAAAATATCAGTCATTGGGATCAAATCAAAAGAACTTCAGAGAGTTTTTTTATTCTTACTAGATAGTCACTTCCAGAGCTAGAGCAAACTTCTATAAATTTGTTATTCAACATGGAAGCACAAAGTGAACAACAGATTCTATAAGAAAACCCTTAGTCGTTAATACACCTAAACAAAAGCTCTCCTGATGAGGTACAACTACGTGGGAAGAATAAAATTTATTACCAAAATTGTTTGGGTATGAAACAAATCAACCTCAGAAAATATTGAGGAATCTCTTATAAACCACATGGAAGTGTGTGGAGGGAGAGGCGAAAGAAGAGAGAAGGGGCAGGGGCAGGGGCAGGGTGGGGGTGGGGGTGGGCAAAGAGAAGGCTAATGGAGCATCAACTACAACCCAGTCTTATATGGATCGTGCAGTGGCCAGTGCCAATCAAATTTAGAATCCAATTCAGTAACATAAAGATATTTTAATTTATATAGCATAAGAATAGTATGCAATTACATGATATAACACACATTAAAAGAAATCATGATAAAGATAATACATCCAAAAATGTCAATTTTTTAAGATTCTATAACAAAGAGAAAAGCAAGTGTTCACCTCAGATAGGTTGACCCATTCATATGATTCACCTGGAAGGCCCATGTCATATACAAGAAAATGTCGACCCTTCGAAAACCAAACAGAGACAACTTAAGAATTAAATGAACAAAATGAAATTCTACAAATGCCAGTAGTTAGATATACCTCAGTTGGATTGTAATCAGTTATAACAGCTTCATAAAAATTATTATCATCGGGCCACCTGGTCCTGACTTTCCTTCCAATTAATGAATCAAATGAAACTCCTGCTGGTTCATTTGTAATGCCGCCAGAAGAAATGTGGTTACCAAATTGACCTCTTCCAGCCGGTCCAGAGGGGTACTGCATTTTCATCGAAGATGAACCAGGCGGTATCTGACCAGTATGGTACATTATCAGATGTCAGCATCACAAGATGAGTAGGAAGGCCAAAATAGTGATCAAGTTTCTAACTCACAGATTTATGTTTTTTGCCTTTAGCCACTGTCATGGGTCCACGCTTTGCAGCTGATGAGGATGGCTGGTTTGTGGTAGGCATTGCCTGTGGGTGGAAAGAAGGAGATGGCCCAGCAAACGATTGAGAAGGTAAAGATGGGGCTATCTTCTGCTTTTTGCGAGAAGCTGAGATCGAAGGACTGGGCACTGCATCATGGACTGCTTGATTGGCTCCATGAATGCCTGGTTGTAGTCCACCTGATTGTCTCCACTCCCTAACAGTATTTCACAAATTTTTATAACCAAAAATGGGTTATTTACTAAATTAAAGAACTTGGCATTGACTTTCTAACAAATTTGTTATGTACGAAACCTTATTTGTCTGATCGTCTCATCTGCATTAACCCTGCTGAGAAGATCTCTGTGCTCCTCATTTGATAACCTTAACTCTTTCCTAAGCTCAGTTATTACACCTTCCTTCTCCTGAAGAAAATACATTTTATTGAGCAGACATATAAACCTTATTCAAACAAATAGACACATTTGATTCATGTGATCTATATAGACAGTACCCAAGAAATGGCATCAGCTTGTGCTTTAAAGGCTCTTAGAACTGAACTGTATGCGTCTTGCTCAAGCTGGTGAATTTTAGCTTCCATGTCAGTCTCTTCATACATCCTGGGATATGGGTGAGAACTCAACACAGCAGGCCTTCCATTTCCAGAAATGCGGCCACCTCTTGACATTCTATTTTGATGTGGTGGAGGAAAATCATCATCAGTTCCTGCAATAGCATCCATTGAAAACACAGGAGAAAATAAATATATGTTGCAAGCAAAGCCCATAAAATACAACAAGCGTACTCTGGCCCTAAAAATATATCCTCTGATGCTATCTAACTTTAAGGAATATCAGATTTCAGGGTACATAAAATCCATAATATGTGAGAATCAACACTTCAGAATGGAGCTCTAAAAAAAACAAATATATAATAGTAATGCCAGAATCTGAAGTTGTTGACCGAGAATTGCAGATGAAATATGGAGGTGTCCAAATGGTAAATTAAGATGCAGCTTACTGGATCAGTACAATTGTAGAAGACTAGGATGCGTTTAAAGTGAGAGGGCAAAGGGATATCACTTAATCTACCAGTCATAGTAAAACAAATATCCAACACCCAAAATCCACAAATCACAGTAAAAGAAAATTTAAAAACTATATCCAACAGATTAATCAAGTTAACAAAGAGTGGAGAACAGTGAACACATGTTGATCAGGCAAAATCTACGCGTCACAGTGAAACTAAATTTCAGAACTTATAATCCAATTGATCAATCATTAATTAGACAAGTTAATAAAAAGTGGCACCATGCCAACTAAGCTTCCATTAGTGCAACAACAAGAAGTGAGAAGAAAAGAAAATTTTAAATAATCCAAATTAGCATTTATTAGAGCATAGACGATAAGCATATACTTTGTCAGCAGTTGGTAGTATTTTTATTAATGAGTGGCATGCAGTGATGTGTCCATAAACAATAATATGTACCATGATCCTTGTGATATTACCACAGAGCATAACAATATCTAACCCAATGGCCCCATTAATTGCGTAACTACAACCATCAATCAAGCATTACCTTCTTCTGTTCCCAGAAAAGAATAAAGACTTAATCATGGTATTAGGTTTCTACGTCGCAAACAAGCGGCGCCTACTGGACAATTATCAAGTGCAATAGAGGTAAAACCATTTTTCCTTGACGAATAAGCTTTACAATAGAATTAAAAGCAACCAGTGATATATGATTGCACATAAGATTCTATCGGGAGAAGGTGGTTTAGAGCATCCAACTCTCTGTGATGCAAAGAAAACATCCATAACTAAAACTTTAAAATTATTTTTCCTCTAGACTTGCATTATCACAAACTACAAAATCAACTATGCATATTCTCAAAGGTTAATACAATATTACAGCATTGATGGAATGCCCCCTTGTAAAAAAAACACAGCTAAAATGAACGAAGAACTGAAGGAAGTGAAGACCAACCCGAATATTCCAACAAACAAAGCCA
This sequence comes from Scutellaria minor, assembly GCA_954870855.1. Lineage (NCBI taxonomy): Eukaryota > Viridiplantae > Streptophyta > Magnoliopsida > Lamiales > Lamiaceae > Scutellaria > Scutellaria minor. The sequence continues at coordinate 12,184,999 of OX940738.1, read as the reverse complement.
TTTTGAACTAATAGCTCCATTTTCCTCCAAGAAAAATGACTTCAAAACTTAAAAGACCATAAAATTTGATATACTGAGCAAGAAAAGTCGGTAAAATTCACTCTTCGAAAAAAAAAAGGAAAAACCAATAACCAGTAACCCATAATCTATTTCCATAGTCCCTACAATTCCAACCACAAAAAAGTCACTAAAACGACAATGCATGTAACTTACAAACCCTAACCACAATCAACTAAACAAATTACTTCCAAAACTTAAATTACTTGCAAAAATCACATAATTAGGGCTCTGAGAGAAGGAACAACTCACCACTACTATCGTAAGACTCGTACTCCATAGCCAGCCTTTGCAGAGCAAAGATTCACGATTTACCGCAGCTCAAAACAGGAAAAACCCTAAAGAAAATTAAAAAATTCGCAAAATCGCTACAAAAAACCTTGAAAAGATTTCAACCTCGCCGAGTTAGCGCAGCAAAAACGAGCAGCTTCGATTCGAATTTCGTTTGATTTGCTGTGTGTGTAGGGCGTACGCGGACGTGAAATGTGTTTATTGAATTGGGTTAGGAATGGTAGGGTTTGAGTTCCGCCCTTTGAGATTTGTTGTTTTCTTGTTCGAAAGTGTTTTGCCTCGCCTCCAAACAGATTCTACACGTGCGGATTTTAAAAACGATTTCTTCACGATTTATTTATTTATTTATTTTGAGATAAATTTACAAATTAATGAATATTACTCATAATAAATTAAACCCCTAATTCATAAAATTTTTCATTTTATTTGAAGAAATCATTTTAAATAAATGTGTACAAAAATTATTCTAATTTTGATCACCAAACGAGCTTCAATGATGCATTGAAACTTCGAGGGGATTCAAGACTAAATTTAAATTATATCAGATTTTGACAATATATATCAAAATAAGCTTCAGAGTACGTACCTTTTATACATGGTCTTACAATGTACAACAGTAGTAATCATTAAGAAAATTGGGTCAAGTTGATCGTGACTCGTGCGATTCTTGGATATTTTGTCATATTTTTTTATCAGTATATTTCAATTACAATGACCGATCAAATCTATTTATAATATTATCAAACTTCAAAATTACTTTGAAATTAATTAATCACTACCAATCAAACTAAACTAAATTTATTCATTCTAGTCGAGTAGTGTAATACATGTATGTTACTACAACAAAGAAACTTATTGGCAACACATGGTATAGGGAAAACATGGACAAATGTCGCGAAAATATTTTGTGACAATATTTTTCGCTAAATTATTATCTTAAAAGTCATCTTACAAATAATATTTTTGCGACAATGTTGTTATTGCTAGTTCGCAAATAAGTTTTTTTTTTTTACTTATTTAAAAAAAAAATTGTGACAATTTATCATCAATTTATATTATTATATTTTTGTCGTAAAAAATAAATTTTTCACAACAACTTTTGTTGTCGCAAAATTATCGCATAAAATCTCATCACAAATAATATTTTTTGTTGTAGTGTGTGCATATTTACCTATTAAACTTGAGTTAAAATTTTATCTATGGTGTCCAATCTTGTTTATTATATTAATGGACTCAAGGTAAAATGAAATTATTTGTATTAATTGTGAAAGAATTAATATAATTCTTACAACGACTGCTAATTTAATATATAACCCTTATTGATGATCAAAAAAACTATTTATAAATTTGTATTGATCAACTGGCATTGAAGCATTGTCTGAAGTTGCTTTGCTTGTTCTTCAATCCTCATCTGCAACTTCTTTTGACTCTGAACAAAATCAAATATCAAAACAAATTAATGAACATATTACCATTGAATTAAGAGAAATTAATACAACAATTAAAGAAAAAGACCTCTAATTGTTCGTATAAACGTCGTTGAACATCTATTTGTAGTCTTAGAGCTTCCACAATCTGCATCCCTCTATTAACACATAAATCTCATATCAACAAATTTATAATTAGTATTATCTTAAAAGGTTTTTTATTCGAGATTCAAATGTATTAATCTTACGTTTTTGCATCGAGCTGCTCAGCATTGCCTGCATTAGACCATACTAGTTTAATTAGATAAGCAATGAATAAGAAGTCTTTTGAAGTGATTTAATTTGTTTCTATTAATATTACATTAATGTTTTTATTAATTAGTCTTAATAAACCTAGTACCTTCTGTTGCTTCTTGCATTAGTCTGGCCACACGATACTTCTGAGAAAATTAGAAAAGAGAAAATTATTCAGAATTTGAATCAAAGGCCAATCTACAATAGATCCAAGAATTTGTAATTATGGGGTTTTTTTTTTAACCTGCAAATGGCTTTTAACTTGAAAAATGGTTAATCCATTAGAGTTCATTAGCTTGAGGATTGCCTTTGGTGTGGCCTCTGCATTTAAACATCAAAATAAGTGTTACCATTTCTTCATTTTCCAAATGTTAGAAGTTAATCAATTGAAATAGCATGTTTAGTTACAAATATAGACATGTTTCAATTACGAACACCCAAATAAATCTTATGCTCTACGATTAATCCAAATAAAGATGAACAATAATCATAAAAGTGGAAGCATAACTGAATTTATGAATTAATTTGTGCTTGAACTGATACGGTTTCTCAAACAATCAGTTTCATCAGGTTTATAAAGAGAATATAGAACGTGAGATGAGGCAACTGATGTTTTGAGACCATAACTCTATCTTATTATAATATACTAGTGGATCATTTTAATTGGGGTATGTTAATCATACATAATAAATTGGATATTTCCAACACCAACTTCATCATTGTATTGAATTTATCATTTTCACTTACTTTTCGCGCCTCCTAAATGATCCACACTCTCAATAAATTTTTTGTGAAGATCATCGGTCCATCTAATCCGCATTTTGGGCTTTGTTACCTCTCTTTCAGTCCCACAAAAACTAAGTTGATGCTGCTTTTCTTGCTCAAATTTGTTGTAATAATAGTTTTTTACCTATCAAAACAAGATATCATTTAAAAAAGAAAAGAAAAAACAGTTGAAGCAATATTTACATGAAAAAACAAACATTGAGTCTAAACAAATATACCCACATCAATATTTTTCTCGAAACCCATCAGAAGCTGGTGGTGCTTGCACTGGACATTGTCGAGAGGCGAATGGATCGAGTACTTATCCAATTGGTCTCGACCACCACAACGACGACATGATTGAACAAGAGACTGTAAAGTGTCTCTTGATTGAAAACTGTCATCGTTTTTATGAGACAAATCAGCTATTTTCAATGACCTAATTGATCCGAACTCGAGACTTTTACTATTTCTTGTTGCTTCACCTTCTAACATTCCCAATAATTGATCAGGCTGTTTGCAATCTTCTTGATTGTTCATTTTTGGCAAAAACGACTGAAAGTGAAAGCTTGGGAAAAGAACTAGTGCATAACAAAGAAAAGATGCAGAATATGATTGGAGAAAAATGTTGTTGAAAAATGACAAGTAATCAAAATCCAAGAAAAAGGGATTGTATGAATGAGAAGTTTAAAACAAAGAATGTCAACATTTTCATGACATTTTATTATGTCTCATTGTATTGAGAAATGGATATAGACAGAAAAGCATAGTGGATACATGATGACAATGACATAGAAGAAACTATAAACATTTATAAGCTATAATTAATCAAGATATATAATAGTCCTTGAGGTGAGTGCCTACATGTCATTCATTGATTGGACTAAGTCCCAATTGAGAACAATCCCTAATATATATTTACTTCAAAATAGAACAAGATTCCATGGAAAAGTCATGTGCATTATCTTTCTTTTAAAAGGGTGTCATCACAATGTCTCTAATCAAAAAAATTATAAAAGTACATATTGTATGTATGTTTGATAATATCATATTAATGTAGTAAAATAAAATACAAGATTGAAACGAAACAAGAAATGTAAGATCTTTATATTACAAAATATATAATTTTCCAACCCTTTCGAGTTTTTTTTTTCTTTCCTTTTTTGGCTGCAACTCTGAGATCCCAAAGCTATATAATATATGCTTGACTTGGTTTTTATTTTTTATGCTCTTGTAAAAATGAAATTGTAGTTTGATAGAAACAATTGTGTCTGAAAAAACAAGGATTTGTTTGGATATTGTACGTGGCAATTTGTGCTTTAAACAATTAATAATCGAAATAAAATTTGTATATATTGTGGCATTGTACAGTGAGAAAAGCAACTGCCGACTTGTGCTTCGTCCTCGTTGGTAACTTGAGTATAAGCGTATAAGATGACCTTTGGGGATTCGAAAAGACTTTTTGAATGATATATAATATTTCTATATCATTAAAAAAATCAAAAAAATCCTTGTACTCCTTGCTACGTTTTGGCATGGCAAAGAAAATTCGGCAAAATGTATTCGGGCACATTAATTTGTGGATTAATACTTGGAAAAATCGTAATCCGAATTATTAATTAATCAAATTTTTAATTATTGACTAAAATAATATAATTATATATATATGTATAATTTTTTTTAACTTGGATCAATTTTGAAAAAGAAAAATACTGATGTGTTAAGTTGGCCAAATATGGTTAAAAAATCGACCGAGATCAAAAGATATACTATATATATAAAATTATGTTATTTTTATCAATAATGAAAATTTTAATTAAGATGAAAATTTGAGTAAAGTGATTTTTTTAATAATTACCCTTAATTTAATTCTTAACATCTATGATTGATGATTGCTAAAATAGTAAAAAGCGTACGATTATGTAATGATTGTACGTACAACTATGAGTACTGTTCTTGTTTAAAAAATTATTGAATATTTATTTTCTACAAATGGAATGTGGCAACGTGGCATGTATATGAAATTTTCAGTGGCAAAAGCAACCTAACCACAGAGAAAATAGACAAATTCCACCCTACATGTAATGGTATTACCATCACATGTTAGGATGTTGCCATGTGTACACTTTACATTTAAAATGATGGAAAAATATACATTTATGACATCAAAAGTGTACACATGACAACATCCTAATATATGATGGTAATACCATCACATGTAGGGTGGAATTTGCCGAGAAAAATATTTTTTATGGATGGTTTTGTAACATCCAAATAATAATCTATTATTGTGCAAGTTTTTTTTTTTTTTTTTTTTTTGAAACGTTAAGGATTTGATCTTATTCTTTACATTGGCATAATAATACTATTTTTTTTTATTGTATTGGAATTTAAATAATTAAGCATCTTCAGTTTAACTATTAAGAGTGTGTTCGCAATCTATAGAAAATATTAAAATCACTTTTTCCTGCCAAAAGTGCTTTATGAGTTTTTGCAACCTCTAAAAAATGATTAAACTATTGAAATGCTTAATTACCTACTTCAATATATTTTGTAAATACATTGTAGTTGTTTAGACATTCACAACATGCTTTTACTGAAGGAAACAAAAAACTTGATTATTTAACACACTTTACAAAATCACTTAATTTTTGTAAAGTCAATAATTCAAAAGTAAAATCAGTTGCATAAACCTACTTAGTAAGAAATGTTAGTATTTATATATCCCTCATCAAAGGAATTGATCATTAGAATGAATATTAAGTAAATGTTATTTATCAATCAATATGTAGAACGAATCTTGATGACTACTAAAAATTAGTGTTTTATTATTTTGATTTCTATTGTAAGATATATGGTGTATTATTCATATTTTACTATATTAACATATATATCATTAATATAGTTTACAATTTATTATAACTTCAAGGAATCAATAGACTATGTTTTGATATTTAAAAAGTAAATTCATATTTGTGATAGAAACACAATTTAATCAATAAAACTACTGACAATCACACCAATATTACAGGACATTCAAATGCAGAACATGAAATATCATCTATTTTGGGCCCGTTTGGTTCGCGGGTTGGGTTTGTTTAGGTTGGTTGGGCTTTTCGGGCTTTTACTGTTCATCGAAGACAAAATAACACTTTTTGGGTGTTTGGTATGTGGGTTTAGAGTAGGTTTAAATTAAATTATATGTTTGGTTTGAATGATTATATGTTTGTAAATGTGGGTTTATTTTAACTTTTGCGTTTGCTTTGTTGGTTTAAAATGGATAAGAAACGTAAAAAGACCGATTTACCCTTACTTAAAATAATAATATTATAATGTAATAATTTATTGGAGAAAATATCAAAAGCTAAGATTACAGTGTGACAAGTTGAAGAAGACGAGATGCAGAAAACCAAATCAATTTCCCCAATTCATGCCCTGCAAGAATGATTCGTAGAGGATACCCAAAGTTTGGTTCATGAATTGAAAAATTTCGGCGTCAATTCGGGTCAAGATATCGCATTGTATTAGACCCACACTGGTTTGAGAAAGCTTCCGCTACTACAACAATTGAGTCGGTGAAGCAAGGAATTGAGTCGGTGAAGCTACTGCTCATTTCGGGTTGACAAGTTTTATTGTGTACAGCCCGTAATCATTTTAAAAATGTCGAGCAGGTATGGCAATTCGATTTATTAAATTTTTAAGTATTGTGGTATAGTTGAAGAAATCAAGATTTAGGCATTTTGAAGACAGATTGTATTTTTCCTCAAAATGTTTTTCTTTGAGAGTGGTGTTTTGTTGAGATATTTGGTTTGGAGATTAAACTGTATTTTCTTTAGCTCTTGATGTATTTTTTTGCAGCTTGGCATGTACCTTCAAAATTCATAAAGTTATGATTTTGAAACCAATTCAATTTAACTGTTATCGCTGACATATTCGTTCATTTAACTGCTTTCAGAAGTTTGGAATTTAATAGCTTTTGCAACAAAACTGAAAACTTTGTGAAACTTGTAGGTCAGATTCTTTTTGTGGGATACTATTTTTGACATTGTAGTCTTTATCTATAGCTTAGATCTGACCCTTCAGAAGAACTTGAATACTTATCTGCAAGAGACTTAAATACATGCCAGCTAATTGTATACATCACAAATATGGTTTTCTGTGTTGTCCTTTATTCTTATTGTGTTAATTGAACTTGATTTTTTTGTTCTTTCATGAAGGCATCAATATGTTTAGCAGGGGATAGTGCAGAATATCACAGGTCTTCAGTGTTCGATGACGATGTGGTTATAGTGGCGTAAGTATCTATAACATCAGAGATGTATAATTGCTCAAGTTCCTGCTTATCTAACTAAAATTATTGGTATTCATTGGAGATTCCACTGCCTAATATTTTCTATTTTTTACTTGTAGTGTCTATCGAACTGCACTATGCAAAGCAAAGAAGGGTGGCTTCAAAGATGTTCAAATACTTTGTTACTTCAGTTGCTTATCTTATTTCGAATTAGGCATTGGTGCTGGGTTGGAATCGATGACCGCTAATCCTATGGCGTGGGAAGGATCAGTCAATCCAAGAGTAAAACTCCTTTTTCTAATACAGTATACAGGTTCTTCAAAATACATTATCTTGTTTGTCAGCATTGATACCAGTGAATAAATTCTAGGTGGCAACAATGGCACAAGCGTAAGATTGTCTTCTCCCAATGGGCATTACTTCAGAAAATGTCTCCCATCGTTTTGGTATGACAAGGCAGGAGCAAGATCAGGCGGCAGTACGTTAAAAATATAAATATAAATCTGCTAGTTTATATGTTAGCTTCAAGTTTGCTTGTCATTGATGTCTTATGAACTTCCTTATCAAGTTGATTCACATAGAAAGGCTGCAACTACCACTGCCTCAGGAAAATTTAAAGATGAGATAATACCAATGAAAACTAAGGTAAGAGACTAAGAGTTTAAGTATTCTTTCTTTTGCATTCGACTCTTCACTTCAGTTGGATTTACATGTCTGTTTTGCTTCCTTTCATAATAATACTTGAATATTTCGATTGAAGATCGTGGACCAAAAAACTGGAAATGAGAAATCGGTCACTATATCTATTGATAATGGCATACGGCCAAGCACCACAATCACAGATCTTGGCAAGCTGAAACCTGTCTCCAAGAAAGATGGCTCAACCACTGCTGGTAAGTAGGGTTGTTCCATTGCAATCCTATTTAAAAGCATAAAGTCTCCTATATTGATTATAATTCACCTTTTCTCAGGGAATTCTAGTCAAGTAAGTGATGGTGCTGGAGCTGTGCTCCTCATGAAAAGAAGTGTTGCTCTGCAGAAAAGACTCCTCATTCATTGTATATTCAGGTTTGTGGAAATTTGGGACGTGAATCCTGCATCTATGCTGCTATAAATCCTGCATCTATGCTGGTATGCATCTCATTTTGATTGCTTAATTCTTGCAGGAGCTCGTTGTGTTGGTACCTTGTTGTATGTGATGAAGTATCGGGGAAAAAATTGTCGTTTTGGTGTGGTGTAATGTGTATAGGTTTCTTTCTTTTGCCATCCCCCAATTATTTCTACTCTAAGCTTCATGATGAGAGAAATTTATGATTGTTGAATCTCTAATGCAGGCACGGGCATGGGTGCTGCTGCTGTTTTCGAAAGAGACGATTCATGTGACGAGCTTTGCAATGCACGAACAGTGGACAAACATATCCATCTTCTATCCAAGGATGCGCTTTAAGAAAAATCTGGAAGTTCTTCAATTTACGAACTCAAATGATGTTGATCTGAAATAAATTTAGACTTCTGATATTTGAAACCCTATAGTCAAAAAGTTTACTCCCTTTGTTTCTCTTCTAAAGTATTGTGGTGTCAGATTAAAGAATAAATTTGTATTGTTGTGCCTTTATGAATCATTTTTACCTGTTATTTCTACCATATTTTTAAGAAGTGTGTTATTTTCAAGTTCATAGTTTGATTTTTGTGAGTCTGCTATTCAATAATTCATGTGCTTTGGAGTTTCATAAATATACTACAATCTAGGGGCAACATTGTAATATTAAATCTGATAACTTTTTTATTTAACAGAAATGGCTAATATTATATTTGTCTAAAACTCATGAGTTATAACATTCTATTCTCATTGTCAAACAGAGTGATCTGTACCATTGCAGATATCGATAGAATCACAACACAAGTTCATACCTTTGATTAATCCCATAAATATAAAGTTGGTAACAAATCAAAAGGGAGTGAACAAGCTATAGATAGACAACACAAGTTCATACCTTTGATTAATCCCATATATATATAAGGTTGATTACAAATCAAAAGGGAGTGAACAAACTATAGATAGACAGTGCGCTCTAACAAAGTTAGTTACAAATCAAAATGGAGTGAACAAGCTATAGATAGACAGTGCGCTCTAACGGCAATGAACTAATAAAATTATAAGGCTAGCATTTCTCGATTCAGAAAAGGATCATTATCTCAGAATAGAGTACGTTACGAACTCAGTCGAAGTGAATTGAAATGGTAAGCGCGGGATGAGAATCCTGTAATAAATTAGACAATTAGTATCATTACTCGTAGCATTTTCAAAGATGGCAGAGTGAGGTAGAATTAAGACTCACGGTCGAGGCCCATAAACTTTGCAAATGGCGCACGGGTATCCCTCCCATTTAGATGATTAGACAAAACAACAATTTGCAACACGAAAGTATTCACAAAAATTCCCTGATACATCACCAAAAATTTTCGTTAGTTGTCGAATAAATGTCATAGAAGCTTATCTTCCTAAGCTCTAAATAGAAACACAGGAGATATAAATTGTGAATGCAGTAAATTTGTGAACAGCTTCTGCTTCGGATCCTCCTACGACATGAAATAGTAATCATTAAGATATCAGATTAATAATTATTAAGAATGAATCTGAAATTGTGCAAAATCTACAATGGCCACACAACACATGATAAAGATGAGTATGAATTCAATTTGATGGATTATTCCCGATTATGCATATCTGAGATCCCAACTAAAAAGACATATTAAGTTGCAAAACATAATTGCATATTTAGCACTCCTATATTGGAGATGATCAGAATTCCCAAATATAATTATGCCATTGATGCCTTAATCTAAAAAATCTAAAAAACTGTTTGAGTGTGTAAAATGGCAAACAAAGGTTATACAATATCACTGATCAAGTTTTTGCAAATAATTCAAAGATGGCACTGCCAACAATGAATAATGCTTTGTAAACACACAGAAACAATGAAACCAGTTTAAAATAATATTCTTTCTTTTATTGATAAAATGCAAATAAACTGCTCATCCCAAAAGAATGACTTTTTTTCAACATTCGTATGAAACCCACCCTTTTTCTACTGTTGTACGACTCGAATCCAGCATAAAACCCAATGCTCGTTCGTTAGCGAATTTCAAACCGATGTGTTTCTCAAATTTCTAAAGCGACAGAACACAAAAATTTTTGCTACAAAACTAACCTAAATCACAAAAACATTCATTAAAGAAGTACCTTTTTACTCTCTCTTACCTATACGAGTGGTCGAAACCAAATGTATGATCAGATTTACTCTGAATCTTTGCAACAGCCTGTCGGATGATCTTTTTACCAAACAGGTCCCATGGCTGCCAGTTCGTGATGTACTCGTCACCATCTTTTACCTCAAATCTACTCGTCACCATTATCGTCGAAAAGATGGCGTACGTTGGGATTTGAACGGAAGAGGTGTGTTTTGGCTAGGGTTTCGAATTGAATCAGGAAAGGGTTCTCAATCGATTTGGGGCAAAATGAATTGATTGGGGGAAAATGAAATGACTAATGGCATTCATGTAATTAATGGAATCGGGAAGGTTAGTACTGACCAGATATTGTGTACAGTAGGGGCCAATATGTAATTTGACTCATTTTACTGTTCATACAAAATGAAACCCACCAAATTTGGTGGGTTTAGAAATAAGGACATTACACAACCTAAACCAACCTTTGCAGCCCGGGCCCAATTATTTCTTCGGGCCGTAAACCCTCCAACCAAACACGGGTTTAGGTTGGTTTATAATTCGAAACCAACCTAAACCCACGAAGCAAACGGGGCCTTTGTATTCAAATCCAAATTACAGAGCTTTGAATCAATTTATTACATTTATGTTCAAGAGTTGAGCACGGTTGTAGATGTGGGTATTCACCACAATTGCATCCTCGATTGTTTTCTTCAGTTTGGACAACTTGAATATGTCCTCGAGCATCAAGTTGAGGCAATGCGCAGCACATGGCGTCCAATAAAGATGGGGATATTTTTTCTCTAACTTCTCGCCAGCTAACACATTGTTGCTTGCACTATCGGTGACCACTTGAATAACATGATGTGGGCCAACTTTTTGAATGAACTTATCAAGCAATTCAAACATCTTCTCGCCCGTGTGTGAATATTTAGATGCATCCACAGATTCTACAAACATTGTTCCACGGGGGTATTCACCAAGAAATTAATCAAAGACCACCACTTCCGATCTTTCCAACCATCAGCCATCAAGAAGCAACCATACATCTTCTGATCCTCATATGGTTTCAAGATGAGTTTCGTGTGATGAATCTCCTGTTTTAACAATGAGACTCTCACCTCATGATAACTAGGAGGTTTCATCCCATACCCAAATGAGCCTATAGCATCAATTGCAGGTTTGAAACTATCATACTTCACGACATTGAATGGAATGCCCGCATCATACATCCACCGTGTAAATTTTTGCACGACATCAGCCCTCAACTTCTTTATAGTTTCATTATACTCTGAGCTTCCAGCTTGTTTTCCTCCCTTTTTTCCTATTGGCTCCCCCGATGGTTTGAAAAATCTGTTAATTAGACCCAGTTGTTTCATTTTCTTAGATGCACTACTACCACTGGCCGACCCAATAGATGAAGATAGTGGCCTTTTCAAAGAGGATTGAACCTCTATGTCTTCCTCTTCCCCTCCCTCCTCTTCTAATTCTACGACATCCTCATCAAAATGGGATATCTTTTCCCTTTCAATCTTTTCGTATTTCTTCTTTTCAATCAAATCTTTAAAGTACTGAGATACATGACCGGGGCATTTACTGCATTTAGCTACTTGGGTAGAAGTCCCACCAAGATGGTGTTTATGCCGGGTAATTCCACCTTTTGACACGAAACCACAATAGTTGCATTTAACATGTGATGGTTTCGTAGGGTCCGGGTTACTCCCATGATCCCAACCTGGATCAGCTTTGTCGGAATTACCTCCTACTCTCATGGGCCTCATCTGAAATAATTACAAACATAAGTGAGAAGAGAACATACAGTTCAGTAATACAAGAAATTGTGTTGTTTTTTTAAGGTACTATGATTGATTGATTGATGGTCGGATAATATTTGAGTTCAGGCATATGCTTGCGGTTGCTAATGACTTTGATTAATTCTTTTACAACAGTTTATAAATTAATCACTATTTTATGAATAATGAGTTAATTTACCTTACAAATTATATTTACGATTCGTGGTAAGAGTCTTAATCATATTCTTAATCTGGTCATCAAGATGTCTAATTCCACCCAACCAAAAAACAGAATTGAGTGGTAAGAGTCTTAATCTGTTAATCATATTTTAATCTTCCACTCAACCAAAAAGCAGAATTGGCCTATGAAATGGTAAACACTAGATTGATTGATTCAAAATTACATTTGAAAGAAAGAAAAAAAAATACAAGAAAAGATAAGAGGAAAAAAAAATACAAGAAAAAATAATAGAAGAGCCCGCCGACTTACCAGTTACCAGATTCTCTCCTTGCAGTCGCCGTCGCCGATGTCTCCGGTTTAGTCGCCGCCAATCGCCGGTGCAGTCACGGCCGTCGCCGCCCGTCGTCGGTGCAGTCGCGGTCGTCGCCGGTGATGAAGTAGATAAGATGAGTAGAAGACAGGTTTCCAGTATTTCTCTTCTCTTCTCACTGATCGCGTTTGGAGACTTGGAGTAGGGTTTGACTTCTTTATCTCTCTTTTTCACTATTCTAATATATAATTAAAAAAAAACCTTAAAAAACAATAGCAACGCTATTACAGCTATTCTCTAAATAGCGACCTATCGCGACATGCCCTCGTCTCGCCACGCTATTCGCGATCGCGAACTTCACGATCGCTATTGACATCAGTGATTCCACCACGAAAAACTTGTCAAATTGAGGCATAGCCAACACAGGAGCTTCAGTTAGCGCCCTTTTTAATTGTGAAAAGGCACCCTCGGCCTCTGGAGTCCACTCAAAGATGCGGGGTGCCTCCTTCTTTAACAAGGCTGTCAACGGACGAGCGATCAAGCCATAATTCCTCACAAAACGGCGGTAATACCCTGTTAGGCCAAGAAATCCCCGAACTTCTTTCACTGAACCCGGGCAAGGCCACTCCAACACCGTACTAACCTTCCCCGGATCCATCGCCACCCCTGTCGCCGAGATCATGTGGCCAGGATACTCTACTTTCAAGCATCCGAATGCACACTTCTTAAAGTTTGCCTTAAATTGATTCTTCTGCAACAGCTGTAAGATCTGAGACAGATGTATGCGATGGTTCTCCCAAGTCTTGCTATATACTAGAATATCATCGAAAAACACCAGAACAAACCGCCGAAGAAACGGCCTAAACAGATCATTCATCGCTGATTGGAAAGTCGCCGGGACGTTAGTGAGCCCGAAGGGCATGACCAGAAACTCATAGTGCCCACTATGGGTCCTGAAGGCTGTTTTGTGGATGTCTCGCCCAGCGACCCGGATCTGGTGGTACCCGGCTCGCAAGTCGATCTTCGAGAAGATCACTGCCCCTGCCAACTTGTCTAGCATCTCTTGTATCACTGGAATGGGATATTTGTCCGGCACTGTCACCTTGTTTAGCTCCCTATAGTCCATACAGAACCTCCAACTTCCATCTTTCTTTTCCACCAGAAGTACCGGACTAGAGAACGGGCTCGAGCTCGGCCGAATGATCCCTGCTAGTAACATATCTCCCACCAATTTCTCGATCTCATCTTTCTGCAGGTGACCATAGTGGTACGGGCGCACTGACACTGGGCTTGCCCCAGGCATAAGCTCGATACGGTGGTCCGTGGTTCGCCGCGGTGGTAGGTTTATCGATTCCCCAAAGACCCCGGGATACCCATCCAAAACCTCTTGCACCTTTTCCGGATTGGGCTCCAACATATGTGACGGCTCTGACTCAATTACCACTGCCCAAAAGTCAACATCACAAGTTCGCATCAAAGTTCGCAGGCCTACTGGACAACGGCTAATCGACGGGTCTCCTCTCAACACCACCTTTTCTCCCCCCTTCTCGAAGGTCATAGTCATTTTCTCCCAATTCGTGCGCACCTCTCCAAGCGTGGCTAACCACGCCACCCCCAAAATCACATCTACACCACCGAGAGTAAACACAAAGTAGTCAGCTACTACCTTGCAACGCTCCAAGTTCATAGCCACATTTCTGCAGACATCTTCTGACTGTTGCCTCACCCCGTTACCAAGTTGCACCCCAAACTTAACAGATTCATCAGGAGTAAGCTGAAGTAAAAGAACTAAAGACGATGAAATAAAATTATGACTTGTACTACTATCAACCAAAACAGTTACCATTCGCCCACGCATAACGCCATGCATCCGCATAGTTCCCGGGCTGGAAAGTCCGGCCATGGAATAGACCGGTAGTGCTTCTTCATCCTCCACAGACTCGACCGACTCTTCCATTTCTTCCTCCAGCCCCGTCACTTCATAATATTCTGAATTCTATAAATCAGCCGTATCGTCGGGTTCTGCCATCAACACCCGAAGTTCCAGCAACGGGCAGACCCTGTTATGGCCTGGAGTGTACGGCTTCTTACACTTGAAGCAAAGCCCTTTCTCCCGCAGATCAGCAAGATCATTGGACGAGAGTCGGGTGAAACGCGAACGGGCGGTGGATTGCCTAGACATGTTAGAGCCCTGCGATGCACTTCTACCGGGTGGTCGCAAAGTACGATTCGGCCCTCCCCTACTGCTCGGATTCGGTGCTGAACTGACAGCACTGCCAGGTTGTCGAATAAACGGGCCCTGACGCTGCCCCGAATTAGAAAAGCTCCTTCCCGCGCACTCCTTCCCCTGCGCGATCAGATTACCTTCAATATCTCGAGCGAGCTCCATGGCAATTTCCAAATCTGCCGGCCGAAGCAACCGTAGCGAGCTCCGGATAGAATTCTTCAAGCCGTTCATAAAATAACCAAGATAATGGACGTCCACCAGTCCGGGTACTTGACTCGCCAGTTGCATAAATTCCGACACATAATCATCGACTGTGGTAGTCTGTTTCACATTCGCCAGCCGCTCAAATCGACTCCCCTTGAATCTAGTATCAAACCTCGCAATCAGGGCTTGCGCAAATTCATCCCATGTCACGTTGGGATTGCGGCCTCGCAACCAAGTAATCCAATAGAGGGCAGGTCCCTCCATTGCAACGAATGTCGCGGTCAGTTTCTCCCCCAGCGAGGTCCCATGCATCACGAACTGCTGGTCCGCGTGGGTGAGCCAACCTATGGGATCGGCCCCTTCAAACGCTGGCAATTGCACCAGGCTCGGTGGTGCGCGAGGTGCGCTGTTCCTGGACACCACAGATTCAGGATCAACGGTTGTGGCGGGCTACGACGACCCGTCGTCAGGTTGGCCGGCGTTCTGGGGCTGTTTCCCAATTGACCGAGAGATCGAGCGAGAAAGCTTAGTCAGGGTAGCGGAAATCTCCTCCAATTTCATGGTGTTTTCATTCTGCCCTACTTTCAGTTTGATCACCTGCGCAGCAGTGTCAGCCAATTCAAACTCCAATTTGTCCAGCCTCTCGCCAGTGGAACGTGTGATCGTCATCATCGGCGGTGGTAATCCGGCAGGTCGAACCAATTGATGAATAGCAGATTGTAAAAGAATGCAAAATCAACAGCACGCTGTTGCCCAAGCCTCCAGGCTCCAAAATCCAATCAATAATCCCCCATGTTTAACCCTAAACACTATAATTATACTACTAATCTACTACCAAAAATAGAAAAATCCACTACTAACAAAGCCCACCAAAGCCCACCAAAAATAAATAAAACAGTAAATAAACAACTCCTCCACGAACAGCCCACGGACGTGGGCCTAAGCCCGAGCACGCCGACGGTACACAATGAGAGGCCTCGGCTCCCCCGCCTCAACTAAATCTTGACCCTGCTCCATATCAGTTTGCCACTGTTGATCCGGGTCTCCTTGTGTGATTAATACTCTAATTTTCCAATCTCTGTGCAGGTGCCAAAATCACCTCTTTATCTGCCAAACACAAACGCCCCAATTCGTGAACCGTTAGCAAATAAGTGATTCATGTCTTTTTACCGTCTCAAAGCTATGATTTTGATGTAATAAATATTGCCTAGGCAAGTGAAGTGGAGATATGGAGCGTGCACATCATGAGTACCCAAGTCCTAAAAGGCGTGACGTGACTTTCAGGGATGAAGAACTTGAAGACAAGGGTTGTTTAGGCCCTTAGTCTCAGATCTCTTGAACAATGCCTGGCTAGATCAATCGAAGATAATTATACATGCAACGAGACCTGCATCGAGGAGTTAACTGATATTGGTGATCTGGATTTTGATTTTGAGCCAGGTTTTTATTCAAACCCTGATCACTTTCTTGATTTTGACGGGATACTATCCGAACAGGAGGTTGTCGAGGGTGGAGAGTTTCCATTGGATACTGCAATGAACAGAGCTCAACTTATGAATAAGTACTGTATGTTTTTTTTAAGGTTAAAATGATTTGTTAGTGAATTCTCTGTAGTTACTTTTGGTTTGTAGACTATGCATTACATTTTACTATTTAGTAATTTTTTTTGGATATTGAGTCTATATTAAAATATTTCGAATTTTAACAAAACCAAGCAATAAAAAAAATTCATATCAAAGTTATTTGGATTCAACTATAAAAAATCAATAATCAATTTGATAGCGAAACCATTTCCAAGTAAACGGAAATAGATCAGAGAGGGGCATCCTACCAAAGAAGTAATTTGATGTATAAAATAATTAATGAAGTTGGAAAAATGATCATATATTTCTTTTTTCAACAGAAAAAGGTAAATATATAGAAAAGAACACCATATATTTATTTGAAACGTGAAGGAAAATAAACATGTAATCTCAAATGCAATGCAAACAGCTTAAACTAGCACATAAGTTTCAGTTGAAGCACCAGTTTCATCATTATAAGTATTCTCCATAATAAGGTCTTTCCTATATTCATACAATACAAATTGTAATCTATATTTATATAAAGAAACCTTTTAAAGAAATTGCAATAATACTATTTTCTCACCTAAATCAATTAACAATAAAAATTATTTAAAAAGTAGAAAAGAAAAACTAAAGATAAATTTTGCTTTTTACAGCAAAAGGTTGCAGGGGGGTGGGACGTAGGCGGCTAGAGAGGGGGGGGGGGGGGGGTTGGGGTTGCGGCTAGGAAGAGGGGGGAGGGGTGGGGCCCTTGGGATTTGTTTTTTCTTTTTCTTTTTCTTTTTTTTTATGTTGTAAAATTTATAAGGTCAAATATTTTATTTATTTTAAATTTTTAATATATAATATATCAAATTTATCATTTTTATTTGTAACATTGTTTATTGTTATTTTTATACCAAATTTCTATTACAAATCATAATTCAATTGAAATAAGTCTTTCATTTAGTTTCGTTTTTAATGCATACTTTATCAAATCAATATTTATCTTAAAAATTTTAATTTATTATTACTTGCATATAAAAACATATTAAATTTAAAAAGATGAAATCTCAAAATTGGTTGCATTCAAAAATTTTAATATTACCGAAATTTTGAAAAATCTCCACATGTGCCGCCTTAATTTTATCTTTATTTTGGGAATTTTTCAATTTAGGTGTCACATAAGCTTTCCGGCAGCCACGTCAGTTCGAAAAAAAATTCGACGAAAATCGAAATGAAATTGAAATAAAAGAAAATCAATTGTACCAAAATTGGATAGGCCTAATTCAGAGGACTAAAATTGATATTTTCCTATATAAATACTAAAAACATCATGTATTTCATGTAAGATGAAATACTTTAGAGTATAGTATTTAAAAGGGTGGGGAATTGGATAGGCCTAATTCAGAGGACTAAAATTGATATTTTCCTATATAAATACTAAAAACATCATGTATTTCATGTAAGATTGAAATACTTTAGAGTATAGTATTTAAAAGGGTGGGGCTATCCTCGCCCCAAAAATTGTTTTTTTATACTATTAATATCATAAAAATTGGGGTATGTATAGTAATTTATGGGTGTATATAGTCTCACCCTATTTAAAAACTAAATTTATTCGATCTTATATACTAAAGCGTGTAGCACGGGAGAAATAAACAAAATAAAAATAAATTGAAGTGCATTGAACAATGAGAAAGACAGAAATTTACTAAAGTGCCCTCCAAATAACCTCTATTTAAAGAGCATGAAATGCAGAGATCAAATCAAAGTAGCCATGAAAACTCTTCGAGGTTGTATGATATTATTCATCACTGCTCTAAGTGTATTTCAGATTGGATCATCATTTGCAGAAACAACAGTTTATAAAGACGATTCGACGTCGTTATTGAACCGTAGTAGCTTCCCATCTGATTTCATTTTTGGACTTGCTTCATCTGCCTATCAAGTATATATCCATCCAAAACATTTTGCAATTACTTTTCTATTCAATATCTATTATTTCTGGTGCAAATTTGCGAGACCCTATTTCTGAAATTTGGCCTCTTCATGAAAGCTATATGAACTCATGTGGATTTCTAAAATAATAATTCTTTTTAGGGTTTTTAATATATATATCTTTGGAGTAATATATGTTTAAAATACATGATTTTCCGATTTTTAAACTGAAATAGTTCGAATATATGTATACTTTTTGCAATCAAGTATTAGTGATTTTATTTTAGCTTTATTTATATGTATTTTTGTTTAATTTTGTTGCATGGATTTGTTAAAAGTACGAGGGAGCTGCATTTGAAGATGGAAAGGGGCCAAGTATATGGGATACTTTCACCCACCAATTTCCAGGTATCTTTAATTCACTCTCTACATGTATCCTCTAATTGTTAATACTATATATAACTCTATACATCAGTATTTATTCTTCTTACAAATATATCATTAAAATATTTTGTTGTTACTTATTTTTTTTTATTATTGAAATTAATTATGAAAATTTTACTTTTATTTTATTTTATATACATTTAATTTATTCTATTGGCAAATTCCATGAAATATACGGATTCGAACCTTACTAATATTTAAATCAAATTATGATAATATTAAATGGGATTCATATTCATTTACAAAATTTTTATTAATTTCAATTTATTTTATAATTTAAATCATATATATCACACCGGGTCGGTCTATACTAGTTAGTATATTGCATATATCAATAATCATACTATTATTATTATTATTATTATTATTATTATTATTATTATTATTAATGCTCAACTACTCTTGTATGCGATAATTTTCATGTAACTAAGGTTAGGCTTACCTAATTCATATTAAACTCCATTAATTCACATTAAATTCACAAGGTTTTGCATATTACACGGTAAAGTAATTATAGGAAACATCATGTCGTTAAAAGTATATAGAATAAAGTTGGGGATAATAATGGATCGGTAAATGTCCTATTCCTGTTCCAAATTTCTGATTTACAGAATTTGGACCAGGGACAATATTCATCGACTCATTGTGAGGATTCTGGTTTTCCAAAAAAAAAAATTCAAATATTAAATATAAATGTTGTGTTTGGATCAAGAAAAATGAGGAAATTATTTGAATTTTATAGTAGTAAATTTATTGGAAGTGTGTGAATTGATATGTATTTGAAATTCATAACTTTCATTTTAAATTAATTTTTTAGTAATATGGTGGATTTTGAATCTACTACGATTTAAGTGGATTTCAAATCTTGAATTTCATACATCTCAATTCAAACACAACATTTAAATTTAATATTTAAAATGGATCAGAATTTAAATTCCAAATGGGGAAACTTGTTAATATAAATGACCAATTTTGATTAAAAATGAATAGTTATAGAACTACTTATGAAGTGAAAACAATTGGATACTAGATCTCATGGGAGACCAAAGAGTTAAAATCATTTTTGGTTCTATAACTATATAGCAATTTTGCTCTTATATTTATCACGATTTTCAATTTAATCCCACAATTTATAAATCTGTTCGATTTCAATCCAATTTTGGCCATTTTTGAATTCCGCCGGAAAATGTCACGTGTCAAATTCTTATTATGATTTTGATTTTGACATTCCACGGACCAATAAGAATTTGATACGTAACATTTTCCGATAAAATTCAAATGGACAAAATTGGACTGAAATCTAATAGATTCTAAATTGTGGAACTAAATTTAAAATGGTGATAATTATGAGACTAAAATCGGAAGACATTATAGTTATGAGACCAAAACTAATTTTAACAGAATATGATATTTTCCCTAAACAATACATGAACTAAATTTCGTATCTTCAGATCAAAATCTCTCCTTGTATTATACTTTCATATCTTCCAATTAAAAAAAGAAATAAAATTAACATATATATATATATATATATCATTTGATCGTCCAGCATACAATTAATATAGTTAGCATTACATTGATTTTTGTTTTTTTTTTTAATGACAACCATAATACATAATAGATGATTCAAACAGTTTTTCACCCAAACACATTCTGTTGTTTATGATTGTACTGTAAAATTAAATCTTTCCATTATTTAAATGTTGTGGGATAGAGAAATATCAAGTGATCAGCTAAAATGTGAATTTGCTGTTACAATTTATATTTGCAGAAAAAATTGCTGATAGGAGCAATGGTGACGTGGCCGACAATTTTTATAATCGATATAAGGTATATTAGATAATTTCGATCTATATAATATTTTCAAGGATAATCAATAATATAATATATTCAATCTTAACAAATTTTCTTGTAGGCTACGAAGACTAGCCATAATACTCATAGCAGATTCAATTTTTGTTTCCAAGAGTATCACCTATTTAATTATATCTATTTAGACTAGCCATAAAACTCATAATATATTATCTTTTAGTGATATGAAAACATCTTTAACTTGTTTTCTTCTTAAATCGATACATCCTTACCTGTATATTATTGATCCTTATGAAGAAAAATATCATTTTATGCTTCCTCTAACAATAATTAAATTACAAAATTTTGACTAATTTTATTAATTCTTGAACTTATTCGACTTCTCTTGACTTTATTTATTAATTGTTGGAGGAAACTTAATTTGACAGGAAGATGTGAGGTTGTTGAAGTTTACAGGAGTGGATACTTTCAGAATGTCTATTTCTTGGCCACGTATATTGCCTCGTAAGACTATAGAAATAAATTTATCTAATTTTCTATTTCAATGGTACAAGATTATTCTAGTGCGCAACAAAATACATATACATGCATATATATATATATATATATTCGCTATAAAATAAAAGACCAAAACACCACTAAAAACTCATCTCATGTATATAAGTACTTGAAACTAAAAATTTCACTAAACTTGAAATATTTTTCACATATTTAAAACTGTTTATATATAGATTTTCAGCTTCATAAAAAGTAATACGATTACAAACTTAGTATACTTTCCATTAAAGGCTTACATAGATTTCTTGATCATAAACTCAATTCAATTCTTCAATTATCAATACTTTTGATCAGGTGGAAAGTTAAGTGGAGGAGTAAATAATGAAGGGATCGCCTTTTACAACAATGTTTTTAACGAACTCCATGCAAATGGTGAATACAATCAATTTATTTATTTTAATAGTTTCTTAAAATTTATATTTCTTGAATCTCTCATTGAAAATGTATTTCATATTTTGTAATTTTTGATTCTCAGGTATACTCCCATTTGTGACACTATTTCATTGGGACCTTCCACAAGCACTTGAGGATGAGTATGGAGGTTTTCTAAGTCCTCGCATAATGTGAGTAAACAAATATACAAAGTATCATAGTTTAGTCATGTATCAATTACATATGATGAACAAAATTTATAAAATTGAAATTAAAACTGACTTATTTGATAGCAGTAATGATTTTAGAGATTTTGCGGAGTTATGTTTCAAGGAATTTGGTGATCGCGTAAAGTATTGGGTTACAATTAATGAGCCATACATTCTGGCTACCTTTGGATATGGTGAAGGTAGTTTTGCCCCAGGTCGGTGTTCTAATAGGTCCATATGTCCTCAAGGGAATTCGGCAAGAGAGCCCTATATTGTTGGTCATCACCAACTTCTTGGTCATGCAGAAATTGTGACACTCTACAAGAAAAAGTATCAGGTGATTATATAAATATATATATATATATTCATACTATTAAACAATTTATCGTCTTAATTCAAAACATCTTAGTATCTAATAATTGTGTATATATACACGTTTGATTTTATTGTATGTATCCAACCAATCAAATAATTAATATAATAACATTATCTAGGATTCTAGATAATCAAAATAGAAATCCTGATTAATAGTCTTTTTTTTTTTTTTTAAATATAGGTTGTTCAAAAGGGAGAAATAGGAATAGCACTAAATAGTGGTTGGTTTGTACCATATTCAGATAGCAAACTTGATGTCAAAGCAGCACAACGAGCTCTTGATTTCATGTACGGATGGTAAGTAAAATTGAAACGCACTATTTTTTTTGGCTTTACTTAATGTTAGGGGCATATTTAAAAAAAGATCCCAAAGGGGCTTTTTTTTTTTACAATGTAAAAGAGCAAAATAAATCATTGTTGTTTTTCTTTCTTTCTTTAATTTTTTTTTTAGGTTTATGGATCCTATGGTGTATGGAAATTATCCGAGAATCATGCAATCACTTGTGGGAAATCGATTGCCCAATTTTACGAAAAATCAAAGTGCAATGTTAAAGGGATCTTTTGATTTTTTAGGATTGAATTATTATACTTCAAATTATGCTGCTAATATTTTGAAACGTAGTGGAAATATTACAAGCTCAACGGACAACATGGTTCGTCTTACATGTAAGATTTTTTTATTTCAAGAAGTTAATTTATTCATAGTTTGCATAAAATGACATGCCATTTACCTATTTATCTAATTTTGGCAAATTATATATTGTTGTAATTTATTTATTCTACTATAAGACAGCGGAATGTTATTTTTTGCACAGTCAAATCATTGAGATTCCAAATTTCTAAGATAAAAAAAAAAAACCAATTTCACATGCAGGTCAACTTGATACTATATGTCAATATTCTAGTTTCTTGAAATATGAGTTGAATAATTTTAGTGAGACATTTAATAGTTAAAATCAATTGAATCGTCCATGAACTCATCTTATCGTTCTTATTGTTTTTTTTTTTCAACAGTTACTAGAAATGGTGTACCCATTGGTGAACCAGTAAGTTTTGATTAAGAAATCATTTGTCCAAAAAAAAAGAAGAAGTTATTATTTTATGAAAACTTTATTATTGGATAATAAGTATAACATTTTGAGATTATTATTATATTCAGACAGGATCGCCCAATTTTTATGTGTATCCCAAAGGACTTTATGATCTTCTAGTCTATACCAGGGAGAAATACAACAGTCCTACCATTTATATTACTGAAAATGGTATCATAAAAATGCTCTAATAGTAATTCTCATATTTATACTTGTATATTTATATGTTTTTAAATTATTATTTATTACGATTTTTCAGGTATCGCTGATCGTAATAATGTTACCATTAGACACAGTATTAAAGACCCACAAAGGATTAATTTCTACAAACGTCATTTACAAGCTGTTCGAAGAGCAATTAGGTATGTATATTTTTTAGAAATCTCATACTTTTACCTATAAGAGAAATTGCCTCAATTGCCACATATATATATACACACACACATAATATTCTAGGAAAATTTCACTCATAATAATAATAATAATAGAAATTGCCTCATAATAATAATAAGAGAAATTGCCTCAATTGCCACATATATATATACACACGCACACATAACATTCTAGGAAAATATCACTCATATATTTATATTTATTATTATTATTATTATATATTATTATTATTATTATTATTATTATTATTATTATTATTATTATTATTATTATTATTATTATTATTATTTAAAAAAAACCGGCATTCATGACTATACGTATAGTTGCACAATCATCATACACAAAAATAGTGATAGGTGGCATTTGGCATAATTATATATATATATATATATTTATATATATATGGAACTTTAATTTATATATATATATATGTTTATATATATATATGGAACTTTAATTTATATATATATATATATTTATATATCCCTAGGTTTATTTACATTTCTTTTGGCTTCAGGTAAAAAAGAGGATGGATTTTATATTCAATGATCACATCTTCTTTAAATTATCTTTAAGTAAAAATATGCTACAACATCATTATTTCGAAGTACTTTACAAAATTTAAACAAAACTTCATTCATTTTATATTTTTTGTCAACTTTCAATTAATACGTCTTTTCCAAGTAGAATACGCAACAAATGAAATAGTATACAAGTAATTCATTAACAATGCTGCATTTAATACATAGTAAATGATATAATCAACGTTTAGTAGTATATAAGGTTGATACGACGCTTTCGTTTTCGTTTTCTTTTCTTTTCTTGACATGATAAACTGTTTTCCCTTTTTCTCATGTTATCCTAAATTATAATTTGAGCATTTTTAATTGATTAATATCTTCATTATTACATAGAAGATAGAATATTGTTAACTAGCGCAAGCCCCATGTAATAAACAAATTTTATAAAATTTTTTTTAATAAATTGAATTTATTAGAATAATTAAAAATATATAATAGTAGTTGACAAAAAATAGTATCATCTCATATAATATTTAAAAACGGCATGATTTGATTAATATATTAGTAAGGTTTGTATGCATGTATTCTACAAAATTTTCAATAAGAATTACAAAATGAGTATAAGTAAAATAAAATATAGATAAAATAACTAAAGTAAAAGTCTCATACTTAATTTCAATAATAAAACATAATAAGTTTAAAAAATATAAGTTTAAGAAAAATAAGACTTATTATAGAGTTGATACACGAATTTTATGAATAAATATATTATAACATATTGATGTATATGTATCTAGAGACTATATATTTCAGTTTTTATTATTGCTAAAATGTAAGAAATGAGAAGTATTTAAGAAATATAAGTTTCAATTTAATTAAGAGTTAAATTAGTGTGACTATAAAAATTTAAAAAATAATAAAGAAATTAGAGACACATTTGTGGTCATGATTAATTTATTTTACCGGGAAAAGATTTAATCGAGTTAGACATGTGTTAAGACGTTTGAGCGCGCTCTCTCTCTCTCTCTCTCTCTCATTGCAATACACAGATTTTAAAGAAAATAACTAAAATTTTATAAATGAATGTAATGTAATAATCAATATGCATAATCAAATAATTTTCAAAAGATAGTGACATCTCATTTATTATTTATGTATATATAATTGTAAATATATTATCTATGTTTATACTTGATCGTGTGTGACACATGATTCTCCAAAATGCATAATTTTTTACAAAATGTTTAATAAAAGAAAGAAATTATATAATAAAAAAAATTGGAATCATAACTCAATTATAAAGCTGATACATGAACTACATAATATTGATATATGTATCTAGAGATATTATTATTAAGGAAAAAATGGTATCTTAATTAAAGCTTAATTGGTGTAATTATATATCTACAAATAAATAAATTATGGAGAAATCGTTGGGATGAATTTATTATTAAGAGGGAAAAATTGAACGACAAGTTGACATGTGTCAATTTTGAATTCTCTTAATTTTAGTATATGTTAAGAAAAAAAAAATATATATATATATATATTTATATATATTAATGATATATTATGTAAGATAATTACATACATATTCAATTGCTTATATTCTGACCTAAATAAATTGTGAAACTTTCAAATATATATTCATACTAATAAATCATATTGTTTTCTATAACAGCGACGATGTCAATATGAAGGGTTTCATTGCATGGACATTTTTGGATGATTTTGAATGGGCTTCCGGTTACACTCTTCGATTCGGGTTTTTCTACATAAACTATAAGAATGGCCTTGAACGAATTCCAAAACAATCTGCTATCTGGCTTAAAAATTTCCTCAATAAATAAAATTATATTATAATTTAGTTTATGATATTAAGAATTAAAAAAAAAAGTTGTATATATCTTTTTTAAATAATAATAGTTGTATTTCTCTTACACTTTTAATGTATGTATGTATGCGTGCAAGTGTCTTTTTTTTTTCCTCGACTCACACACACATCTAAAGATAAATTTAATTAGATATTAATTTGCTATTTGAATTATAATATTTGTTTTCTAGTTGGTGTCTAAAACAAAAAAAAATTCTGATAAAAAAAACATTGATATAAATGGTAAGCATAACAAAATGAATGTTAGTATCATCTTTATAAAATTAATATATAATAAGGAATTTTAATTATTAGTCGTTCCTCTTAAATTCAATTACTTTTTTCTTTTGTAGATCAATTCCAAGGTATATAAAAAGTTTAAAAAATAAAATTTTACTTTTTGAAAATTTATACATAAAGTTTAAAAATATTTACCACAACAAAAAAATTTATTAACGACAACAAATGTTATAAAAAAAAAACATTGATAATTGTCGAAAAACATTTTGAACAACATTTTGTCTTTGAATTACTATCTTAAAAAAGCCTTCTCGATAAGGACTTATTTGCGACAATGTTGTTGTTGCTATTACATTAGCGACCGCATCTGATTGTCGTAAACAGACATTTTTTATTATTTTTAAGTACCTTTTGTGATAATTTGTTGTCAATTCATATTATCAATTTATGTCAATTTAATAGACTTTTTGCATCAACTTTTGCAATCGCTAAACATCTCATCGCAAATATATATATATATATATATATATATTTTAGAAATTGTAATTTAATCATGAATTTTTTATTTTTGAAATTTTACACACGAAGTTCTGAATTTTGTAAATCTGATGACTTTTTTTTTAATGACTTAATCGTTGTTTAACATCACTTAGACGATTTTAGAAATTTTATACACGAAGTTCTGAATTTTGTAAATGTGATGACTTTTTTTTAATGACTTAATCATTGTTTAACATCACTTAAACGACCACCTTGTCATGTCAGAATTTAATAGCATCCTTTAAAAACTTAGAAGAAAGAGACAAAACACGTTGATCCACGAATAAAAGAATATGATTACATTCTTACAAACACAAAACATATAACCTACTCTAAAATCAAGAACTACTTTGTGCATGGTATATTCCAAAAGTTTGACAAATGAACACCATAAATCAAATTAAACTTCAAAAAAATTCGAAAAGTTCAAATAAGGAAGTTTAGGTGGCGAAAACAGAGATGACTAGAAACTCGAACAATACCAAAACAAGTTGTATTTGTTGTAAATAATAACGATAACTATAAAATAAACTTGAAGTAGAACAGACGAAAAACGTACGAAAGCAATGCGTAAATAAAAGACGAAACGAGAAGAGAATTGTAGATGAGATGAGAGAATTTGGTGTATTTTCCTTCCATTCATTACATGTATTTATAGAGGAAAAAATGATCAAATAGCCTTGATCAAGCTAACTTAATCACTAAGCTATATCCAAAGCTTCTAACATAAGCTATATTCAAAGCTTCTAATGGAAGCTTATATTATAATACTTCCCCTTGAATTTAGCTTTGTTATGTCATGTGTATAAGTTGTCTCGTTAAAAACCTCAAACCAAAAAAACCCATTGGGATAAAAACTGGGATAAGGGAAAAAGAGTACAGCACACACTACATTGTTTCCGCTTCCCCTGAAACGAGCAATATGAGTCTTGGAGGAAAGATGTCAGTCTTGCTTCTCGTTGGATTTTCTCATACCGATGCCGTATATCAATTTCTCAAATGTAGATGTAAACAGTGATTTTGTGAATAAATCAGCAAGATTGTGACACGAACGAATTTGTTGAACATTTATTTCTCCATTTTTCTGAAGCTCGTGAGTATGGAAAAATTTTGGTGATATATGCTTAGTCCTATCACCCTTTATATACCCGTCTTTAATTTGTGCTATGCAAGCAGCATTATCCTCATAAATGATAGTAGACGTAATGGTAGTCAGATTTAACCCACATGCATTCCTTATATGAGCGATAACTGATCTTAACCAAACACACTCTTTGCCTGCCTCATAAAGAACAATAAGTTCAGAGTAGTTGGAAGATGTGGCAACCAATGTTTGTTTAGTAGACCGCCATGAAATGGCTGTGCCATTATAACAAAATAAATATCCAGTTTGGGATCGAGCTTTGTGCGGATCAGATCTATATCCCGCATCTGCATAACCAACTAACCCCGAGTTAGTTGTATTATTTGAATATAACAATCCCAAATTTATAGTACCACGGAGATAACGGAAAATATGTTTAATTCTGTTCCAGTATCTCCGGGTTGGCTCAGAACTATATCGAGCAAGCACATTGACCGCAAATATGATATCTGGTCTTGTACATTGTGCTAGATACATCAATGCTCCAATAGCATTAAGATACGGCACCTCTTGGCCAAGTATCTCTTCATCAAACTCTTTAGGTCGAAATGGATCTTTATTAGTGTCTAAACAACGTACCACCATAGGAGTGCTTAAAGAATGAACACTCTCCATATTAAACCTTTTGAGCAGTCACTCAGTGTACGCAGATTGATGAATAAAAATGTCATTTGCTCTATGCTTTAGCTGAAGACCGAGACAGAGTTTGGTTTTCCCAAGGTCTTTAACTTCAAACTCTTTCTTCAGATATGTAGTAGCATTGACCAAATCCTCAGGAGTGCCAATGAGGTTCATGTCATCTACATAAACTGCAATTATAGCAAATCCGGTTTCTGATTTTCTAATAAAAATGCATGGGCAAATTGAATCATTTTTGTAACCTTCTTTGATAAGGTATTCACTTAGTCTATGATACCATATGCGACCAGACTGCTTTAGCCCATACAATGATCTTTGTAATTTGATCGAGTATAGCTCACGGGGATTACCCGTTTTTGGTATTTTAAATCCATCAGGAATTTTCATGTAGATATCAGAATCAAGTGAACCATATAGATAAGCCGTTACTACGTCCATAAGACGCATGTCCAAATTTTCATGGACAACCATACTAATGAGAAAACGGAAAGTGATCGTATCCATTACTGGTGAATACGTCTCATCATAATCAATCACAGGTCTCTGAGAGAATCCTTGGGCAACAAGTCGGGTCTTATATCTTACAATTTCATTATTCACATTTCTCTTACGGATAAATACCCATTTATACCCAACAGGCTTTATATTGTCCGGAGTTTGAGTGATAAGCCCGAATACATTCCGTTTATTTAGTGAAGCTAATTCAGATTTGATTGCTTCCTCCTATTTAGGCCAGTCATCCCTTTGACGACATTCTATTATGGAACGTGGTTCACTGTTACAATCATCGCTCAAAACCTCTTGAGCAACCGAGAATGCAAAAATATCATCAATAATGATCTTATTTCTATCCCATACATAATTGTAGTAACTTATGGAATTCTCGATATTTTCTGGATTTGATATCATCATGATTGTTTTACTAGGCTCGACAGATTCACCTGGAGCTTGCTCATTAGAACTCACTTGATTAATTGGCTCATAAACCCCTTTCTTGGTTTTTCGAGGAACAGAGTCCTTTGAGCCAATGGGTCGACCCCGTTTTTGTCTTGGTCCATTAGAATTCATTTTCACATGTTCATTAGGAATATCGATCCTAGCTGGAGCATTCACAGCTGGAATATGAGACTTCGTGACTTTACTGGCATCATTAAATGCGTCAGGAAGTCTATTAGCAATATTGTGTAAATGTATGATTCTATTGACCTCATTTTCACATTCAAGTGTACGTGAGTCTAGATGAGACAAATTTTGCTCACACCATGTGAGATTCTCAACATGCATAGGTTTATCATTATCAAGAATTGTCTTACCGATTGATGGAAACATCGTTTCATCAAAATGACAATCCACAAACCTAGCGGAGAATAAATCACCCATCATTGGTTCCAAAAACCTAATGATCGATGGTGAATCAAACCTGACATATATGCCAAGTCGACGTTGTGGACCCATTTTTGTCCTTTGTGGAGGTGGAATTGGCACCTGTACAGCACACCCAAATGTGCGAAGGTGCGAAATGTCTGGCTCAAAGCCCAAGGTTAATTGCATTGGGGAATGCATATGATACGCACTGAGACGTAATCTAATTAAAGATGATGCATGCAATACGACATGTCCCCATGTTGTACTAGTGAGCTTTGATCTCACTAATAAAGTTCGAGCAATAATTTGGATTCTCTTGACAAGAGATTCTGCCAATCCATTTTGAGTATGAACGTGTGCTACTGGGTGCTCAACATTAATTCCCAGTGCTGCACAATATTCATCAAAATATTTTGATGCAAATTCTCCGACATTATCCATCCTTATATTTTTAATAGGATGATCAGGAAAATGTGCTCGGAGTTTAATAATTTGTGCAAGCAAACGCGCAAATGCAACATTTCACGTAGATAACAAGCATACGTGAGACCATCTAGAAGATGCGTCTATCAGAACCATAAAATATCGAAATGGTCCACTCGATGGGTGAATTGGTCCACAAATATCACCTTGTATTCGTTGTAAAAACGATGGTGATTCATAACCAACTTTTGTTACAGATGGTTTTATAATGAGCTTTCCTTGTGAACATGATTCACAAAAATAATCATTTAACATCAATATCTTTGTATTCGTTAAAGGATGTCCTTTAGTATGTTTCACAATCCTACGCATCATAGTAGTTCCAGGGTGACCCAAACGATCATGCCATAATCCAAGTATATCGGGATTAATTAGTTTCCATGGCATGGTGGCATAGGATTCGAAAACTCGAATCGGGACACAATATAGCCCAGAAGCTATCGCTTCAAATTTCTCATGAACATTCTTTTTGTTCATATCATATGATGTGACGCATGGACATTCTTTGGTATTTTCAACCAATGTCTCTATATGATATCCATTGCGTCTAACATCTTTAAAACTTAGTAGACATGTTTTTGATCTACTAAATAAAAGTGCATTTTCAATATGCAGAGTGGTACCATTAGGCAACACAATTGTTGCATTCCCGGAGCCATCAATAATCTCAACGGGACCTGATATGGTTCGTACTTGTGTTTTGCACAATGTCACACTCGAGAAATATATTTTATCTGTGAATATTGAGTGCGTTGTTGCACTATCGAGTAGACAATGATTTCTTTTGTCAGTATGCTCCATGTACTGCCTGATTATACAAAAGTATATTAATACTGGAATCACTATAATAACAATTTCATAAATTTATATAATATACACAAAATTACCAAACTCTAAGTTTGGATTTATCACCACCACTTGGCGCTTTATACAATGGGATCAAGGTCCTCAAAAAAATCTGATAGTTCAAGAGATTTCCCATCTTGAACTTGATCATTCATGATTTGATGTGTGGTGTTTCAAGGGGTAGTAAATGACATTTCTGCCTCAGTGGCATGTGCCTGGACTCCCTTTCCTTTGTTTTTTATTGAATCCTGGTACAGATCCACCAGGTGTTGGGCAGTCCTGCAGACTTTGGCCCAATGGCCAGTCATTCCACATCTATTGCAATTATTTTCATAAGATTTCTCTATGGGCACCTTGCCCTTATCGTGGTTCTACTGAAATCGGTCTCCTTGATTGATCGGATAATTATTTGGACGGGAATAACTACGTCCGCGTCTACCGCCTCTCCAGGCACCACGTCCGCCTCGGACATCATGATGGGGACTACCATGTCCACCACCTCTCCAGGCACCACGCCCGGATCTTTGTCCACGGCCTCTAGATCGGCTCATAGATTTGTTAGCATGTGCTTCTGGCACTGCTTGGGTCCCACAAGGTCGCAAATCATGATTTTTCAACAACAACTCATTTGTTTTTTTGCTGTGAGTAGTACAGAGATCAACTCTGAATATGTTTGAAATTGGCGCTGCCTGTACTGTTGTTGTAGTACCAGATTTGAGGCATGCATGGTGGAGAATGTTTTCTCTAATTTGTCATATTCTGACAATTTTACACTACATAGAGCCAAACGAGACTCAATCTTAAAGAAAGCCGAATTATATTCGGAGACTGATTTAAAGTCTTGCAGTCTTATATGCTGTCAATCATACTGCGCCCATGGCAGGATCACAGTCTTTGTGTGATCAAATCTTTCTTTCAGTTTTTGCCATATCTCCGATGGCCTTTCAAACTGTATATACTCATCTTTCAAATCCTCCGATAAATGGTGGCGTATAAAGATCATGGCGTTAGCCTCATCTTTCCTGTTGGCCTCATCGATATTTACACTTTCAAGAGTTTTCACGAGATCCAACCCTTGTAAGTGTAGTTTAATATCTAGGCACCAGGACAAATAGTTTACGCCAGAAACATCGAGAATTTGAAATTTTTTGATTTTCAATTCTAGCCATAATAAAACACAGAATAAAAATAACGATATAAATCTACAAACCTTTTTTTTTTCGAGCAAAAACTCGTGCTGATAACGTGTTGTAAATAATAACGATAACTATAAAATAAACTTGAAGTAGAACAAACGAAAAGCGTACGAAAGCAATGCGTAAATAAAAGACGAGACAAGAAGAGAATTGTAGATGAGAGGAGAGAATTTGGTGTATTTTCCTTCCATTCATTACATGTATTTATAGAGGAAAAAATGATCAAATAGCCTTGATGATCAAGCTAACTTAATCACTAAGCTATATCCAAAGCTTCTAACATAAGCTATATCCAAAGCTTCTAATGGCAGCTTATATTATAATAGTATTTGAAATATGAAATTTTGTCATGATAAATACTATGGTCTTTCAAATACTTGTCTTTCTTGCCAATTCAGTTGTACAACGTGGCGTATGATGGTTCCTCAACCAAGTTAATAAAAATCACCTAAAATTAATCAAATTAAAATTTGTGATTAAATAACATATTTAAAATTTGTGTATTAATTGAATTTTTTTAAAAAGTTCTGATTTAAAAAAAAAAACTGATAATTTATATTTTTTAGGTATATAATTCTTTGCCCAGACTATATTTCAATTTGAAAAATAGGGTGAACAAATTTAAACTGAACATCGTTGAAACACATAAAACTAAAATTTAAAATTATGAATTAACAATACTAGTTATTTATTATTATTATTTTTTGTGTTTAACAAATTAACACTACTATTATACTAGTTAGACAAACTAGTTTGGAGCTTTTCCTTACACGCCCCCCCCCCCCCCCCCCACATGCGTAATAGGCCACGGCCCAATGTTGGCAAAGTGTGCAGCCCATCTCTGACTGTTGGTTCAAGCCCACTTGTGACCATGTTGAAAATTTTGTCAAATATTTCAGTAGTCTAAAATACTTTAAATATTTTGTATAATATATTTTTAAGCACCATGTACAGATATTGCATGAGATAATGACATAAATATAATCGCCTGATAATGGATTTCATCAAGAGTAATAATATAATACAAATTGACAATTTTTTTTTTCTTTAATATAATAGAAAGTGAGTCCTCTTAATTTACACACACTAATTTGTGTTTTTATTCTATTGGATATCTGCAATTCAAATATAAAAGCATATATTTAAACTCAATCAATTTCAGTTTGTTTGGTAACTAACTGAGATAGACTTTTGGACATAAAAGTTCATATTTGAAAATTGTTACAATTAAAAAAATAAATTGTGTTTAATAGATTTATTCAAATGGACTTCTGAAATGAGTAACCAGAAATCCATTTGAAGAAGTGCGAAATTCTAATTCTTGGAAAATAAAAAAATAAAAAATTCCTATACTTCAAGTAAATTGATATTTAAATGTATTTGTAAATACATAAAAAGGATTGAATAGTCACTTTTTTAAACTCAACTTATAAAACATTAATTCTGAAATACACTTTTTTCTTTCCACATGTGCTCTCAAACATGTACTTCAAGTCTTCAATTATGGTGTATTATCGATTTTTAAAATCATCAATATATTTGGTATATCTACAAAATGTATTTTGTACATGGGAAAAGTATATTACAATTACTCCTATATTATTTTGCCTATAATAAAAATTTTATAGAAAAAAAAATTTTCACAATACGTTTTCGAACTCTTCTTATTTTAAATACGTTGTCTAAATTAATAAGTCAAACATTATCTTAATTATAAGTTATAACTTGAAAGATGACCATGAGTCTTATGACTCCCATCTATAATACAGACAAATCTTTCTTTTCTTGGACATACGTTATTGTCTAAAATAAGATAAAAATCATGAAACATTAATTAACTTATTTATTTGAAACGTGCATGCAAGAAAGTAAAAATCATGCAATCACCGATGCAAAAATACTTAAATTGGGATAAAATTTCAGTTGCATGAACTCTCTGTTTCACCATTAGTTATACGTCCTCCAGGTATACATGCACATACGTAACGTATACTATCAAACAATAAATAAAGTTTGATTAAATTGCAATGTTGAAAAATGTTGTGATTTTATCAACAATTAATCCTAATTAAGGTAATGAAGTTGGAAAAATATCATATCTTCTTTTTTTTTGTTTTTTCTCAAAATCAAACTGATAGGTAACAATAAGTGTGCATGAAGAATCCATTGATTCAAATTGAATACCACTACCATATATTTTGATTTGAAACGTGCAGAAAATAAACATATTCATGTATATATATAATCACCAATGCAAAAAGGCTTAATTTAGTTGTTTCATCATTGTACGAATTCCACATAATATGGTATTTCTTATATACATGCAAGACTAACATTGTCTGACAGAATAAAAAAATATAAAAAATTGATCGTATGTTGAACAATGAAAAAGACAGCAATTTACTAAAGTGCCCTCCAAATGACCTCTATTTAAAGAGCATGAAATGAAGAGATCAAATCAAAGTAGCCATGAAAACTCTTCGAGGTTGTATGATATTAATCATCACTGCTCTAAGTGTATTTCAGATTGAATCATCATTTGCAGAAACAACAGTTTATAAAGACCATTCAATGTCGTTATTGAACCGTAGTAGCTTCCCACCTGATTTCATTTTTGGACTTGCTTCATCTGCCTATCAAGTATATATACTAATTATTATTTTCAATAACCTTTCAATTTATCTGTTATTAATTTTCTCGGATGCAAAATTTTGAAAATTATTACTGAAATCCATTTAAGATTTATTATATATATATATATATATATATATATATATATATATATATATCGAGTATTACATGTTTAGAGTACATGATCTTTTTATTTATAAACTTGATGTGTCAGTTTATGTAAATATTTTGAGCATATATATAATTCTTTTCTACCGAACTTTTTTTTTTTTTTTCCATATCCAATTCTTTAATTATTAATTTTCAACAGTGATTTTATTTTAATTAGTGTTTTTTTAATGAATTTCTTTCATGGATTTGTTAAAAGTACGAGGGAGCTGCATTTGAAGATGGAAAAGGACCAAGTATATGGGATAATTTCACCCACCAATTTCCAGGTATCTAGTTAATTTTATGCTATTTTATCTATTTGTTAATTAAATGTTAAGACCATTGATTTTTTTTAGAAATTAACAATTTTAATATTATACAAAAAACTGTTCGGTTCGAGAAAGAGAAAAATCATTTACTTTTCATTCGTTGATTTGCATGAGATCCTTCGTCCTCTGTCTTGTTCTATTTAATATTTTATATCAAAAAATTAGATTAGTTCTATACTAATTGATATCATAATTATCATATGGTATACATCGATATATCCATTACTTAATTGTTTTGGAAGTAAAATTAATATCAATTGAGATATAATTTGAATATGTTGTTACAAATTTGCAGAAAAAATTGCTGATAGGAGCAACGGGGACGTTGCTGTAGACTTTTATAATCGATATAAGGTATTTTAGATTATCTCAATCTATAGAATATTATTTTCAAGGATAATCAATAATATTTCAATATTAGGATAATCAAATAATATTTCAATACTAACATTTATTCAATATTTGTTCCTTGCCAATAAAACTCATAGTATAATTCTTTTTTCTTCCAAGAGTATCACCTATTTGGATCTGTTTAATTTTTTGTTTTTTCATCATTTATAAACATCTTTTGACTTTAAAAAAAAAAAAAAAAGCCAATACATCTATACCTGTATATGATTAATCTATAGTGAGGAAATATCATTTCATGCTTCCTCTAACAATAGATAGATTACAAAAGTTTGACTTCTTTTAGTAGTTCTTGAATTTATTACTTATCTTGAGTTTATTTATTAACTGTTGGAAGAAACTTAATTTGACAGGAAGAAATAAAGTTGATGAAGTTTATGGGAGTTGATACTTTCAGAATATCCATTTCTTGGCCACGTATATTACCTCGTAAGAATATATAAATAAGTTTGCTTGGTGCTTCATATTAATTCTAGTGCAAAAAAAAAAGAAAAAAAAAGAAAAAGAAAACACACATAAGCATATAAAATCACTACAAGAAAAATGTACATAAACAACACCCCTAAGACAACGGTTTTTTGAAAAAACCGTTTTCGTAGCATAAATTGTCGTTGTCGTAGATAAAACCGTTGTCGTAGCCCAAAAAATTCTCTCATAGACAACGGTTTTTAACCTACCGTTGTCGTAGCCCGAAAAATTCTCTCATAGACAACGGTTTTAACCTACCGTTGTCGTAGACGTTCGAAACCGTTGTCGTAGCCCGAAATTCTCTCATAGACAACGGTTTTAACCTACCGTTGTCGTAGACGTTTTAAACCGTTGTCTTTGCCCGAAAAATTCTCTCATAGACAAGGGTTTGAACTTGTCGTTGTCGTAGACGTGTTGTCCTAGGACCCCTAAGACAAGAGTTGTTTTCTAACGTTGTCGTAGCCTTGTAGAAGCGTTGTTGTAGACTAATATTTAAAAAAAAAAAGTCAGTTATTACAATTTTTTTTTAAAATGATATAAGAAATGCTATATATTGTTGAATTAAATTAATGAAATAAACTAATTTTGAGAATTAAATTTTATTTCATTATAAATAAAATTTAGAAAATATTTACAATAGATTATTAATTTGAAAAATATATTAATTTTATAAATATATTCATTATATATATAATTTGAAAATTATATTAATTATTATTAATATAGTCATTAATCTTCCAATTTTATATATATATATATATATATATATATATATATTAATCTATCAAAATTGGAAATCAATTACTTATATTAATAAGTAATGGAACTTTATAAAAGTTAACAAAGAAATGCATATATTGTTGAATTAAATTAATGAAATAAACTAATTTTGAGAATTAAATTTTATTTCATTATAAAGAAACTTTAGAAAATATGTACAACAGATTATTAATGTTATAAATATATTAATTATAAATATAATTTGAAAAATATATTAATTATTAACATACATATATTAATTTGAAAAATATATTAATTTTATAAATATATTCATTATATATATAATTTGAAAATTATATTAATTATTATTAATATAGTCATTAATCATTCAATTATTTATATATATATATATATTAATATATCAAAATTGGAAATCAATTACTTATATTAATAAATAATATAATGGTACTTTATAAAAGTTAACAAAAAATATATAATAATAGAAAATTGAAAAATATCAAAAATATATTATAAAAGAAATATATGTAAGACATTGTCACATGAGTTGTTTTCTAACGTTGTCGTAGCCTCGTAGAAGCGTTGTCGTAGACTAATATTTAAAAAAAAAAAGTCAAATATTACAATTTTTTTTAAATGAAAGAAGAAATGCTATATATTGTTGAATTAAATTGATGAAATAAACTAATTTTGAGAATTAAATTTTATTTCATTATAAAGAAATTTTAGAAAATATGTACAATAGATTATTAATTTTATAAATATATTAATTATACATATAATTTGAAATATATATTAATTTTATAAATATATTCATTATATATATAATTTGAAAAATATATTAATTTTATAAATATATTCATTATATATATAATTTGAAAATTATATTAATTATTATTAATATAGTCATTAATCATTCAATTATTTGTATATATATATATATATTAATATATCAAAAATTGGAAATCAATTACTTATATTAATAAGTAATGGTACTTTATAAAAATTAACAAAAAATATGTAATAATAGAAAATTGAAAATATCAAAAATATATTATAAAAGAAATATATGCAAGACATTGTCACATGAGTCATCAATGGTCTAGTGGTTAGAGTACCATCGGGCCACTCGGGTTCAAAAAGCAATATACAGCAAAACCTTTATAAATTAATATTGTTGGGACTGGAGAATTTTATTAATTTAGAGAGATATTATATAATCGATAAATTAATAATTTATTAATTTAGAGAGGTTTTAACGTATAAACATAACCGACCTTCAAAATTTTGGGGTTGTATAATCCACTTACAATGTACATTAGTTATTGATGATAAATAAATTAAAACATAAGTTTTAATTATCATTCAAAAAATGTATACTTACATAAATTGGGAGATTTAAAGATAAGATCAATGCAGATTTGAAGTTCAACAAAAAGTAAGTAGCAGTAGATTCATATTTTACTATATTGTTTTAGAATGTTCAAGTGGATACATATATATTGTATCTGGGAATTTTTTAATAATTATTAATTTATAGTTTTGTCGGGACCTTAAATATACAATAGGATTTTCAAAAAAATAGTATCTTATTATTTAATTGATTGGTGTCCAAATTTGAATTGGTCCCAAGTTAGAACCGGACAAATTATTAGTTTTATCGAGTATTGTTTTATGAAGGTTTTACTGTATGCTATTAACAAATAAGTCTACTCTCCTTTAAAAAATTGCCAATACTTTTGATCAGGTGGGAAGCTAAGTGGAGGAGTGAATAAAGAAGGGATCTCCTTTTACAACAATGTCATTAATGAACTTCGTGCAAATGGTGATTAGAATAAATATCTTACTCTTAATAACTTCTTAAACTTGGCACTTCTCATGTTCTCTCATTGAAAATTTTTCTTTTTTATTTTATAACTTCTAATATATTCACAGGTATATCCCCAATTGTGACATTATTTCATTGGGACCTTCCACAAGCACTAGAGGATGCATATGGTGGCTTTCTAAGTCCTTACATTATGTGAGTTATTAACTTAATTTCAAAATGTTATAGTTTAGTCGATCATAAGTTACATGTATAATAATTTAAGATACACCATGACAAATATGATTGATGAACAAAATCTATAAAATTAGATTAAAAACTGACATAATCTATGGCAGAGGTGATTTTAGAGATTTCGCAGAATTATGTTTCAAAGAATTTGGTGATCGCGTTAAGTTATGGATTACGCTTAATGAGCCGTATGTTTTCACCACCCGTGGATACGCTAGAGGAATATATGCGCCAGGTAGGTGCTCTAATAGGTCCATATGCCAACAAGGCAATGCTGCAACAGAGCCCTACATTGTTGCTCACCATCAACTTCTTAGCCATGCAGAAATTGTGAAACTCTACAAGGAAAAATATCAGGTTATTCGGTTTTTTTTTTTGTTTTGTTTATACGGTTAAACATCTCGTCTTAATTCAAAACCATTTTAGTATGTTGTAATCATGCATATACACAAGTTTTATATTATTGTATCTAACCAATCACATAATTAATATAATAACATTATTTGGATGATCAAATATATATTCTTATTAACATTCTATTTTTATTTTTGTTATAGGTTGTTCAAAAGGGAGAAATAGGGATAACACTAAATACTGGTTGGTTTATACCATATTCAAATAGCAAACTTGATGTCGAAGCAACACAAAGAGCTCTTGATTTTATTTATGGATGGTAAGTCAAATTTAACCTTTTTTTTTCTACTCAAAGTCAAATTTAGGATTTGACCATAAGGATCACATTATATTATGAGATAATTGGGGATTAAATATTAAGAAGCAAATGGACATATTTTAGACTGTCAGATGACAATATGCTTATGACAATTTGTTTCTACTTAAACTCATGATCCATAAAACCTTTTCTTTT
This sequence comes from Scutellaria minor, assembly GCA_954870855.1. Classification (NCBI taxonomy): domain Eukaryota; kingdom Viridiplantae; phylum Streptophyta; class Magnoliopsida; order Lamiales; family Lamiaceae; genus Scutellaria; species Scutellaria minor. The sequence continues at coordinate 12,144,694 of OX940738.1, read as the reverse complement.
TTGTTTTTCCCTAATATTTTCATTTATTTTTTACTTCAGGTTTATGGATCCTATAGTTTATGGAAATTATCCCAGAATCATGCAATCACTTGTGGGCAATCGATTGCCCAAATTTACTAAAAAGGAAAGTGCAATGTTGAAGAGATCTTTTGATTTTTTGGGATTAAGTTATTATACTGGTAAATATGCGACTAATATTTTGAAACGCAGTGGAGATATTACAACCTTAACAGATAAGATGGTTCTTTTTTCATGTAAGATTTTAAATTTCAAGAATTTGATTCAATCGTACTATCAATATATAATTTAAGATTTTATATATTATTGTAATTTATTTGTTATACATATGCATACATGTTAGTGAAATAATATGTTTTTCATTTCCAAATCATAGATATTCCATTTTTTAGGGAAAATAAAATAATAAACAATGTGATTTTAGATTAATTAAAAGAGTAGGTCTCTTGTGAGACCGTCTCACGGATTCCCTTCCTTGAGACAGATTTATTGGACCCACTATCCGACCCAAACCCAGCCCAGCCCACAACACCCTAGCCCAGCCTACAACAAAAATAAGAAAAAAAAATTACCTGGGGCACGACCTGGGCCGGGCTACAGGTGATCCGATCGGGTTGCGCGTTTGCCCCCTGCCAATATAGTGAGCGCCACCCGATTCGGGTCACACGGCGCCCGGCCTGGTCGTTCAATTTTTTTTTTTCAATTTTTTTTTAAAATTTATTCTATACATGACTTAAACTTTAAAAACACATCGGTCTAGAGTAAAAACTTTATTCTAGACAGAAATCACATACTTATGTGCATAAATCACATACTTAAATATGTAAGAGGCATACTTGAATAATGCAAGAGGAATAGTACTTATACTTATACTTAAATTCAGTCAAAAATTCACATACTTATGTTCAGGAATCACATACTTATATCAAGAAATTACATACTTAAAGATGTAAGAGACTTACTTTAACTTATACATAATTCAGTCAAACTTTCACATACTTGTAGGCTGAAATCTCATACTTACAAGTATGTGTTGCACTTATATAAATATGTATTTATCTTATATATGTATGTATGACACTGGTCTAAAATTATATCTTTAAGTATGTGACTTTTGCATATAAGTATGTGATTTTATAACTGAATTTAAATTTATGTATAAGTATGTCTCTTACATCTTTAAGTATGTGATTTCTTGATATAAGTATGTGATTCCTGAATATAAATATGTGCATTTTTGACTGAATTTAAGTATAAGTACTCCTCTTGCATTATTCAAGTATGTCTCTTACATATTTAAGTATGTGATTTATGTACATAAATATGTGATTTCTGTCTACAAGTATGATTGAAATATATTTCAATATTAATATTGATATTAAACAATTGTTTAATATTTTTTAAACAAGTATGTACCGTGAGTTCTCTCAAACTTGTCTAGCTAAAGACGTAAAATTAAGTGCTTATTGGGAGGCAACCCAAAAATTTATTGTTTTTTTAGGTACGATGTGTTTTTAAAGTTTAAATCATGTATAGACAAAATTAAAAAATTAAAAAAAAAATTGAACGACCCGGTCTGGCACCGTGTGACCCGGATTGGGTCGATCCCATTGGATGGGACACAGCGCGCCATATGGCCGGGCTCCCTGAGACCCGGACGTGCGCTAGAAGAGGTAAGACGCGCCACCCGGCCTGGTGCAGTGTGACCCAAACCGGGTGGCGCTCACTGTATTGGCAAGGAGCAAGCGCGTGACCCGACTGGGTCACCCGTAGCCCGGCCGGGTCGCGCCCCAGGTGAGTTTTTTTCATTTTTTTTCTTATTTTTGTTGTGGGCTGGGCTAGGTTTGGGTCAGATAGTGGGTCAAATAGATCCATCTCACAGAAGGGGATCCGTGAGACGGTCTCACATGAGTGTTTGCGTAAATAAAATATTTTTATCGTTCTTATTGGTTTTGGACAGCTGCTAGAAATGGTGTACCAATTGGTGAAACGGTAAGTTTTCGTCAAGAAATTCAATATTTTTTATTTTGTAAAAGTTTTTTTTATTGGATAATAATTATAACGTCATGAGATTATTTATTTTAAGTTTATATTCAGACAGGAATCAACAATTTTTATGTGTATCCAAAAGGACTTCATGATCTTCTAATCTACACCAAGAACAAATACAACAACCCTCCCATTTACATTATTGATCATGGTATCCTACAAATGCTTTAATAGTAATTCATCTATTTAAACTTAAATATTTATATGTTTTATTTTAATTTTCTTATACTATTTTCAGGTCTTGCCGATTTGAATAATGGCACTATCAGACAAATGATTAAGGATCCACAAAGAATTAATTTCTACATGCGTCATCTTCAAGTTATTCGAAAAGCAATTAGGTATGTACCCTCTCGAATTAATGGAGTTCTAAACTAGAGAGGATGCACACATGTCCACTGCTATATAATGTACAAATATCTCATATATTTATGATATGAATTTTATAGTTGAGTTAGATTTGTGTCACATCAACAATGAACACATTAATATATATATGGTCTCGTCTCATAATAACTATGTGTAAGATTTTTTCATATAAGTTTGTGTTAATTGATATGCATGGATTAACCCCTTTGATGAATATTGCATTAGCTCTATTTTCATAATTTTAACCTTAATGGAAATAAACTATTCTTCCCCCCTCCCTTTGAATTATTGGATTTCTAAATTAGAGAAGATTCTATCATGTTCACTGTTGATGTATGAGTTCTCATTCATTGAAGTATGTAATGTGAAATTAATAATTGAGTTAGATTTATAATACATTAGCAATTGACGCATTAATACATACCTATGATGGGTAGATGAACAGAGTTTTCTAAATTAAATAGTAGACATCTATTATTAATCTAATATAATTATTATATTATGTAAGATAATTATATATATATATATATTCAATAACATATATCAACTAAAAACTATCTAGAATATAAAAATATACTCGTACTAATAAATCATATTACTTGTGATAACAGAGAAAATGTAAAAGTGAAGGGTTTCGTCGCATGGACATTATTGGATGATTTTGAATGGCGCGTCGGTTACACTATTCGCTACGGGTTTTTCTTTGTTGATTATAAGAATAACCTTAAGCGATTTCCAAAACATTCTGCGATTTGGTTTAAAAATTTCCTCAACAAGTAAAAATATACAAAAAAAAAAAAAAAAAAAGTATTTGGTATTACGAATAACAATTGTATTTCTGTTATATATACTCTATTCTATGTATGTGTGTGCATGTACATGTATATTTTTCTCCTTATATATATCAAATGTGTGCAGAATCTAATTTAGAGTTGTTTCTTTGTACTTCGAAGATGTTATTGAATAATTATATATACTAGATATAGGCCTGTGCCATGTACATATTTATGAATTTTGAAGTGTAAGAATTTAATTATTTATTATGCCTATATAGTTTTCAATTTTTAGTATTGTTTCAAAATAAAACTTTGATGGATGGTGAAAGCAACTAATCATTTTCATAATAGGAAAAGCTAGAAACCCTAGGAGTATGTTTGTTTCGAGTTTCACAAGTCTGGATTTGGGATTTTAAAATCTCAAATCCATGTTTGTTTAAGGACCTTTGTCAAGAATTATCAAATCTACCAAAAACCTACTCTATCTAAAAAAAACACTATAATTAACTCTATAATCATTACCATTACATCAACTAACAATATAATATTACACATACATACTTTTTTTCCAGCATTGATTTGACATCTACAGTAATATTCTCAGCAATAAAATCTCATAACAAACACAGATTTTAACTATTCACCTTTATTTACAAATCCTAGGATTTCCAAAATTGGATTCCCCCAATCCTACATAAGCCTGAAACAAACATACCCTAAAACAATGTTACAGTATAAAGTAGAAGGAAGAGATTAATTGCTAAGATTGGATAAATCTCATCATACTTTGTAGTGTTTTGATATCATATAATACTCCATCTATTTCAAAATAAGTATCGTATTATAATTTTTATCATAGATTAAGGATCATCAACATAGGACAAATATATCCTTAACTAATCAATGAATTTAGGATTCAAAATTAGAAAAAAAAACAAAATTAATTTCATAATAAATATCATATTAAATCCCTAAATTTTAATTAAGAAATATTTATATGGATAATTTAAAAATAAAACTACATAAACATTTAAAATGTTACTTAATTTAAAATAAAATTTAAATTTCAAAATAATACATATTATGAAACGAAGTGAATATTATATACATGGGAAAATTTCCAAGGTTGTGCATGACACCTCATTCACTATTGGATGCGCAAAAGAGTAGCCAGGTAACATAATTTACAAAGGTATATTTCTTTTCCTGCACATACGTTTTTATCTAAATAAGATGAAATTTTGAATTTATTATAATTTTTCGTTTTATTATCTTTTATTGATAGGAAAACATCTTTGACTTAAAAAATAATAATAATAATCAATGCACTTTTACCTGTATATGATCTATAGTGAGGAAATATCATTTCATGCTTCCTCTAACAAAAGATGTATAGATTACAAAAGTTTGACTTATTTTATTAATTCTTGAATTTATTAATACTTATCCTGAATTTATTTATGTTGGAGGAAACTTAATTTGACAGAAAGATATAAAGTTGTTGAAGTTTATGGGAGTTGATACTTTCAAAACGTCCATTTCTTGACCACGAATATTACCTCGTACGATTATAGGAATATTAAGTTTGTTTGGTGCTCGATTTTGCTAGTGCACAGCAAAATACATACTCACAAAATATGTTATTATAATAGTAATAAAATAAAGATTTAGTTGTCAGAAAAATCATAAACTTTATTGAATTTGCAAATTTAACCAGTTTTTTGAATATTAGCAAATATAGTATGAATTTTCATATTTTTTACAATTTTAACCAAACGGTAGTTTTTTAATATGTTAATTTTGAAAATAACTTGTATCGTTTCAAAATAAAACAATGACTTAACATATAAAATAATAGTACTTTTGGAATGGTGGAAATTATTGTCAAAATAAACATACCCGAAATCTGCATGTTGGTTAAAATTGCAAAATAATATAAAAGTTCATGTTATATTTGCTAAGATTTGAAAAGTTGGTTAAAATTACAAATTAAGTAAAGTTCGTAATTTTTCCGACAATTAACCCTTGTCAATGAAACTTTGTTAATACATGATAAATTAGTTGTTATTACTTATTTTTCTAATTTAATTTGGTACATTTCAACTTATTCATTTTTTGATTTTAATTTCTTTTAAAATCTCCGAATATCCCTCCCGAATTGATCTAGACCAGTTCGAACTGAACCAAACCGAAATTTGGTTTGGTTTGGTTTTGAAGATTTTAAATTTTGATTTGATTCCGAAAAATCAATTTTAAATTTTTTCGAAATTTGATTCAATTATGAAGATTTCAATTTTCCAAACCAACCCGGATCATGCACCCCTAATAATGGGTGAGCTGTGTATAGCTCCAACCTTTAGAATATATTACACCACCCTTTCGTTTTTTTTTTCTGGGATGTAAATAGAATTCATCAATCAATTATAAATTATTTCTATAATCATCACCTACAATTATTGATACATATGTTTATTGTTTTTAATAAAATCTAAGTTACTCACATTTATGTTATATTTTCAGATATATAATATTGTATTCATCTATTTTGTTTATACAATACAATCTCATCCTGTACAATCTCATGTAATTTTAATATTTATCAAAAAAATCATTTCCAAAATTTAAAAGATATTATTTCTCCGAGCCACTTAAATCTTATCCAAATGTACTTGAAAAGATATTATTTCAGAAGCCTCACGTGGCTTTCAGCAGAATGGCTCCCTTTCGATAGCAGCAGTGTTGGGGGACCACAGTTTTAGCTTTTAAACCATGTTTTAAATAGGTGCATTATTTAATAGGAATAATACTTAGGGCTTTTAAACCATGTTTTAAATAGGTGCATTATTTAATAGGAATAATACTTAGGGCTTTTAAACCATGTTTTAAATAGGTGCATTATTTAATAGGAATAATATTTAGGGTGGGGTACTAATATTTAGGGTGGGACTAAAGGTATCAATTCTTTTCTAAGCACACCCCAATTAGAAATATTTTAATTAAAAAAATAAAAATTTTGAAATTATCAATTTTATCCTTTAAGCAAAAAAAGAAAAAAAAAAGAAAAAAAAATATGAAACCCTAATCTCTCTTTTTCCTCTATTTCTTTATTTTTCATCTTCCTTACTTTATAATGTTAAATCTTTTAATTTCTTAAGGAATGTAATGCTAATATAATGACAAACATTTTATGGATTTGTTGAATGTATGAAAATCGTATAAAAAATATATGAAAAAACGTAAAAAAAAATAATTAAACTCAAGCAGTTTCGTTCAACCTTAATTGACCGAACATATAGAAGCACGTTCGGCCATCTTGGCCGAACACGTAGTAGTACGTTCGACCATTATGATTGAACGAAACTAGTAGAGCAAACTTAAAGGGTAAAATTGGTATTATTTATTTTTAAAAAAAATTTAATTAAAAAATATAGGAATTGGGGTGTGCTTAAAAAACAGTGGGGTGTCTTTAGTCCAAACTAATATTTATTTATACCACAAAATAAAAAAGTATATTACTATTCTATTATAAATGATTGTTTTATTACATTTCCGCCATAAATCATGAAAATAAACTTCCAAAACAAAAATAAAAAAATCACTTTTTTAGCATCACATGAACTATTGTCCATTTTCATTTAATGCTCATTTTCGTTTATGACAAAATGACAAAAATAGGAAATTGACATGAACCATTGGCCATTTTCATTTAATGTCCATTTTCGTTTATGACAAAATGACAAAAATAGGAAATTGACATATTTCTTGTTGAGTGAGCTCCTTATGAGACCGTCTCACGAACTTTTATTATAATGCGTGAGATAAGTCAATTCACAACTCAATCGTCCACAACCCAAAGTCTATATTTCACATGTTGTATGTTGGTGATAAGCTTCGTCTCACGGTAACCATCTGTGGAATTGTTTCACGTGAATTTTTGTGTTTCTTGTTTTAAATGTTCATTTTTGCGTATTGCTTTTTAAAATGTACTGTGTTCAACTACCCGTCCTGCCCTGCCCGTCACTGTGCCACACATATCTTCATTCACTATCGCCAACTCAATTGACACATTATCCTTATTTTATTTTTTTCGTGCATGGACTAGTCTATTCCTTAGTACTAGTCTCTTGCCATTTAGTGTTAGTGCGCAGTCTATGTGAAGATTTGTTACTATTTACATTTTATAAAATATAATCCATACTTCAATTAATTTATAGAATAATAGTTTCATTTCTATTTTTAGATTCGTATTAAACGTTTTATTTTCTAAGATAACTTAGTACAAATTTCTGAAATCAACAATTTATATTTATTATTTTTAAGAACAATATTGAATACAAAGATATAAGTATGAATTCGAGAGTATATTGAGTATATTCTTGAATAAACTTAAGATAAGAATTGTTTTTTTTTTTTTGGGGACAAATATGATTTTAAATACAGCTAGCTTGCAGTCGTAATTTAAGAATAAATCATGAAACATCCTCTAAAATTGAGGATTTTATGTATATAATTATTTGTTTTTAAATTTAGTGTGTTGTATATGTATATGATATATATACACACATAACATACAAAACAAACCATATTTTTTAAATTTATTTGAGAGAAGGTTTTAGAGCAGTTACAAATGCAATGGTGTAGGCAATAATGTATACCTCTTTTCTCCACTTCCTTCTACCTCATCATTTTACTAACTATAATTCACTCATCTTATCTTAACTCGTAAAACCATATTCTTGGTTAGAGCTTCTCCAAAGTGGTGGAAAATCATGACTCGAGCTCAAATTGGAGAAAAAAGCCATCTTCAGGGCTAACTTAATTCTCAAATCATATGGCAAATGAATAGTAATTGCCACCAATGAATAGTATGTGGCAAATTTGCCACATACCATTCACAAACTCAAATCACATTTTTTATATTCTTTTTTTTATTTATTTAATTTTAAGTTTTTTTTTGTTTTCTTTTTTTGATTTAATTTCATTTGATTGTCTCAAAGTATTTTTAATATAGTTATCAATTTATTTTAAATATTATGCATATTATTATTAGATATTAGATTTATGAAAATTAAAAACACATAGCTTAGTTGTATTTTAATATTATATTAATACAAATGGAAATTGTAACTAATAGAAATATAATAAGATATAATAAAAACTAAAATTACATAATATAATGGAATTGAATACAACACATAAACATTACTACATGCTAAATTTAAACTAAATAAGAATACACAAGAAATCAGAGAAATGACAAATAATGAAAATTCTAAATTCAAGATTTCTTCATCGACATAAAAAAATCAGATTAAATGCAAATGCTCATTTCGAACATCTTTGGAAAGAATATGCTCATTTGGAACATTAATGAAAATCATTGTGTAATTTATATCTTTCTAATTAAGTATTGCATTGTGTTGTATTACTATGTAATTTTCTTTAGTTTTAATTTGTATTTGTGATGAATTTATAATATAATTTTGGTATTTTATATCACTTTTCTTTTATTACAAGAATTTTTTATATCATTGAAATCAATATTTCTAATTTATTTTATTAACTTAGAAAACAAACATTTGCCACAAAGTTGTAGATGCTCTTATAACCATTTTTTTGACCCACAAACTAATCACTTTGTTTATTTGTATATTACACTAAATAAATTAATTTTCAATTTAATTTGTTGATACTATTAAATTCTTGGGAAAACAATATTATTGTTTTGATTTTGAGAATTTTTTTTTGATTAAAATAATTTCGTATTATTATAAAATAATAATGTGAATAAAGTAAATTTCGATTTCTTAAATTTTTGTTGTGCAATATATTGTATTATTTTGTTTTCATTTTCATTCGACAAATTACAAAAATCAATTTATTTCATACTCAAGACAATATGTAAATAATTATTATAAATTTAAAGAAGCAGTACATGATATTGAATAAGAAATTAAAGACAATTAATTGAAAATCCTAAATTTAATACAAATTTTGGGAGCAAAATAGATAACGAATTAATGTCCATCTTCATTGATATGTAACAAAATATGCTCAACTAAGTCAAAACTGTAACGCTTAGGACAAAACGATGCATAATTGACTAATTAAATAATTAAACCCCTAATTGTTTAATTTAATTATGTGCATTTCAGAAAAATGAAAAAATGCATGATGAATTTATCGGGTGTATATTTTAATCGAAAAGCATATGTTATAATTTATTTAAAGGTATCGTAGTCAAAAACCGAAAGTTAAAATATTAAAGGGTGACCTGTTAAGGGTTTGTGGCCCAAATCACGAAAAGTATAAAATCGAAATGATGAAACACAAAGGAAAAATGTTGGATCACTTTTGAAAAAGGTTTCTCTCTCTTCTCTCTCTCCCTCTCCCCTCCCTCCTCTGTCTTTCCGGTCGGCGGCCGCCGCGTCGTCGTCGTCGCCGCCCTCTCCCTCCTCCATTTCGCTCGATTTTTACATCGAAATGTAGCCCTCGTCGATCCCATCCCGGATCCGGACTCGAATCATCCAACCGACGTCGGCTCCACCGAGAATCAGCCGGTCAAACCCAGCCAAACCCCATTTTTCTCTCTCTTCTCTCTTTTCTCCTCTCTCTCTCGTCGACTCTCTCTCTCGCCGTCGCCGCCGTGTCGCGTGTGTGGTGTGGGTGTGTTGGGGCACCACCGTGTGCGGCGGTGCCGTGCACAGTGTGTGCGTGTGGGGGGCGTCGCTGGAAGCGCTGCCGTGTTGTGCGTGGTGTTGGGCAGAGCTCGGTGCAGCGCCGCCGTGTGTGTGTGGTGTCGCCGGTGTGTACGTGGCGACTGGAGAGAGGCCGGGAGGCAACGGGGTAGGGGGTTTGGGGGCAGGGGCTTCTTCTGAAAATTTGAAGAGTTCAGGAACCTCTTTGCAAACCCTAGGTTTTTAGTTTATTTAGGTTTTGGTCTCTAAGCTTTCTAAAATATCGTTTTAACCCTCAAATTTTCAAAAATTATGTTTTAACCCCTAAAGATTTTCAAGCTTTAGACTTTGATCCCAAATCTTTTCAAAGTTGTATTTTGACCTCCAAGATTTTAAAAATATCAAAAAGGCCCCAAATCTTTTCTGATTTTACAAAAATACCCCTAGCCAAAGTCAACTCTTTTTCAGATTTTACGAAAATGTTCCTGCACCTTTAAACGCTCCATTTAAGCTCGTTTTTCCTCCATTTAAGCCTCTTTTTCCTCCGTTAAAGCTTTAATCGATTCTTTTACGCTCTATGATCAAGTTTCGAACCTTCGTTTTGTTTTCAATTTCCTTCAACACCTTTCTTCGAAGGAGTTCTTTTAAGAATACGTAATTATCGTAATAAGAATCTAAGAAAACCTCGTTTACATGTGTAGGCTTTCGAGTTGAGAAAAGATCTTAAGGCTTAGAATTCAACGTATCACGGGGGATTACCACCGAACAAGATGGGGTAACTTATAATCCCTAATAACTTTATGTTTCTGTATTTAACGCACAATGATGATGAACGAACGCATGCATGTGAGCTTAATGTTAAATGAATTGATGAACTCTACGTGTTATGATTATATGTTGTGATAAGTGTGTTCATGCATGCATTATGATTATGTTATGAAGGGACGAAAGTCCACATTCATGCTGAAGGAACGAAAGTCCACATTCATGCTACGGAGGGACCAGTGATCCGTAAAGTAAGTTGGGGAGTACCCGCACTTAGAGTTAACGGGGAGTACCCACACTCTTCTGCAGATATGAGCTATGTTATGTCATGTGCATTGCATTTTACGTGTTGTGTTTAATTGATCTATTTGTATACGTTCGAACATATTAACTGTTTAACGAACTTTAAAATACGAAAATTACTCCCACGAGTGTATTCAAACGCACTCACCCCGTGTGTATTCACGCTACAGGTAATAATAAAAGTTGAGAAACGTAGAGAGAGGGGTGTCATATCAACTGTGACCTTTTTCCCATTTTGTTTTCTGGTTTTGCCTTTAAAAATAATGTTGATCGTTTGTAAAAGTTAAACTATTCTTCTTTTCGTTATGGATCCTGTATGAGTTCCGCTGCTATGTTTTCAATAGTTTCTTCCGACTGGATGCCGAGAGTTTTAAACATGTAAAATCGTATCTTTACCTGTTTCCGAAGTTTCTATTTTAAATGTTGTTTTAAATCCTTGATTCGTCGGTTATGTTTTGTAAGTTTTAAAATGTACGTTTCTTACCTCTTTTCCTGCATGCCCACAAGAAAACTCTGATATTTAAAGTATGAAAAATGGGCGTGACAAACATGGAGTTGGTGATGAATTGAATTGGAATGTACCTCGAAACTCCTTCGAAGATAATTCAAAATCTCATATATCTTTTTGTATTGGTTGTGCAGTCACATCACTTTCATCAGAATTCCAATAAGAAATTTATTCCTCATCTTCAACAATTATGTTGTGCAAAATAATGCACAATAACATTATTAACTTTATTTTTTTCCTATAGAAGAAATGAGTTCAACTCCTGGCAATGACCATTGTTTGGAGCACCCAAATGCTCGTTTGACGTTCTTTCTTTCAACTTCTTGTTTTTCCTTTAAATAATCGTCTTTTTAGATTATGTGTACATGAAAAAACCCTAATGAAAACTGACAATTCCGTATAGTTTTCAACTATTAGATAGCATGCATGATTATAGTGTACGTATTTCACTATATATTCAATGTATCCTCAATTAAAACATCATTCAACAAAGTAGATTTATTAAACTACTCATATTACTGTTCAGATTTGGTATTTTGATAGAAGTAATATTAACCACATTACTATAAACTAATAAGGTAGAATCATTACCCATAGAGATTTCAACATTACTGTTTTCTCATGATCAGCATTCTTCTCTAATAGCTACGATAAGTTTGTTGAAAATTCGCTACGTACCTCACAATAGAAATTTGAAATGATTAATATACACACAATTATTTACGTTAATAAAATAAATATGACTTAAAATATTATTCAGATGTCTCTGTGAACATGAAGATATATTATTTTCTTATTATTATTTTTTTAAATGACAGCCTGCGTATAGTTGATAGGCACCACCACACCTCGAAGCTGGCATCTTCAATTACTGGTTCAAGCCCATGAGGGCCATAGCTATCATACTGATATATATATTAGCTTATGATTTTTAACTTTTTTTTTATAGGTGATGCAATTAATATACTTAACGTAATTAAATTCATAATAATATATAAATAGGAAGTGATAAATCAATTTAATTTAACAACTATATAATCTCATATGCTTTGATATTCATGGATAGTACCATATATTACATCACAAAATGCTTTGCATCTAAAGTATGGATTACAAAATTCAAATATTTTGAATTGAAATCAAATTCCTATAAGGAAATTTGATGCTCCCTTTTAGTTATATTTAAAAAATAGACTCCTTACTTCTTCTTCTTTTTTTTAATAAATAAATTACATGTTACACATTATATATAGTTTAAACATAAATTTAGATGATAATAAATAAAGATTCATTATTATTGCACCCACGTTTACATGTAGAGTACCCAACAAATCATTAAAGATAATCCAACAAAAATCTATTCAAGTGTGGTGAGTAATTGCCCACGTGTTTATACCGAATTATCTTTCATGTCATCATGTGACATAAAATCTCTATCAAATCATTTAGAAAATATTTATTCCATCAGATTTTTCTTTTCATTTCTTGCCTGGACTTTCTTAAAAATTTTACAAGAATATGTCCTAATCAAATGAAAGTTAATGTCTATACTATCTTCAGCTAAAATAAAATCGAATTATTAATTACTAGGTCTACACAAGATTGAATTCGACATGATATTATAGTCAGGGGATGTGATTTGCAAATCTTTCTCCATCTCACAACAAACAAAGATTGAGATTTGGCTCTGTAGGGCCAGGATCCAGAGTACAAGAGTCTAACCAACTATTACAGATTATATACCTTAATACAAACCGATCTGAAAAGAAACAGTTCAAACAACAGAGAGGGTGAAAAGAAAAAAATATCACTGAATACTTTGAAGTCAAAACACACAGATCTGTGTTTATAGGCTCAGTCCCCACAAAGCCGAAGTTCAACCACAAAGATCACCCAAACCGGCAGTAGCACCAAGAGACCACACAAAGACCAAGATCCTCACCAGAGAAGACCAAGAAACCACTCAAAGATACACCACCACAGTTCACACAGAAGAATTTACGCTAGAACTCTCGAATGTTTTCAATGTATCTCTCCAAACATGGAGTCAAGCTATATATAGCATAAAGGGAAGGGAAACAGAAGGAAATGAGGGCGTTCCCATGACGAAATCGCCGGGATATAGGATCGATGATAGGAGAGAGAAGAGGGGCGCCGCGGAGAGGAGAGAGAGAGATCTAGGTTTATGGGTGTGAGGAGCAGGAATGGGTATATATATATATATCCCACTCAACGGCTAAGATTAAAACACAGAGATGGATGGTCGAGATCGAAGAGCAACACAAAAGGAGAATGGGCTTGGGCTTGGGCCGAGGAACCTTGGTCTAGGCAACACAACTTGGGCCGCCAGAGCCAGCCCAATATGGTCCAATTACAACATTCTCCACCTTGAACCAAATTGGGTTACCTTGCGAACACAAATGGCGTGGGGTCATCACTGCCTAATATCCTCATCCTTTCTGTAGCACACAAAGTTAACAACAGAAAGATAAGAGTTTATAAGCATAAAGCAAGGATAGAGACAATCACACAGAAAGCTCATAAACAGGGGAAAACATCATGGAGCAGAGGACAAATTCGGAGTCCTCATACAGGATCTGAATTTTTCAGTTGGTAGTACTTTAGTTCCCATATCTGCAAGATTGAATTCTGATGGGATGTTTTCCAGATCAATATCTCCCTTTTCCACAATATCTCTTATGAAGTGGAATTTAACATCAATGTGTTTGGTTCTATCATGGAAGACAAGATTTTTACACAGTTGAATCCCTGATTGGCTGTCAGAATACACAGTAACTTTCTCCTTCAAAAACCCAATTTCAGATAGCAAGCATTTGAGCCATATGGCTTCTTTTATAGCTTCAGTGGCTGCTATATATTCAAATTATGTGGTGGACAAAACAACAATATTTTGCAGTTGGGATTTCCAACTAATAAGAGCACCACATAATGTAAACACATAGGAAGCTGTGGATTTTCGATTATCTTTATCATTAGCAAAATTAGAATCCACATAACCACATAGGTTTATACATTTCCTAGTTTTACTAAATTTAATTCCTGTTTGTGCATTTCCTTTTAAATACCTTAGAAGCCATTTTACAGCCTCCCAATGAGGTAAACCTGGATTAGACATAAATCTGCTCAAACAACTCACTGCATATGCAATATCAGGTTTAGTACTCATCATGAGATACATAACAGATCCAATAGCAGTAGCATAAGGCACAGAGGACATATCAGATATTTCAAGATCGGTTTTGGGAGACTGATCTCTACTTAGCAAGAAGTGAGCAGCAAGTGGCACAGATACAGGTTTAACATCAAGCATAGAGAAATTTTCAAGGATTTTCTGCACATACTGATATTGGTTAAGAAGCAAGGAGCCAGATTTTCTATCTCTGGAAATGTCCATCCCTAAAATTCTTTTAGCATCACCAAGAAGCTTCATATCAAAGTTATCACTTAGGCACTTAGATACATGATCAATAGCACTTATAGATGGACTAGCTAAGAGCATGTCATCAACATAAAGGTCACCCAAACCGGCGATAGCACCAAGTGACCACACAAAGACCAAGATCCTCACCAGAGAAGACCAAGAAACCACTCAAAAATACACCACCACAGTTCACACAGAAGGATTTAGGCTAGAACTCTCGAATGTTTTCAGTGTATCTCTCCAAACATGGAGTCAAGCTATATATAGCATAAAGGGAAACAGAAGGAAATAAGGGCGTTCCCATGGCGAAATCGCCGGGATATAGGATCGGTGATAGGAAAGAGAAGATGGGCGCCGCGGAGAAGAGAGAGAGAGATCTAGGTTTATGGGTATGGGGAGCAGGAATGGGTATATATATATGCCACTCAACGGCTAAGATTACAACACAGAGATGGATGGTCGAGATCGAAGAACAACACAAAAGAAGAGTGGGCTTGGGCTTGGGCCGAGGAACCTTGGTCCAGGCAGCACAGCTTAGGTCGCTAGAGTCGGCCCAATATGGTCCAATTACAACAGGCTCATCCCAAATTCAATTGGGCACATCCCAATCCAAACATATCCTAAGGAATTAGATGTACTTCATCACTTTTTATATACTAATATTGCCAATGATTGAGTTATATAGAAAGACACGTGTTATATTATATTACAATGATTGAGTTATATAAAAAGACGTGCGTTATAGTTATATATTCAATGCTCATATGTTATGTATTTACGGTTAAAATTGTATTATATTACAATGATTGAGTTATATGGCAAGACGCGCAACGCGCGGTACACTACTAGTATATATAAAAGAAAGATCATAACAATACATGTCAAACATACAATATTCTCACATTGAATATGACTAATTAATTACTTCTATTTTTATTTACTAAGAAACATTACTAAATAATATAGAAATGTAAATTAGATTTACTTGAATAACATATGCTAAACTTCAATAATATATTGTATTAAAATATTTCAGATTTGTTAAATTTAAAAGTTCACAGAAGAACTATAAATAAATAAGAACAACAAAAACTAATATGATAACTAATATATAATATATATTCTTTTCAAAGTAAGAAATAAAAATCATTTATGATCCTCTATAAATTCAACTTATATTCGGATAATTAAATAATTATTTAAACATAAGGGCAGCACTCTTGTACCCCGAGAGCACGGATCCATGCCCCCGACCCGCTCCATGCCTATATACTTGCATATATATATTTTTCTTTTTTTTCTTCCTGCAACCTAGCGCCTCCCCCTTCTTCTCTCTTCTCATTCTCTCTTCTTCTTCTCTCTTCTTCATAACCCTTCATCTTCTCTTCGTATTCCTTGTACAGTTGTCGGTTCAAGAACCACAGACCAGCCCATCCAATCTATGTATACACTCTCGAATTTTACCTTAGATTCATGAATCTCAACTATGTTGTTCGAATTCCACCGCCCCAACTTTGCGATTCGATTGTTATCAATGGTTGATCTCCTGAACAAGTAAATTGCAAAAACTACGAGAGCCCTAATTGATTTGGATGAATCGAATCGAATCAAAGAGGCTTTGCAGATCGTTGAAGATACTGATTTTAATATTTTTTTGAAGAATTTTTTGTGTAGGATGTATTATAATTTTGCAACAGATAGCATGTTTATTTTTATCATCATTTCTGGGAATATTTTTTTATGGTGTATATATGAACTTGAATCTAGAGTATTCTGCTTTCAAGTATGAACTTGTGTGTAATTCTTGGATGGTCCCATTGCAACCCAGGATGTGAAGTCAGAACAACTAGAATATATATATATATATATATATATATAACTAGTAAAATATGATTTTCTTGAACTATTTAAAAAGGTAAATATATAATACTTTAAAGATATTTATGTAATACCTTAAAAGTATATAAGTGATACTTAAAGAGTATACAACTGATACCTTAAGAGTATACAATTGATACCTAAATAGTATATAATTGATACCTTAAGAGTATACAATTGATACTTTAAGAGTATTGTAACTAATATATTTCACTCGATGAACAACTAATATCTTATAATATATGCATTAATACCTTAAAAGGTAAATATGTAATACCTTAAATGAGCACATATGTAATACCTTATAATATAAACATTAACACATTAAAGGTAAATACTTTAAGAGTTAATGTGTGGTACCTTAAGAATAAATGTGTGATACTTGAAGAGTATAAACTTGATAAATACTTTAAGAGTTGATGCATGATACCTTAATGACATGATTGGTATGATGGAATGAAATTAAGTGTGAATGGAATGAACTCAAGAATAGAATGGTGATGGGAAATGAATGGTATAAAAATACTAATTCCTGTAATTGGTATCACAAAAGAATAGGAAATGAATGAAATAATCATTATAATTATATTTTATGATTGATAACTATAAATAAAATATATAATATTAAATCAATCTTTATTTGACCAAATTACCTTCTACTATAATTTTATTTAATATTCATATTCAATATATCACTCAAATTTAAAATATTTGGCATTTTTAAATTTAAAAATAATTCTTTTTACAGAAAATTAATCATTATACTAATATTAAGATATATTATATTTATATATTTTATTTTTTAATTTTATTATTAGTTTATTATTTTTGTATTATTTACATATTCTTAAAGTAGTTAAATAATAATAATATATTTTTCATATTTTTTTATTAATTATTCTATATGATTTTATATTATTAAAATCTTAATATCTTATTTTATATTTCTAAAAAAATATTTTAGTTACAATTTATTTATATTTTTTTAAATAACCTATTAGCTATACTAATATTCATTTATCTTATTTATATGTATTTACAAATATATATATATAGATAAATCTTATATCAGAACTAAAATTATTTGTATTATTAAAATTATATTCATATTATATTATTACGTTTTTAAGATTTTATATTTATTAATTATTTTTTTTGCTATTTTTTATTTTTTTTATTTTATATTTATTTTAAATTATTAGTTATTATTTTATATTTTTTATAAATAATTTAATATTATTTACGCAATTTTATATAATAATTCAACTTTAGGAAGTTAATTTATGAAAACATAAAATAATTAATGATAATTGTCAAAATTAATAAAAAAACGTTCAATTTCTTCAAGACAGGAATACGTAATACCATAGGAGTAGGAATGAATGGTCATTCCTTCATCCATGGTAATACCAATTCACGCGGGAATCACCATTCCCACTTATAAAACATACCAATCAAAGGAATATAAATGAAGGTAAGAATGATGATTTCATTCCCACCTCATTACATCATACCAATCATGTCGTAAGAGTAAATGTGTGATACCTGATGCATGATACTTTAAGAGTAAATGTGTGATACCTGAAGAGTATATGTAATACTCGAAAGAAATATGTGTGATACTTAAAAGATAATACTTAAAAGATACTTGAAATGTATTTATGTAATACTCTTGAGAGTAACATATACAAATACCTATTAGGTAATTATGTAATACCTTAAATGATTTCATGGCAATTTGAAGAAGAATAAGAACAAGAAAATATACAAGAAGAATAAAAAGAAGAATGTATTAAACAAATAAGAAGAATAACAAATCAATAAGAAAAGAGACTAAGAAGAAGAAGGAGAAAGAAGAAGAAAAAAAAAAGAGGAAAAAAAAGAAAACAACACTGTTTCTGTATAATACCTTAAAGGTAGATATGTGATACCTGAATAGTAAATGTGTGATACCAGAAGAGTAAATCAGGAGTGCGCGCGAGACACAACAACTACGGGGTGTGGGTGCACGCGCGGGTCGGGTTGGGGGCATATAATTTTTTGCCTAATCATATTATGTTATATTTAATATTAACTTAGGCGACATGAATTGTACAAATCATAAATTTAATTTTAATGTTTAAATAATATTTACAATTTTCAAAAAAAATTCGAGTTTAATTTTTTTTTTTGTATATATATTTATATAAAAGTAAACAAAATTTATTAACCATTAATTCAAAACTTGATTCAAAGTTGATGGTGAAAAGCTTGTATAAACTCGAGACTTTATAAAATAAGTAAAGAAAAAAGCCAAACACATTTTCTCTTGCAATAAGTTAAAGCGACTCTGATGTAAAATATATGAGAAATATCAAATCACTTGAGCTTAGTTTATGTTAAATCCACTTAACTTATAATATTTGGACAAATCCACATAAAACTTTTTTCAAAATTTATATATGAATTAGATGTACTTCATCACTTGCTAGCTTTAAATATCTATATATATATGAGTAAACCAAATTTATTAATTTAAAAATTGATTCATAGTTGATGGTGAAAAGCTTGTATCATACTCGAGACTAAGTAAAGAAAAAAGCCAAACACATTTTCTTTTGCAATAAGTTAAAGCGACTATAGTGCAAAATACATGAGAATATCAAATCACTTGAGCTTAGTTTATGTTAAACAATATAAACTTATAATTATTGGACAAATGTGGAAAAAAAGAAGAAGAATATTTAAACTTAACTTGTGTTTGACTCAATCAAAGTTCAATTCAATAAATAACCAAGAAAATCCAAACACAACCTTTCTAAATCATACCACATCCATTTTGAGACTTACCTGGTTATGGGTGGTTTAGTGAGGTATATTATATCAAAAATCTCATATTGTATATTGTATTGAAAATTTTTGGTATGTAAAAATACATAATATTGTTATCATATTTGAATTTTGATATCACACATGACTTATACAGTGTCATACTGAAATTAGATATACAGAAAATATCATTATATATATCAAAATAAAACATATAATTCATACAGTGTCATACCAAATTTTGATATACTGAAAATACCTTCATACTCAAATGAAACACATAGTTGATATAGTGTCAAACCGAAATTTCAGTATATAGAAGAGACTGTTATATTGAAATGAAAAATATATGCCAAAAATGTCATTTACCGAAACGAAAAGTATACCATGAAACTTTGATATATCGAAAATATCTAATAGAAAAGGAATTATTTTTAGACATAATTGAAAATTCCTCTCTTCTTCTTGAATTATTATTATTATTAATTTTTTTTTTTTTTACTTACTACCACTAGTTTATGCCATCACATCTGATTGTACCACATCTTTATCCTTTAATAAAAGAATCACGTGATTCATGTACAATACTACAATAGCTTGTATTAACCAAGCTCAGGTCTTATCATCCGTATCACCAAATGAAAAAGGATATAATTGACCAACACAACTATAAAAACAAAAAAGATGACTACTTGACAACAAGAAAGAACATTTCTTACAAATTAAAATTAGCTAAAAAAAATGAGATTTCCACTTCTAGACTCAATAAAAATTTAAACAAACTTAATTGAACAATAATGCAAGGAGCTAGCTAGACCCTTCGCATTACTGTTCATTAGGATTGAAAGTCAAACAAATTATTAGGTACTTGATTTGAAATCGTTTGTTACAAATTTCGTTAGAATTCGATTTGATAGATATATTAAAAAACTTGAGCATACTATTGTATTTGATAAAATCTAAAACTTGACTCAAACTCGAGCTCGAGTATTATAAAAAGGTAAAACAAGTGTAAGAATATCAAACTACTCTGACTCGACTCGTATTTGGTTAGACTAACGTTCGTACAAGCTTGACTCGATATAATTATCACACAAACTGAAACATAATTTTGAAGTTCAATAATTTTTCAAACAATTTACTTGAACAGTTGTTCGTTCAACTCAAATTGTATCATTTACGACCCTATTATCCATCTTCAATCAACCAAATAATGCATGAAAACATGAGTCACATGCATCGTACAATAACTTAGTTTATTTATTTAAAAGTCATCTCAATCTCTCTATTTAATGAAGCATGAGAGAAGCTCACTCTTCACTCTTCATTCTATATATTAATTATAAAGATCACACTGTAAATAAATTTATAAAATAAAAAATAAAATTCCCCCCTCGGATTATGTAGTACTAATTTCTTTGCTTTTCACATGTACAATCATTTTTCAATTTTAATATGCATGTAGGGGTCCACGCAACCTTGACACACAGATCATTTTAGAATTAAAAAAAACACACACACACATATGTGAGCTAGCAAACACAAACTTTTTTTCTTTTTGAAGAGATCAAATAATGATTAAAGTTTAAAATATCAGATCAAAAATATTAAAATAATATACATATATCATTTAATCTAATACCTTACTTCTTATCTGACAAAATCTTACATAATTGTTGCATGTTTCTAATATCTAACTATATCAGATGGAAAACAAAGTGGAGGAGTGAATAAAAAAGGGATTGAGTTTTACAACAATCTCATCAACGAGTTACTTGCAAATGGTACTAAATTTCTTTCACTATTAAATGAATCTATACCTCTTTTGTTCTCTCTCTAAATTATGTTTATTTATTTTTACCTTGGAATGAATGTGTAGGAATAACCCCATTTGTCACAATATTTCATTGGGACACTCCCCAAGCAATAGAGGATGAGTATGGAGGCTTTCTAAGTCCTCATATTGTGTAAGTAAACTTTACAACAGATCAAAATAAATTCATGCATCTAACAAA
The DNA here is from genome assembly GCA_954870855.1 of Scutellaria minor. NCBI lineage: Eukaryota > Viridiplantae > Streptophyta > Magnoliopsida > Lamiales > Lamiaceae > Scutellaria > Scutellaria minor. Next base: position 12,123,086 of record OX940738.1, on the reverse strand, counting down.
TGTTGATTAAGGCACATATAATATACATGATTCTAAAAGTTCTAAAATGATTTTAGAGACTTTGCAGAGTTTTGTTTTAAAGAATTTGGTGACCGTGTTAAGCATTGGATTACCATTAATGAACCAGTAAGCTACGCCAATGATGGTTATGATGGAGGTCTTGTCCGTATCTTTGCAACAGGGTGGTGTTCCGATCAGATTGGATCCTCTATTACTTTTGGTGTTACATCTCATGTTTCATAACATTTATTATATGACATGTGTTTAATAGTGATGTCATCGAATACACTTGGCGTGTGACGATTGTTTTAGAATAAGAGATGTAACACAAAGTGTAATAGAAGATCTCATGTGGTGTTCCGATAGGGCCCTTTGCCCTGAAGGGGATTCGGCAACTGGTTGTTCATCATTTGCTTCTTAGTCATGCAGCTACTGCCGAACTTTATAAGAAGAAATATCAAGTGCAAATAATTTATCATCTTCTTACCCATGTCAAGATCTTAGAAGATAATACAATTTTATTGCTTTTGATTGATCATTTTATAAATATAACCATAATTAACTCTTAAAATGTCTTTGTTATGTTATAGAGAGTTCAAAAGGGAGAAATAGGGATAACACTAGTGACTCATTGGTTTGTACCAATTTCAAATACCACAGCCGATACTAAAGCAACACAACGAGCTTTTGATTTTATTTTCGGATGGTAAGTAAATAATTAAATTACACTAATAGTTGGATTTACATTTTCAACTTAAAACCATGAATCTTTGCTAATTAATCTCTTATTTAATATTTTCATTTGTTTTCTTCCTTGATTAGGTTTATCCATCCTGTAGTTTATGGACATTATCCAAGAAGCTTGCGACAAATTGTGGGAAATCGATTGCCAACATTCACTAAGGAACAATCTCAACTATTGAAGAGATCTTATGACTTTTTGGGAATAAATTATTATACTGCTTTTTATATAGGGTTGAATGTCCATTCTACCACAAAACATATTTTTTATACCTTCAAATAACACCAAATATAACACCATACATCCATATATCATCGATTATAAAACTATACCCCAAATACCATCAACCATGAATAGTGAATTTTGACTTTTAACTATCTTCCAAAATGCATTAATTCCCATGTTTGTCAACCTCCCTTCCATATACTTGTTATATCCGGATAAATTGTAAACAGATCAATATCAGGCCCAACATGCTTCCGTAAAATTAATTTATCCCCTAAAATTCATACATTTCTTTGACCGCAACAGCAACGGGTGAGATGGTTTGCAAAGCCACCAGCTGGAAAATTACTGCCCCCAGACCGTTTTACGAACAGCTCCTCACTGTTCAACTTCAACCATCGGGGAAGATGATCTGCAAGTTATCCAACTCCTTCAGCAACTGCACAGCACAACCTTGGTTCGTTTCCTACACCAGGTGTACAAAGTATTCCTTCCAGGGGACGAACTAACCGTACTAAAAACACATGTTGAAGCAAAAGCCTCTTTTTATTAAGAACTTAGAAATATTTATTACAATATATGTAATCTCCTTTTGGGAGGAGAATTACTGGTTTAGCCTCTCATAGAGAAAGCTTGAACTCGTAAACACATAAACTAGAAAACTCAGAATATTACAAAGGTTTTTATTTAGAGAAAACTAAGGGGAATAGTCCATGTCCTCAGCTTCCTTCTAACTCTCTATTTATAGGCATGAATCCGGACTTGAAATGCGGATTCCAAAGCTTGTTGATCAACAGCTGGCTTATTCTTTTAGTGCTCCCATGTGATAGTTTGTTGGGGAGTCACTTTCAACTATTAGTGCTCGTCCTCTTTTTCTTCCCCTTGACCCATCTCATGTGCTAGTAGTTGGAGTTGTCGGGGAATCTTCTTGCTTTTGACTCAGCCTACCATGTGATAGTGGTTGGAGAGTCATCTTCTCGTGGTCTATCTCATTTACTTTTGTCGGGAACGCTTTAATAATTTGGTCGTTGTGGTCCCCGGGGATATCTTTTCTTTTGTGTTGGACTCTTATCTTTATTGGCTCCAGCTACCTGTCGGTCGGGTTTGGGTCGGAATCCTTTCCCAAACTCTGGCTCTTTCTGTTCGGGGCACGCTTGACAGATCCGATCGATCCATCGTCTGATGTGTGTCATATTACAGAATTTTCGATAAGTCTATTTGCTTGTCGGGATCTTGTTTTCCCAGAGGATCTTCCTTTTGGTTTCAAAAAGTTCCTCTGCAAATCCTGTCGTCGATCCAGTCATTGTATTCAGCATGAAGGATTCATTGGCTGAATTCTGGAAGACCTTAAATGGGTATTTGACTTTGTCCATTTCTGTCAGACAAGTCCAAAGCCCCCAAGCTCGTCGTGTAGAAGCTTTGTCTTCAGTAAATGCTCCTACTAGTATCGGAACTTCTTCCGGGGAGGTCGCCTTTATGTATTTTAAGGCATTCTCGTCCGGTCTCCGAAGCTTGATAAAATGAAAGACTTCATAAAAGTCTTTCTTAGCTGGTTCTGGAGCGGCACTAATAAAGTAGAGCTCCAAGATATCTCCTCTGGACAAGTGTGGATTATTTACCCAGGTCTCGTAAACTGCTTCTCCAATCCACCTCGGTAACTTTGAGATTTCTGGAAAACCAGGTGCAATGGTATACACCGAAGCTAAAGCTCCAAAGTTATACCATTCTTGAACTTCGTTTGGAAGACTTCCCGGTTTCATCCAAACTCTTGTGTATTTCCCGGCTATATCAATGATTGATTTTTTCGAGTTGATCCCTCGTCTTGTAACCAATTTCTCCCATTGCCTTTGGTATACCTGCATAGGAGAAACCTCGTTAGTGTGAGCTTGAACCTTCGTTTTTCCTGTCTGCGGCCTTAGGTTCAACTCGACCTCTTTAACCCCAGAGGTACTGGGTTGACTTGAAGACTCAGGTTGTGACACCGGAGCTTCAACATTCGTTGCAGATTGTACATCCTCAAGGAATGCATCACCTGTAACACTCGTAGGCATGGTATTTGAATCCATAGCCTTCGGGTTTGAGTCCCGATCTCTAATCTCTCTTTTTTGCACCGTGGGAGATGCAGCCTGGAGAATAGGCTTATGCAACGCTTGGAACAAATGTCCCTGAGCGTATTGGCATGCTCGTATTAGACCAGAAACGGATTTATGATCTTCTCGTTGAAGTCGTCCAGCAACTTCAACATTGAGACATAACATCCCAAATTCTCGTTCAAGATTCTCCAGGTTTTCTCTGAGATGTCTTACTCGTTTAAGGACCTCGTCAGCAACGTGTCCTTCCATCTCGTGTTAAGAAATCTGCAAGAACATTTTCGTGAGATTTTACAATGACAATATCATAATCATAATATTGGCATTCAGCTTGTCATCTCAGTATCCTAGCCTTTTCTGGTTTAGATTCAATTTTATTTTTAAGAAAAACTTTGACACTTGAATTATCAATTTTTAAGGTAAACTTTTTAACCAGTAAAAAGAGATGTCATTTTTTAAAAGTCTTTCTGACTGCAAAGAATTCCTTCTCATTAATGTGTCATCTGATTGTTTCCTCATCTATAAACAGACCGCTACAATATCTGTATGGCACTTCTCCATCTAGTGTAGCTTTCATGAGAACCGCTGCCCACCAATGATCATTGGCATCTGTGTAAAGAACCAGCTCATCCTCATCTTGAGGTATAGCAAGTTTCGGAAGCTTGCTACAGATTTTCTTAAGCTGCTTAATCCCTTCTCGATATTCATCTTCCCATTTGAAAACAACATCTTTCTTAAGTAATGGGATGAACACCTTCCTGTGAAATGCTAGATTGTTGATAAACATTCCCGCAAAATTAACAACTCCGAGAAAACTTTGAAGTTGTTTCTTATCCGTGAGATCATCTGGAAATCCTTGTATTTTTTCTACAATATGACTTTATAGAATGATCCCAAATTCATCGATTTCAATTTCGAGGAATTCAATCTGTCTTGTAGCAATTAATGTCTTCTTCTCTTAAAGCACTAATCCTTCTTTGTGACAAACATTTGAAAATATTATCAAATGTTTGAGATGCTCTTTTATGTTCTTTGATGGAATGAGAATATCATCGATGTATACGAACATAAAGTTGAAATAATCCTTGAAGAGATTATCCATCTTTCTTTGATATATCTGGGGTGCATTTGCCAAACCCATAGACATAACATTCCAGACATAGTGTCCTTGCGGTGTAGAGAAAGTTGTGAACTTCTTACTTTCTTCCTCCATCTTAATCTGGTAGAATCCAGACTTGCAATCGAACTTTGAGAATATCTTGGCACCTTTGATGCAGTTAACCAAGTGTTCTCTACTCGGGATATAGTATCCATCAAACTCCAGAATGTTATTAATCCCTTTGTAATTAATAACAAGTCTAGATTTACCTCTTTTGATTTCTCCATGATTCCTCACAAGGAATCCCGGGCTGCTATATGGGGAAACTCCTGGTGAAATCAACTTAAGGTCCAGATGTTCTTTAAGTATTTTTTACATATCCTCACGATCATTTTGATTCATCAAGATTGGTGTGAGTCTCACGAACTCGTGTTCCTTTCCAGGTTTAACCTTTAAGGATGCTTTGAGCTCGTTCTTGTCCCACCATGCTAAAGGATCTTCATTGTAATTCCTTTGGATCCTTTTCTTGAAATCCTCGAGTGATATTTGTTCTTCAATGGTAACATCACTCTGTGGATTCTCCATTATGGCTTTTCGCAAATCTGCAATAGCCTCTGGAGGAACTCGTTCTTCTCCTTATCTTCTAAACGAATACAAAGTATCATCCCATCTTTTGATATCTTTTTGTTTTGGACCAAATTGTCGAAAGGATAATAATGCATCACCAAATCTTCTTTTATCCGTCATTTTTGGATGTTGAAGTTTGGTTTCATCACCACGCTTGCTGCGAAAAGGAAAAGACATTTTTCTGTAAAATGCTTCCCGCAATCGCTGGATAATAATCTTATGATCACATACTATTGTGAAAATAAGCCTTTTTGTCTCATTTTCCTGTGTAAAGCGCTTGAATGTTTGTAGGAAATTGTTTCCTAGCAAAACATCTGCTCATGTATCATGGAAATAAATTGGTAGCGTCTTCACCTTATACCATGAGGTATCACCCGCGTCTCATATCATTATTTCCGCTTGTTTGATCCCTCTGTTAAGGATAAGAATCCTCTTGGAGAAATCTCGTCCCGCAATGGCTGGTAGATCTTCTCCCATTTCTTTGGGAAAAACCTCCCGTTTTGTAGTACAAATCCCCGCTCCTGAATCAATATAGGCCGCAAAATACTCAGTCTTGTACTCAGCATATATCATCCCAATAGAGATGTATATGGAGAATGGACTAGTGGTCATCTGATTCTATATCTTTTAGCAGCCACTGTAAACTCCATTCCATCTTTTAATCTTTCCCAATGTTTATGATCCTCAAGAAAGTCGATTCCCAGTATCAATCGTTCTGAAATTTTTCCTGCAACTCCTGTGATAGTCACTTCAATTTCACCCATCTTTAAGATTCATTGAAATCGTCCGACTATCGGTTGTTGGAGATAATATAGAACATCACAAGGAAAATTATTATCTTTTTGGGTGATGTCGAATATTATTTCAATTCTCGTCATCCTTCTAGACATTTCAGCTCTCCTTGTGTTTTGAACACACCTAGGATCCACTGAACTGTACTAGGCCTTCTTTCTTCCCAACGATTACTGTTAATCATTCTGTCTTGTTGGAAAGACATTCTCCTTGTTTCCAATCTGAGGCTTTGGCTTCTATTGAAGACCGGTTGATCTTGAATCTTCATATCAATCTCTTTTATAGTTGGAGATTCAATGAGATCTGGTAGCACTACCCTGGCGAAATCCTCAAAAATTCTTGGGACTTCAATGAATTCTTTTCTCAAGAATACTTCTGAATGATGTGTATTCGAGAGAGCATAAGAAATCTTGTAGGTGATCGAATAGGGTCTATTCTCTTCTTTCATCAAATCTTCTCTTTTGAAATCTTGATGAAGGGTTAAGACTCGATTAAAGTCTCGATCTCCCAGATTGTATGCAATTCGAGGATAGACATTGAATGCCAATTTCCCTGCATACAAGTTTCCTGTGACCGCTCCAAGGCATGAATCCTTGAGATTTGAGATTCGCTTGTCAAATATGGCAAGATTGAGTGGCGAATCAATTCCTTCCTTGAAGGTTGCTTTAATAACAACTCTAATGGCTCCAATATGAATCTATGAGAGTGTATTTGCAACATCTCTTTTTATTTTACTTTTGATATCTCGAACTTCTTGGTACGGGATCAACTGCATCTCGATCAGGTTACTAGTGAATTCCATTGGGATGACAAATTCTCCAGTAGTAACCCTATGGATAATTTGGTGTTTTCTGTTACGAAATCCAAACTTATCCAAAGCTTTTTCCATTGCTCCGATAGTAAAACCATCATACATCTGGAGCTTCGGATCCTCCTTCATAATCCTCATAAGAGTCTTATGAGACACCGTTGTGTGAGAGAGAAATCCAGACATATCCTCTCTTGTTGTTTGAAGAATTTCTTCTTCACTCTGATTCTGATGTGGATTCACTTCCATCATCCGAATAGATCTCTTCTTCATAAATGCTTTCATCTGAGGGAAGATCCTCAAATTGATACACCTGTATGAGATCTTGATAATAGACAGCTTCTTCAAATTCTGGTATTGTTTTGAACTACCTAAGACCTCTCATTTGGTTGTCTGGGCAATCTGTTGAGATATGTCATCTTGCTCCGCAAGTCCAGCAATTACAGTCTTTGAAACTTTCGTTGGCTTGGGTGTGAGCACGTCTGAAAGTTCTTCTTCCCGTGGATCTGCTGGAACTTCCTTGGTTTGAACCTGTCGATGAGGTTCTACTCCTACTAGGTGTTGGTCTTTGCCCAGACTTATAGCTCCGGGCTTTTTGTTTAGACCACACCCTTCTAGGTCTCCATGAAGACCTATGAGACCTATGAGTCCTTCTATTGTTGTTGTTCCCACGGCTATAAGGATGGCTTCTCTGTTTCCTCCTTTTATGCCTTCGTGGTTGACCTCCCACAATTGTTGGGATGTCATTTTCTTCGCAACATAAGGGAACCATTTTATTGATTCCTCTTAATCTCTTGTAATTTTTGTAGAGTGCTGTCTAGTGGCACCATTCAGATAGCTTGGCTTTTAGGAATTACATCCTTCTGGCCATTGTATCCAAATCGTCTGCACTCTTGTATTCCCTGATGAGCATTTCTCTCCAAGGACTCGGTATCTTCGCAAAGAAAAGTTGTGAAGCTTCTTTGTCATCCACCTTGGACTTCCATTGGTATTCGGTGAACAACTTGATGTATTCATCCACATGATAAATATCATGTAACTCGAGGCAATAGAGGGCTTGTTTGTATTTCTTTCTTTTTTTTTCTTCCACTCCCTCAAAATAGCCTATGCCGATAAAATGGACTTTGAAAAGTTTGGCCATATTATCAACAATTTCTTTTAATGACTCACCAGCAGTGATAGTGTTTCTCATCTCTGATGTCGTCATATCCCACGCGATATTTACCGATCCTTCAAGACTCATTTTTAGGAGTAAAATGAATCCTTATTTTGTAAGATCGAGAGTTCCTATTGCAATCCTCATTGCTGAGGCCCAATCATCAATAAGAACTTCTCGATTCTTGAAATCTGGAATATCCAGATTTAGCATCAATCCATACGGATGTATCGGATCTAGCTGTCATTTTCCATAAGACGTATTAAAAAGATCCGGCCTTTTGGAACGTTGTCGAGTTCCTGAAACAATAGGATCTCCTCTTGTAGTAAAATCTCCAGCATGCGGCATTGGTTCATCCACATAATGTGAACCCAACATTAGGATCTACTGGTGGTTGTGGAGGTGGTCTTTAGTGTTGGTCACGTGTAACCAAAGTTGAGTCATCTCCTGCTTGCATCTTTAGATCCACTATACCTAATCCTGCAAAGGACTCGGCAAGCTCTTGTAGATCTTCAAGATTCATCCTCTCCATCTCCATTACGTTAATTTATGATGGATTTTCCTTTGATGATAGCAATGAGCTTTTCATCTCGGGTCATTGGTCGTATGACTTCAGTTGGTATCCCTTTATGGTGTAAATAGGGAACTGTTCCGAAATCTATACGTTTTCTTCTTCCGGGAACACTCGATCTGTCCTCCAGATTCTTGACTCGTCTTTGGATATCATGAAGGATTTCAAGTGTTTTCTCCTGATATTTTACCATCGTCTCCATCTGGATTTGGATTTGATGGACTTGTGTTGGTAGATGATTATGGCGGTTGCCATAATTCTGCACCGTCTTCTGGATTTCCCTAAGATCAATAGAGATCTTAGATGTATCCTGAAGTATCTCGCTCCAATCTGGATCTCCTTCAGGGCTCATGGTTCTGATGAGCGTACTCTTGTTGGTTTATCAGATAAGCATATAGTATCTGGTTTATCGTAAGAAAACCCTGATAATATGATGCTTGCCTCTTGCAATGTCTTAAGGTTTCCCCGTCGGCTCTTGCATTATCCTTCTCAACATATTGATTATTCCAATATGTTAATTTCTCTTAGTGTTCCTCCGGTGCATCGCCAAAATTTAACGGTACCTCCAATAAGGTAAACATCTTGGACATTCGCCCAGATTCATATTTCTCGAGATATTCTCCTCACCAAAGGTTAATTACATAAATTTAATAAATATCATAAAAGTTCTTAATAAACCTAGGCTCTGATACCATTTTCGGGGTCCGGATCTAACAAGTATATTTTCATGATTTTATGGTCTAATTTACCAAGAAATTTGTACATGGCGTTGTTACTCATCACAGACCACTGTTTTTTGGCAGTATTAGCACGAGGGAAGTATTCCAGCCGATATACTTATTTCAAGATAATTAAACTTCAAGTTTTAGAATGGATTAAATTGATTATTTAGGGAAATAATAAATTAAAAAATCAAAGAAGTAGTTAATTGGTTGCACATGGGTAGTTGAGGTTATTTTGGTCTTTTTATCAAAAAGTGGTATTTTGGGGTATGGTATTATGTTTGATGGCATTTGAGGGTTTAAAAAATAGTTTTTATGGTATATTGGTATATTACCCCTTTTATATACATGTTTTATCAACCACAGGAAATATTAGCAATTCAGAAGATTGAAGGGCAAGTCTTCTTAGTAAGTACATTTATTTGTTTTATATTATGTTAAATTTTATACTCGTATGTCATTCAAGTAGCACACACACACATAGTTTGTTGATCAAATTAACAAACCATAAGATTGAAACTAATATGAATATTGCAAATAATATGTTTATTTTATATTTTATTAGATGAATATATTTAATATCAATATTATGTGAATAGTATGCACAAATCATGTATGAAATATAACATTTTTTATGTTTTGTTTTTTTCTCAGCTGAGAAAAATGGTGTAGCCATTGGCGAGCCGGTAAGTTGTCATACCAAATAAATAATTTTAAGATTTTGAAGAGGCTTTAATTTAATTTAATATAATTATAATTAAATATATATAATTGTATCTTGAGATTATATTTATTTTCAGACCGGAGTGAGCAGTTTCCATGTGTATCCCGAAGGACTCTATAATATTCTAGTCTACATCAAGGAGAAATACAAAAACCCTAAGATTTACATTACAGAAAATGGTAATGTTTTCTTGGTAATTTTTATTTTATTTGTATTTATATATTGTTTGGTCTTTCTTTTAATTTGTTTATAACTATTTTTAGGTATCGGTGACCAAAATAATGGCACCACCAAAGAAAGCATTTCAGATCCACTGAGAATTGCTTTCTACCATGTTCATCTTGAACCTACCGATATTTATCGATATTTCACCGATATATATCGATATTTTCCTGATATTTCACATATTTTCCTATAATTTGTACCATAAAGCCACTGATATTGAAATCGATATAGATATTTATCGATATTTTACCTATATTTTGACAAAATTTCTCGTTTTTATGTGAAAAATAAAAATATCGGAGACATATCAATTGCATCTTTTTTTTTATTGATCACACGAAAAAATAAAAATATCGAGAAAAAATCAAATATATTTTCGGATAATTTCATTATTGGTGGCACGTACCCACGTTTACATGTAGATGGTACCTAACAAATCATTGAAGATCATTCAAGATAAGGTGAGCAGTGTGAACCACGTGCATATTCCAACTTATCTTTAAGATATATCTCTATCAAATCATTTAGAAAATTAACTATTAGAATTTTCTTTATATTTCTTGTCAGCACTTTCTTAAAATTTTACAAGAATATGTCCTAATCAAATGAAAGTTGTCTACACAATTTTCAGCTAAAATAAAATCGAATTATTAATACACAAGATTGAATTCGGCATAATATTATACCCATGATGGCTAGTGGTGAGCGACTAGTACCAAACTATATTTTTTTTTTTGAATGAACTAATAGTATTTTTGAATCCATTTTAGAAAATAATTATAATTTTTTTCTCTTACACCTACTTTTTGAAAATTTATAGTGAACTAGCAGTACACCCGCGCGATGCGCGATTTGTTATATAAAATTTAATAATTTTTAATGTTGATAACATAATGTAATGATATATCATTTAAATGTAAAATATATATTGCTTTTAATATCTATATTAATAAAAATGTTAATATTTCAACTTTAAAATTATGTTATTTTAAATAATTGTATTTGATAAAATTAGAAATTTTGAATGCAAACAATTTTGAAACTCAACATTTTAAATTTGATATAATTATATATGTAATGTAAATAATATATTATGAATTTTAAAATAGATATGAATTTGATATAACATACATTAAAAATGAAATTATGAATATAATTAATTTATAAATATAACACAATACAATATAAAATAATAAAATAATAAATTGAACATCAATATTCAAAAATTAATAAAATAATAAATATAACATTAATATTCAACAATTAAATTTGAAAATAAAATTGAACACAATATAAAATAATAATAATAGTTTTTTTGTTTGTTAGTTTTAATTTCTGAATAATTAAGAAGTGATTTATTATTCTTACTAGTATGTTTTGTTCTTTATACTTTAGAATTATTTTTAGAATTTGTAAATAAATTTTATGCATTGTTTTTAGATGAATTTGTTCAAAAAATTTAAATTTATTCCAAAATTTAGTTTATATTTAAAATATTTAGCTTCCAAATTACTTTTACTTTTTAAAATAATAATTTTTAGATTTTTGAAACCATGTTTCAGATTATTTTAGAACAAATTCTAGTTCTTTTAGTACAACTTTTAGATTAATTATATCTCTTTATTTGAAATAATTTCGAATAAATTAGCAAATATTTTTATTATTTTTATTAAGCTATTTTTTATTCAATTTATTGATATATATATATATATATCTTTCAGAATTAATATTACTTATATATTTGAAATAATTTTTAAATTTTATTTGTTGCTTTTAAATTGTTAAACCTTGTTATTATTATTAAAATTAAATTTATTATTATTTTGATATTTTTATAATAGTTTTCAAACTTTTAAATATTTTATAACACCTAGTAAAATTAATTTTTGAAATTAAAACTATTTTCTATATTTATATATTAAAATTTTAAACTAATTTTCCAAATTTTTAATTTTTGATATAATGTTTAAATTTCATTATTTTCAAATTTTGATCACATCATTAAAATATAATCATATTCTTAAAGTATATGATTACCGAAGTGAATATGTATAAAATTATGTTGGTATATGGTGCTAAACTTCTCCACAATTTATAGATGTGGACAAATCTTATTTAATACTTTTCTTGCTCTTTTTATTTCCTAATAAAATGTATTGAGTAAATTCAAAATTAGGATGCAAGGAAGTGAATTCTATTGAAATAGGGCCCACAATTGAATTTTTAAATATTACAAATAGTAGGGCCCACAATTGAATATTTTAATATTATTATCATAACATTTTCTTGTAAATGACAAAAAATATTGTTTTTTTTAGAGCCTACAAATTTTTTTTGTCATTTTCTTGTAAATGACAAAAAATATTGTTTTTTTAAATATTTTTAAGAAGGAAAGTGGCAAATTAGTAAAATTTGTCAACTTCTCTCATTTTATATATAATATAGATTAGATGTACTTCTTATTAACCATTCAAAAGTTGATGGTGAAAAGCTTGTATGAACTCGCGACTTTATAAAATAAGTAAAGAAAAAGCCAAACACATTTTCTCTTGTAATAAGTTAAAGCGACTATAATGTAAAATGTACATGAGAAATATCAAATCACTTGAGTTTAGTTTATGTTCAACTCAATTAAATAATGATTGGACAAATCCACATAAAACCTTTTATTTTAGAAGTAAAAATCTCTATATATGTGGAAAAAAGAAGAAGATTATTTAAACTTAACTTGTATTACGTCAATCAAATTCAAATATATCCATACAAATATAATAATAAGAAAATTTTGGCAAATCTGTAATTTCACTTTTAACTTATAGTTAAAAAATGATTAACTACTTTTATAAAACAGTTTTAAAGAAACCGCAGATAGATACAATTTTAAATAGTATTTTTCCATTATTTTTGTTGTATATGCTATCATTTGGTATTGATTTACGGCTGTAATGTAAGCTAACTCATAATCAATTGTAGGTTTTTGTTTGAACTAATTCATAAGTTTTGTAGGTTTTTGTTTGAAAAAATTAATTTAGTTTCTCTAAGTAGTATAACAGATTTTGATTGAAAAAGGAATAATTTAGTTTCTCAAAGTAGAGATCCATTGCATTTCATCTCGTAATTCGTGTGTGGTGGAAATTTTAACAAAATAAACAAAATAATTCAATATTATAAAAAGATTTAGTGTATTGGTGGAGTTGAAAATTTTAGTATCGATTTTATTTTTTAAATTATGGATAGCATCCATTTTATTTTAAATACTCACTTATTCGCGACTTATTCGATATCGATTTTCATGAATATAAAAAATATTGAGAATATATTATTATATTATAAATTTATAACTATGGTGATATCATTATCATTTTATAAATGATTGTGCATTACACGGGAGGATTACTGATTCAATTAATAACAAAGTAAATCCAAAAAAAATCTTTCTAAACCATACCGTTTTCATTTTTACAAGACTCGTGTGGTAGAAAACACTTATTTGTAGCTATAACTTAATTTTTATTCTTTTTCTGTCCATACCACATACAATAAGTCTCTACCATTAATATTCAATTGTACCATATCTCTATCTATCTCTATCTCGTATCTTCATTTACATAAGTTTATATTATCCAAACGCAAGTCGTGTCATTTGTTTCACCAAATTAAGAAGGGTATAATTAACCAAAACAACTATGAAAAAATTAAGATGAAAACAAGAAAGAACATTTCTTACAAAAAATTAGGCAAAAATGGAAACATTTCCACTTCTAGACTCTATGAAAATTAAAACTAATTAACTAGAAGAATAATGGAAGGAGCTAGCTAGACCTTCCAATTACAACCCATCTTGAATCAACCAAAAAAAAAGCATGTCAACATAGTCACATGCATGGTGAAATAATTTAATTAATTTATTTAGAAGTCCTCTCACTCCTCTATTTAATGAAGCATGAGAGAAGCCAGCTCTTCACAATACAAAGCATCAATGGCAGCTTTTCAGAGCTCTCTCCTCCCATTGGTGCTTTTTCTACTCATATGTTCCTCTGCTTCTGGTGCAGCTGAACCCAAGAAAGTTCAGCCCACAACTCTCTTAAATCGCACTAGCTTTCCACCTGGTTTTGTTTTTGGAGCTGCCTCTTCTGCTTATCAAGTATTTTATTCAATTTTACCATATATATAACATTTATTCTATTTTAATTTGTTCATATATATGTTAGAGCAAATTCTTGATTAATTATATGATTTATTTTATTTTATTTGATAGTATGAGGGTGCTGCATCTGAAGATGGGAGAGGGCCAAGTGTTTGGGACACATTCACCCATAAACGTCCAGGTTTTCTCTCTCTCCACAACCTCTTGTTCATAGCAGATTCATTCAGTACTCGAGAAGAATTTAAATACTACCATTAATATATGTTAATAAAATGATATAATATATATGCGACATTATCTACTACATTTCTATGGTTAATTGTCGAAAAAAATTCCAACATTTTCTTTTCAATATTTGTCATAGTTACATAATCTTATGTATGCAATATGAAAAATAAAATACTGGCATACGAATGTGGTTAAAAAAACAGATTGATGTGAACATATATAAGATTATGTTATTTTGATCAATATTGAAAATTTTGGTTAAAATAACAATTCGAGTAAATATTTGGATTTTTTTCCGATAATTAACCTTATTTATTTTAGATAAAATTATCTACAATATTATCTACTGATTTTTGTGCCAATGATTTTCGAGGAGGAAAGAGATCTAAAGTGACAATTCAAATATTTGGCCCCAACTTGTGTATATGTTGGTCCCATATTCTTTATTTCTATTAACTTTTGCCGTTGCCTCTTTATTATTATTGACCATGTTTTATTAATGTAGAGTTCTAATGGTCAATAGAAATTAATATATAATGAAAAATATGGGGAAATCAAGGCAGTTTCGTCAGTGGTTGGAGGATCCAAAATTTTGAAAATGAGGTTCGAACAAATGAGTAAAACATAATGGACACCCGTAAATATTAAAAAGTTGCATATTAATGGACACTCATAAATAAAATATTATAAAACTCAAGCAGAAAGTTCATTTAAATTCGTTTTTTAAATATTAATTGTTGAATATCGAGTTGTTTTCTCCTTATCCTGGTTTTCTTTGATTTAAAAGTATATCCTCATTTTTTAGTTAACAATAAACAATAATAAAATTATGTCAAAATCAACCAATCTCTTACACGTAGAAAAAACTACAAAACATAATTTATTAACAATCAACATCAAAAAAAATTAATTAATTAACTAAACAAAACAATAAATATTACTAGTATTAAAAGTTTTGATGAACAAGATGTGGGAAAAAAATGAAGAAATTTTAACTTGAATTCACTTACCAAAGTCAAAGTTGTGAATGTTAAATGTGACGGTGACTTTCTTCAATTCAATTTGCTAAAAACAGTAATTTTCTATTATTATTTAATTTAAATGTCTATAATTTTAGATTAATAGGGGTAAAAAATATTAAAATATATAATTAAATGTTTTGTTTTATAAAATAAGGGTACAGCTGTACCCACGTCCCTACGCAACTGTGTTCTATTAACGTGAAACTATAAAAGTGAACAGAAATTAAAGTACAATAACAAATATGGAAAGAAAAAAGAAAAGCACAATAACAAATAGGAATAAAATATTATTATCCAATTAATATGGCATTAAATCTCCCACTCCACAGCTGTCCAAGCATTGACTTACTAAGAATAGCTATTCTCTCTCTCTCTCTCTATATATATATATATATAATTTTCTTGAGAATAATAAAAGAATTATATTTTTGTGAGTTTGGGTTTTATTTTAAAATTCAATAATTAGATAATTTATAATATTGAATTTAAGGTGTTTATAGTGGGCGCTTTCCTTGCTAGTCCCCTTGACACCATCCTCAACATTAGTTATATCGATTACAAATTAGAGAAAAAATAACAAAAAACAAAAAAGGAAAAATTGTATATGTTTGTGTATAAATTAAATTATCTGAATTTTCCACAATAAATTTGCAGAAAGAATACTTGATGGGAGCAACGGAGACGTGGCCAACGACTTCTATCACCGGTATAAGGTAATTTTAGACAATTTAATTATTTATTACATATATTTTTTACTTAAGTAATGAAATATATATTGTTGAAAATGGACTTTTTCTTAAGTAATATCTTACTCATTTACATGTATTTTTTAGTTTCAATTTGCAATTTAAGTGTTGTTTAATTCTGAAACAACAATAATTTCAACTAAATTTACTGTTATGATGTAGATTATTATGTCTATCAATTATATTCATTATTTTTGAATAACTCAACTAAACGTATTCTATATGCTTCTTACAATTCAAACTGAATAAAATGCTGAAACATTTGTAGTTGATTTTTCTAAACTTTTTTTATTTTATTTTTTTGGTAAAAAATTTTTAAATGTGGCAGGATGATGTGAAGTTGGTCAAGTATGTAGGACTTGATGCTTTCAGAATGTCCATTTCTTGGACAAGAATATTGCCAAGTAAGTAAAGCCTATATACATATTATAGTAAAGACTATAGTATAAGTATTGGAGTTCATTTCTATGTATTAATGATTAAGACATTGTAAATAAAGAAAATAAAAAACTAAAATTTAGTATGTAGTACTAATTTTTTTGCTTTTCACATGCACAATCGTTTCAATTTTAATGGTTATATAGGGGTCCACCCAACCTTTACCTTGACAAAACCTTTTATATAGGGGTCCACCCAACCTTCACATGAGACACAACTTTTTCTTTTTGAAGGGACCAAATACTATAGTATGTTATAATGATTAAAGTTTCAAATATCATATCCAAAAACAAATTATTAAAATAATGTACATATCTCATTTAATCTAATACCTTATCCTTATCTTACAAAATCTTACATAATTGTTGTATGTTTCTAATATCTAACTCTACATTTGGCAGATGGAAAGCTAAGTGGAGGAGTGAATAAAAAGGGGATTGAGTTTTACAACAATCTCATCAACGAGTTACTTAAAAATGGTATTAAAATTCTTACACTATTAAAAGAATCTATACTTCTTATAATCTCTTTCTAAATTATGTTTATTTCTTTTCACCTATTGGAATGAATGTGTAGGAATTACCCCATTTGTCACAATATTTCATTGGGACACTCCCCAAACACTAGAGGATGAGTATGGAGGCTTTCTAAGTCCTCGTATAGTGTAAGTAAACTTTACAAAAGATTAAAACAAAGTCATGCATCAAACAAATGTTGATTAAGGCACATGTTATATACATGATGAACTAAGAGTTTTAAAACGAATTTGGTGGCAGTGATGATTTTAAAGACTTTGCGGAGCTTTGCTTTAAAGAATTTGGTGATCGTGTTAAGCATTGGATCACCATTAATGAACCAGTAAGTTACGCCAACGGTGGTTATGATGGAGGTCTCACCGGTACCTTTGCACCAGGGCGGTGTTCCGATAGGGCCATTTGCCCTGAAGGGAATTCGGCAACTGAGCCTTATCTTGCTGCTCATCATTTGCTTCTTAGTCATGCAGCTACTGCCGAACTTTATAAGGAGAAATATCAGGTTAGACATTTTTTTTTCGAGTAAGTCTCTTGTGAGATCGTCTCACGAAATTTTAATACATTGCGTGAGACGGGTCAACCCACAACCCAATTACACACCACCCAAACCCTACAATTCATATGTTTTTTGTGGGTGATGGGGCTCCGTCTCACGGAAACTATCCGTGAGACCGTCTCACATGAGTTTTTGTGTTTTTTTTCTCTGTACCATCGAACAATTTATCATCTTCTTACACGTGTCAAGATGTTAGAAGATCGTTTCACTAATATAACCCGAATTAACTCTTAAAATATCTTTGTTGTGGTATAGAAATCTCAAAAGGGAGAAATAGGGATAACATTGGTGACTCATTGGTTTGTACCATTTTCAAATAGCGCAGCCGATGCTAGTGCAACACAACGAGCTCTTGATTTTGTTTTCGGATGGTAAGTACAAATAATTTAATTACACTAATAGTTGGTTTTACATTTTCAACTTAACCATGAATCTTTGCTAATTAATCTCTTATTTAATATTTTCTTCCTATATTAGGTTTATCGATCCTGTTGTTTATGGACATTATCCAAGAAGTGTGCGACGCATTGTGGGAAATCGATTGCCAACATTCACTAGGGAACAATCTCTACAATTGAAGAAATCTTATGATTTTTTGGGAATAAATTATTATACTGCTTTTTACATACAAAATGTTTTAGCCACCACTGGAAATGTTAGCAATTCAGAAGACAGAAGGGCAAATCTACTTAGTAAGTACTTTTATTTGAAGAATTTGATTATCCTAGTAAGAAAAATATTAATTCAAGATTTAGATTTAATCATAGAGTAACTTTCACCTAATCATCCAATTTTACAAAATTATAATTACATTTTGATATGAGCAATTTGAATTATTAATTTTATAGTATGTTACGCTGTATACTCATATTTCATCCAACTAGTGTACACATGAGGTCTATTGACCAAACAAAACACTAGATTGAAACTAACAAGAATATTGCAAATAATGTTTTATCTTTTATTTCATTAAATTAATATATGTGCATAATATCGATAAAAAATTTATGTTTTTATTTTTGTTCCCAGCCGAGAGAAACGGTGTAACCATTGGCGACCCGGTAAGTTGTCATCACGAAATATATAATTTTTATATTTTGAAGAGGCTTTAATTTATATTATTTATAAATAAATATAATATCTTGAAATTGTACTTATTTTCAGACCGGAGTTGGCAGTTTTCATGTATATCCCAAAGGACTATATAATCTTCTAGTCTACGTCAAGGAGAAATACAAAAATCCTAAGATTTACATTACAGAAAATGGTAATGTTTTCTTGGTAATTATTTATTTTATTTGTATTTATATATTGTTTGGTCTTTCTTTTAATTTTTTTTTTATAAATAACTATTTTCAGGTATCGGTGACCAAAATAATGGTACCATCAAAGAAAGCATTTCAGACCCACAGAGAATTGCTTTCTACCACGTTCATCTTGAAGCTGTTCTAAGAGCAATAAAGTAAGTATTATTTTTCAAAGAAATTAACAATTAATCAATAATCGATTCGAGAAAGTGTGTTACACTAATACCCCGTAATTCACTATTATAAAATAAATTTATAATTAAGTTGTATGCGCATAAGATGCTATCCATAAAATTATGTTCTCCATTTTTTTATAAATATTCCGACTCATTACAATCTAAGTGAACAAATTAAATTGATTATTGAAAAATATTGCATGGAAAAAATATTATTACTTGGTTGAGTTAATTAATCAATATATAGTAAACAAATTTATAGTAGGCAGTTTATTAAAGTTACTGAATTCATTGAATTGTGATTGTACATAATTAAATAAAATATCATATTTTCTAAACAAATATGAAAACTATATAAATGATGTAATACTATACACATTCATTTTCTAGCAAAATTGAAATAATGTAATTTCTCAAATATTTGCACTAATAAATATTAAATTTGTGATGACAGGGATGGAGTGAATTTAAAGGGTTTTATTGCATGGTCATTTCTAGACGTCTATGAGTGGAATTCCGGTTATACCCTTCGATTTGGGCTTTATTATGTGGATTGGAAGAATGGGCTTAAACGGATTCCTAAAGCGTCTGTTACATGGTTCAAGAATTTGCTCAACAAGAAGTAAAATGCATGTTTTTGAAATATTTTATCATTTATGTTCTATTTTATGTTATTAAGAATTATAATTGTGCTATTTTTGCTCCATTTCTTTCTTTTTTGCTTCCAAGGATATTTCTATCTCTCTTTATTTAAGTTAATAATATAACGAGTTTCGGAATCTATCTATTGGCTGGTTTATTTTTTGGAGGTCTGTTTGATTTTTTAAGGTTTTAAAAATGGCAATACACATTTAATATGCTTCGTTATTTATCAAAATTTATTGTATTTAATTAATCACACTGAATGCTTATATATTTAGAAATTATACTTGGTGAATTATACTGATATTTTATTATCTATTACTTATTCATCCTTCGTGTCATATACTAATAGAATTCCTCACTCCTATTTTGTACTATGCTTTCGGTGTGTATATTTTGGATCGTGGACAACTCTTAATATGCTCGCTAATAACATGTAATGAGCTTATCTCCTGATTATTCTGACTATATATATAAAGTGAAATTAATAAATAAAATGGATATCTCACACATGATGCTTCCATTTTATATATGAAATATATTTCTTGATAAATTAGAATGATGATTTGATATATATATATATATATATATGATTAATTGTAGCAAAATATATATGTAATCGACCAATAGCGTTTACAAAGAAAAAAAACTCTACACATGAATTATATATAATATACAGAAACAAAAACTTTTATGCACCTGGTGCATGGATCTGACCCGCCAGGAGCCTGCGCGCGTGTCCGCTTACAAACTCTCACAACCTCGTTCCCAAGTGTTATATATTTATGTTATGTTAGTCATACCTTTTAGTAGTGTTAGTCATACATTTATATAATATTAGTTGTACATTAACATTTTTTTAGATAGACATTAATGTATTTAATACCTTTTAATTATGTTAGTCATACATTATAGTTATGTTAATTGTATTTTTATATATTATATAAATATATAACTATGTTTATATAAAGGTATGTATAAGTAATATCACATAAAGGTAAAAGTAATATCGCATAAAGGTATATAGGTACAAAATTGTGTCGAAATTGGTTTATTAATTTTTTTTTTTTTTTGAAGTTTATATAAAGGTTATGATATTTGTACATAAATGTATGACTAATATATCATAGATATATGAGTAATATACTATAAAGGTAAGCTAAAAAACAAAACAAAACAAAAATAAAAGAGCATAAATCCGGATCAAATCCAGACCGATCCAATTGTATGATGCACCAGGTGCATAGGATAGTTACTCATATATAAAACATACGTAAGCGTACACATGTACATTAAATTGAGTGTAATAAAAATACAATTGTTATTCTTAATATCATAAACTAAATTGTTATAGTAATTTACTTATTGAGAAAACTTTTAAACCAAAAAACAGATTGTTTTGGAATTCGTTTAAGGCCATTCTTATAGTCCACATAGAAAAATCCAAATCGAATAGTGTAACCAAACTGCCATTCAAAATCATCCGTGAATGTCCATGCGATGAAACTCTTCACATGTACACCTTCTCTGTTATCACGAATAATATCATTCATTAGTACCATTTTATATTTAGGAAAGTTTAGATAATATTTAGGAAAAAAAAATAAGTTTTAAATATGTATATAACGATTTTACATATTATATTATTATATTCAATTAATAATATAAGTATGTAATCTAATTTAAAGTTCCATTCAAAAAATGGAGGAATTATATATTTTCATTAAAATAGAAAAAAATTATGCAAATGGAGTTAATGCAATACTCATCAAAGGGGCCGTTCCCTGCCTAAGAACTATTTCAACATATTTTTAATTCAATCTTCTACACAATTGAAAATATTTTTCAGCTTTTTTATGCAGACAAGAATCTTATTTGATTAATATGATAGATATCTCTTGACTTTATCTTTATCGTATTTGATTGAAATACAAAAACTTACGTGAGACGAATCATTTTTATCCATAAATTAAGCTCATTTTCACTAATTTACATGTGAATTCTGAAAGGTGGGTTGTGGGTTAACCCGTCTCACATAACATGATACGTGAGACGGTCTTATATAAAACTCACCCTCGATGAAATAAAAGTAATAAAAAATAATTCTGCTTTACCGTTTACTTTACTCTATAATAGTATTAATAAATAATAGGAGTAGTTTTTTCTTTTTTCTTTTTCATCTATTCTATGTGATAATGCAGATGTTAATAAACTCTAAAATGAAAAAAATATGTATCACAATCATTAAAAAAAATATTCGAAAAAAAGCTACTCATTATCACAAGGCATGTATATAGCAATTTTTGCTATATACATGTGCGACAATTGATAGCATTTTTTGCAAAATTTCATGATGATTGACATAATTTTGAAGTTAAAGTATGAAACATTTGAAATAATTTAAATACCTAATTGCTCTCCGAACAGCTTGAAGATGACGATTGTAGAAATTAATTCTTTGCTGATCTTTAATATTCTGGCTGAGGGTACTATTACTACTGTCTGGAATACCTAAAAAATATTAAATAAAATAAAACATGTGAATATGTAAGTATAATTAGTATAGTAATTAAATTAAAGCATTTCTAGGATACCATTTTCTGTAATGTAAATGGTAGGATTGTTGTATTTCTCCTTGATGTAGACTAGAAGATCATGAAGTCCTTTTGGATACACATAAAAATACCTGGATCCTGTCTGAATATAATAATAATCTCAAGACATTTTTATTATTCAATAAAACATTGCCAAGTATTAGATTTCTTGATTATTTTCATTGTTTTCTTTGTAAGGAACTTAATGAAAACTTACTGCTTCACCAATTGGTACACCATTCCTAGTAACTGCCCAAAAAAAACCAATAAAATGATTTTAATCATTTAATATCCGAATAGGTAAATGACAATATGATTGAATCGAATTCTTGAAATTAAAAAACTTACATGAAAGACGAACCATGCTATCTGTTAAACTTGTAATATTTCCACGGTTTTTCAAAATATTAGATGCATATTTTGCCGTATAATAATTTAATCCCAAAAAATCAAAGGATCCCTTCAACATTGCACTTTCCTTTTTAGTAAAATTGGGCAATCGATTACCTACAAGTGATTGCATGATTCTCGGATAATTTCCATAAACTAAAGGATCAACAAACCTGAAGAGGAAAAATGAAAATATGAGAAGAAAGAAAAATAAAAAAAAAATAAAAAAGGCCAAGGTTCATGGGCTGTGGGCTTTAAATACGGATGGACTGATTGGGCCCTCGTGAACTAAAAAGTTCTCAACATCCCTTTCGATAGGTATGACCTCATAAAGCAATCTCTCGACCCGAAAAATCGAAATACATAATTATGTTTTTATTTATTTTTCTTTAATTAAGTAATTGATTTAGAAAAAAATAATAATTTAGAAATTGATCAATTACTTAAACTAGGGTTGGAATATTACATAACGCCGCCACTCCAACCACACTCGTTCCACTTCTCAGGATCTCAATTCTTATTTCTCAAATCTTAAATCATCTTCTTCGAAGTGGAATCTTCATTTTATCTTCACCCACATTCTTTTATTCAGGTTTTATGAAGAAGAAAATAATAAAAAAATAAAATGATTAAATTGAAAACTGAACAGAAACCATCCAAAAAAACTCGTTTAAAATTGAAAGGAACAGTTTTGGTTTGATTTTCGGTTTGGATTTTTGGTTAACCAATTTTTTTGTTCGAGTCGGACAATTTTAACCGACTGAACAACCCTATATGGGTGGGACTAAAGACACCCAACCATTTACTTGGCACAAAAAACCCCTCCCCCTTCCTCCTGCATTTTCTCTCTATTTTTCATCTTTCTTACTTTTTTAATGTTCTATTTTTTAATTTCTTGTGGAATATAATGCCAACATAATGACAAACATTTCACGAATTAGTTAGATGTATAAAAATTGTGTGAAGATCATATAAAAAATGCAAAAAATCAATCAAACTTGACTAACTCAGTTCGGCTCAAATTGCCCGATCACGTAGAAGTGTGTTTAGCCACCAGGACCGAATATATAGAAGCATGTTCGGCCATCATAACCTAACACATAGAAGTACATTCGACCATGATGGCCGAACGGAGCAAGTAGGCTTTGACCTAAAGGGTAAAATTGGTATTTCTATGTTTTTTAAAAAAAATTTATTTGAAAAATGTATGAATTGTGAAATTGAGTTTCGTTTGTGGGTAATAAAACTCCGTCTGACAATAACTATCTGTAAGACTATCTCATATAAGTTTTTGTATTCTTGGATCTTCTCATATAAATTTTTGTATACTTGAATTTTGGTCAACACAAACTGCACATTTATAAAAATACAAATACGACTTGAATTAAGAGACTCGTGGTTATTTAGATCGATTATTAATTTGCAAGAATTTATCTGCTTACATCGTAAAATTATATCCATTTGCTTCATAATCAAACCCCCCCCCCCCCCCCCCCCCGAGATGTATGGAATTCTAAATTCATATGTATTTAAGAAAAATAAAAAATAGTGCATTTAAATTCTACTTACCATCCGTACATAAAATCAAGAGCTCGTTGTGCTGCTTTGACATCAAGTTTACTATTTGTGGATGGTACAAACCAATGACTATTTAGTGTTATCCCTATTTTTCCCCTTTGAATACCCTATAAGCAAAAAAGAAAAATATATATATTATTAATCAAGATTTCTATTTTGATACCTAAGTATATACACAAGTATCACATAATAACGTGTCTTTAAATTTAGACAACAAATTGTTTAATAGCATACATGAGGAAAAAAAAAGTATAAACCTGATATTTTTTCTTGTAAAGTTCTACCATTGCTGCATGGCTAAGAAGAAGATAATGAGCAGCAATATAAGGATCAGTTGCTGAATTCCCTTGAGAGCATGTAGAACTATTGGAGCATCTATTTGGCGTAAAATCTCTTACATCCATCGATAGGAAATACGGCTCATTAAGCGTAATCCAGTATTTAACACGATCACCAAATTCTTTGAAACATAATTCCGCAAAATCTCTAAAATCGTCTCTGTCACCAATTTATGTCAGTTTTTAATTTAGTTTTTATACATTTCATTCCTCAATCATATTTGTTATGGTATATCTTAAATTATATTATATTCATGTAATTGGTGCGTGACTAACTATAGCATTTGGTAGATAAGTTTATAACTCACATAATGAGAGGACTTAAAAAGCCTCCATACTCATCTTCTAGTGCTTGCGGAAGGTCCCCATGAAATATTGTCACAAATGGGAATATACCTGTGAATTTATCAAAAGTTATAAAATAAAATTTAAATTTCAATGCAGGGACACGAGAAGTAAAATTATTAAGAAAATATTAAAAGTAAGAAATTGATTTTAATCACCATTTGCCAGGAGTTCATTAAAGACATTATTGTAAAAGGAAATCCCTTCTTTGTTCACTCCTCCACTTAGCTTCCCACCTGATCAAAAGTATTAGCAAATTTTTAAAGAAAGCAGACATATTTTATAATCATAGATATTGCGCAAAAATTCATATGAGACCGTCTCATATGAGATCTTACGTGATAGAGTGTTATTTGAGACCGATATTGACATGTTGAATGAGTTGACCACTTTTATTAATCGATATGAACTATGTTTTACATAAGGTTTTACGTGAAATTGTCTCATATAAGACCTACTCTATATATTTTGCTTCTTGTGAAGCTGAAATCCTAGACATAAAAGAGTTTTACTTATATGAAAAATATTTATGTTTTAGTGATTCCAATAATTTCAAGTTGGATAAGAAACTAAGAAGAAAATATAGAAGATCAATTTCTAATTTTATGATGTTTCAGTCTCTCATATATTATTGAATTGGTGGATGCTACATACATAATAATATCATATTATATACGTACATAGTTTGTCTTGCACTAGTAAAATTAAGCAGCATTGAAATAGAAAAATAACTTAATAAATTTATTTCTATAATCTTACGAGGTAATATACGTGACCAAGAAATTGACATTCTAAAAGTATCCACTCCTATAAACTTCAACAACTTCACATCTTCCTGCCAAAATAAGTTTACTCCATCAATTAATTAATAAACTCAAGATAAGTCAGAATAAATTCAACTAATAAAATAAGACAAAATTTTGTATGTTAGAGGAAGCATGAAGTGATATTTCCTCTATATGGATTAATAATCTACAGGAACTGAGGAAAGGGTGTATCAATTAAACTAAAAATGTCAAAATTAAGGATGTTTTCTTATCAATAAAAGATAATTAAAAAAAAAAAAAAAAGATCTAAATATCTGATACTCTTGGAAATAAAAATTCATGCTATGAGTTTTATTGGTTAGGTACAAAAAAATTCAGTACCCTATAAGAAAAAGAGCGACAATCATGTGCACAACAGTACTATTATATTATATAAGTAATACTGTTAAAACTATATATAATATAACAATATCACTCATATAATATAACAGTATTACTTCATATAATATAATAGTATTGTTGTGTACAGATTTGAATGCGTGCACCTTGTGCACAAAAGTTTTTGCCAAATATTTAATAAATTGACTTATCTAAAATACCTTATATTGATAATAAAAGTTGTTAGCGACGTCTCCATTGCTCCTATCAGCAATTTTTTCTGCGAGTTTGTAACAAACATTAAATTCAAAATTTATCTCCATCTTTATATATATAAAATAACAACCAGTTGACACATGTCATTCTCTTCTTAAAAAAATTCATGCTAAAAATATATTATTAATAATTATGTGTATTAACTAATTAAGGTAAGTGAATTACTTTTTTTATATTTAATTTAAAAAATTATATTATCTAATGCTCAAAACATTCTCAATCCAATTAATGTGGACTTTTTTTATATTATCATAACAAACAATATTAATTATAACCAAAAACATTATTGATAATAATACAAATAATCTTAAATTATTATTAATAATAACACAACATGTAATTAGCTATACATAATTTAAAGTATATATATATATAAGGCACATGTGACATAACCTAATTAGCACAATCTTCCTCAAAGTTCTAAATATATTATTAATTTATTTTAATTAAAGAAATTAGAGAAAAAATAACTTAAATAAAAGAGTATTTATTTAAAAGATTAGTAAAACTTCTAAACTTTTTAACTAATGAATTGAAATAATGAGCACTAAATCATAGAAACTTTTAAGAAATTTTGATTTGAGTTATTTATAATATAATTGAAATGAAAATTTAAGAATCTCTATAATAATATATTATGATTGACACTATTTTAATTATATTTTTTAGAAACACGTGTATTACACAGGCCTATGCTAGTTAATTGATATTTTCTTTAACATTTTTAAGTAATGGACATATTATATTTTACTTTACAATCATAAACAATACTATGTTTGGCTGAAAATCTGATAATATCATTATTGTGTACTTATTTAAAAAAAAAAAAAATCATTAATGTACCTTAGTTTGTAATATCACATGGCATATTAATGTATATAAACCTAATCTTAACATCAAATTAATTAGAACAAGATAAGGACAAAGGATCTCATGCGAAGGAAAAGTAAATGATTTTACTTTTTCTCGAAACCTGTCAATTTATTTGTATAATCTTAAAATTATTTCTAAAAAATAAATTTTTTATTTTTTTAAATTTAACACAAAGGAAAAAAACTTACACAATATTAACCATTAGAGGGTGTAGAGAGTGAAGAAATTAACCTGGAAATTGGTGGGTGAAAGTGTCCCATATACTTGCTCCTTTTCCATCTTTAAATGCAGCTCCCTCAGACTTTTAATAAATATCCATGCAAGAAAATTATTTAAAAATACATGCAAACAAATCTAAAATCTGCAGTAACTAAAATAAAATCATTATATAGTACATTAAAAAAGAAATATGATTGATTGCAGAAAGTATATATATATATATATATATATATATATGGAGTAGGTCTTTTTCCACTTTTGGACAACTAAGTAAACGCTTTCCAAATTTGGTCTTATATGTTTCAACTTTTTTCAATTTCAGTCCAATTTTTTAATTTTGGTCCTGTATGTTTTAATTTTTCCAATTTCAATCCAATTTTGATTGGGATCCCCAAAATCGTTGATGTCATGTGAGATTTTTCGGCGGCCATCCAATCAAAATTGAATTGAAATTGAAAAAAATTGAAACGTACAGGACCAAAATTGGAAAACTTGACTGAAATTAGAAAAAATTGAAACATATATGACCAAAATTGGAAAACGTATATTTGATTGTCCAAAAATGGAAATGGTCTTATATATAAGATCAAAATTGAAATTAACCTCTATATATATATATATATATATATATATATATATAACCCTAAAAAAATTATTATTTTAGAAATCCACATGAGTTCACATAGCTTTCATGAAGAGGCCAAATTTCAGAAAAATATATAATTAGAAATGAAATAATGAGTATGTATGTATACTTGATAGGCAGATGAAGCAAGTCCAAATATGAAACCAGGTGGGAAGCTACTACGGTTGAATAACAACGTGGAATCGTCATTATAAACTGTTGTTTCTGCAAATGATATTGATCCAATCTGCAACACACACAGAGCAGTGATGATGATCATACAAACTCCAATATCAGTTTTCATGGCTACTTTGATTTGATCATCTCTGCATTTCATGATGCTCTTTAAATAGAGCCATATAGGTTATTTCGAGGGCATTTTAGTAAATTTTTGTCTTTTTCATTGTTCAACATACGATCAATTTTTTATATTTTTTTTTATTTTGTTAGTCATTGTTATGCTTGCATGTAATATAAGAAATACCATATTATGTGGATTTCGTACGTTGATGAAACAACTAAATTAAGCTTTTTTGCATTAATGGTGCATGATTATATATATGCATGATGTTTATTTTCTTGCACGTTTCAAATGAAAATATATGGTAGTGGTATTCAATTTGAATCAATGGATTTTTCATGCACACTTGTTGTTACCTATCAGTTTGATTTTGAGCGAAAAAAAACTATATGATATTTTTCCAATTTTATTAATTTAATCACGGATTATTAACGATAAAATTATAATTTAACTTTTCAATATTAAAAAAAATAACAATAGTCAATGTGTGTGGGCTCGCATGTAGTTTTGTCATTTTTCTGTTTTTCAATATTGTTTTATATGTGATTAGATTGTCATATAATGTTTAGAGTAAGTTTTCTTGTGTTGAGTGATGGTTCAAAGACTGTCACGAAAAAAAAAATTGAAAACTGAAAAATGTTAAAATTGCATCTATATACAAAACATCGTGTTATTTTTGCTAATGTTGGAATTTTTGGTTAAAATTGCAATTCAGAAAAATGTAGTGATTTTATCGGTAATTAATCCATTTTAATTATATGGCAAATTACTTATTTGGTAGGATGTCTTTGTGATCGTATTACGTATAGTATTAGATTACAATTAATGAGCAATTTACCTATAATTTATAAATGGTAGGTGCAATGTGCAATGTGCAATGTGCAATGTGCAATATTATTGAAGGGGATCATATGAATTTTTTGGAAATATATTAGTATTACTAGTGATAACATGTGTGATCTTACAAGTAAGATAATGCTTCACCTTATTTTTATAAATGAAAACAAAAGGAAAGATATGTTTCCAGGATGATTAGATGAGTCATTTTTCAAGTAAAATAGTGTTTCACCTTATTTGAGAAAAAATAATTTAAGACAAGAAAACTACTTAGAAAATGGTAACTGAAAACACAAGAAGGATGACTATGTCGGACTTTATCCCAACCGAATCGTTTTTATTATTCTCGTGTCAAATTGAATCATATTATACCAAAAACTGAATTTAGAATCGAATAGAATTGATTTCAAGATAGTAATTATATAAAAATTTATATATATGTATCATTCAATTTTTTTTTTTTTTTGATGATGAATTAGTTACAAATTTAATTGGATTGTAATATTATTTAATACTATTATAATTTTTCGACCTCATACAAGAAATTAATAGCTAATAATATATAAAATAAAATATTTACAATGAATAATTTTGGAAACATATAAAATATATTAACTACTATAGATATTAATCAAATAACTTTTAAAATGTAATGGGTTATATATTTAAATTTAGTTTTATATCTACATTCAAATACCATACCCCTTTCCCTGATGAAGTTTCTGATGATCAACTAAATTCGTTCTAATTGTTACTTACGTGATGTAGAAGAAGATATCGAAAAATAAAATTAGAAGAAAATTTGAATGTAATGCTATTTTTTAGAAGAGATGTCTACTTTATTAAATTGACAAGTCTATTTTATTAGTTTTATGACTTATTGTAAAATATAAATTAAATAGTGATTTTTTATTTTTTTTTGGCATTTTGTGTAAATTGTAAAATTCTGATTTTTTGAATCCCAAATTGATCCAATTCGTTACACTTGAATTTTCAAAGGAACCAAACTCATTTTACGGCATGATTGGTATGATGGAATGAAATTAGATAGAAATGGAATGAACTCAAGAATGGAATGGTGATGGGAAAGGAATGGTATAAAAATATTGATTCTTGTGGTTGGTATCACAAAGGAATAGGAAATAAATGAAATAATTATTATAATTATATTTTATGATTGATAACTATAAATAAAATGTATAATATTAAATCAATCTTTATTTGACCAAATTACCTTCCACTATAATTTTATTTAATATTCATATTCAATATATCACTCAAATTTAAAATATTTGGAATATTTAAATTTAAAAATAATTCTTTTTACAAAAAATTAATCATTGTACTAATATTAAAATATATTATATTTATATATTTTATTTTTTAATCTTATTATTAGTTTACTATTTTTGTATTATTTACATATTCTTAAAGTAGTTAAATAATAATATTTTTTTCAAATTTTTTTATTAATTATTCTATATGATTTTATATTATTAAAATCTTAATATCTTATTTTATATTTCTAAAAAAATATTTTAGTTACAATTTATTTATATTTTTTTAAATAATTTATTATCTATACTAATATTCATTTATCTTACAAATATATATATAGATAAATCAATATCAGAACTAAAATTATTTGTATTATTAAAATTATATTCATATTATTTTAGTATGTTTTTAAGATTTTATATTTATTAATTATTTTTATACTATTTATGTATTTAAATTTTTTTTGCTATTTTTTATATTTTTATTTTAAATTATTAGTTATTATTTTATAATTTTTATAAATAATTTAATATTATTTACGAATTTTTATATAATAATTCAACTTTAGAAAGTTAATTTGTGAAAACATAAAATAAATATGATAATTGTCAAAATTAATAAAAAAAATGTTCATTTTTCTTCACGACAAGAATACGTAATACCATTAGGGGTAGGAAGGAATGGTCATTCCCTCATCCATGGTAATACCAATTCATGCAGGAATCACCATTCCCACCTATAAAACATACCAATAAAAGGAAGAGGAATGAATGTAAGAATGATAATTTCATTCCCACATCATTCCATTATACCATTCATATCATCAATTTATTTCAATTTGTTTATCGTTTTTTTCCCATTATAAAAAAGAATTAATTTTTCTTCCTAAATTTATGGTAAATCCATGACCTTTGTTGGAAACTTCATATTTTAATATTTCAAAAGAGTAATAATATCATTCTAAACACATAATCATAGCTATTAATTGTTTTCTTAATCTGCGACGTTCTAAAACAATAGATAAATTGAAACAAGTGAGATATTAGAAGAGTTGGTGGTTCTCAACAATGATTCTCATACATCCAAATCAAATTTCAAATGTTGGGTATCTTCTGGAACCTGACTCGCTCAAACCCTAATGGGATGAGTTCAGTAGTCTTAAATGGATTTGTAATAAAAAAAACATTAAATGTCTATTACTTATTAGTATACAAGAGAATATTTTTATAAATCTTTACATACTTGTTTATATTTGCATATACAATAATATTCATTACCAACTTTGTAATTCAAGTGGTATCCCATATTTATAAAGATGTAATTTATGATGATCATGACTAAAATCTGAATTACGCAAGTATAAAGTTTTTATTTCTCACCCTACCTTCCACTCCCCTAACTTATTAAAAAAATCATATACATAGTTTTCATAATTTTTTATAAATATATGTGTATATATTTATTTACAAGTTAAATTTTTTAAACAAATATAAGATTTGTTTTATTAGATATTTATATGTCAATATTTTTGAATTCAAATAGGCCGGACTGATCAGTTGAGTTAACTCAAAACCTCTTCGAATCTTCACATCTGGGTTTCCTACTTAAATATAGTTCAATTAAATAACACGACTATATATCTTCAAGCTCATTTTGACACATCTCAAGTATACCTCATTTAGCATTTTGATATATCATTTATAAATATTTACAATTTACTACATCAAGTACACGAATTTTGCAGTTAACTGTATATCCGGCTGCGACATCATTTTTCCCCACCGGAAGTTGATCATGTGCGTCGCATGTGCTTTTTTTAGGGGTTATTTTGTCATTTATGGCAGCATATTACACGAATATTGAAGGGCTAAAGTGACGCATTGTGCAATTTCATCAACAAATCGAAGCATCACAATGAAATCTAAGAAATTGATCGAGAAATTAGGGTTTAAGGAAGAAAGGGGAAGAATCAAAATCACGAAATTTCTTAAATTCATGCCTTGGAAACACTGAAAAATGAGTACCTTTGATGAAGATTAAGACACTGCAACTGGAGAGCTCGAACTTGAGCAACATTCACCTTTCTTATTACGAGTTTTAACTAGAGAGGAAATTGAGAATTTCGAAACTTCGAAATTTAGGATTATGGAAATTGAGGTTTTTGATTTGAAGTGCATTGAAATTGCAAAATTTCTTTGGAAAATTAGGGCAGAGAATTGGGGGTTTACATGATGAGAAGAAGAGGCCTCCAACCTGAATAACATGGCAAACAAACTCAACACTTAAATTCTCAGCATTATTATCCTAGAAATCAATGAGTCCGACTTTCAATTTGAAGGTTTTGCAAGCTCTGCCATAGCTGCTGCTGTTGAAGCTCAAATTGAGAGAGAGGCATAGTAAAAGACGATTTTAACCCTTGCATTTGTGTTAAATTAAAAAATTAGGAATAAATGAAAAATGAAATGACAAAATGATCCCTCAAAATAGCACATGGGACGCACATAACCAAATTTCGGTGGGAAAAATGACGTGGCAACCGGATATACGGTTAACTGCAAAATCTGTGTACTTGATACAATAAATTGCAAGCATTTATAAATAATATATCAAAGTGCTAAATGAGGCATACTTGAGATGCATTTTTGTTTTTTACTCTTAATTTAAACTAATTCAATAGTTTTGTAAATAATCAAGGCTTGAAATACAATATATATTTATTTTTGTGATGATTTTTTCTTAAAATGACATTTTAAATACATTGTAAATAAGTACGTAAGTAGGGGTGAAATCAGTTGTTTTTAAAGTAAATATAAAATAAGAAATACAACATTTCAAACACGAATAATTTAATTAATATTTTAAGAAGTCTGTTGAATTAGAATTTGAGATTTCTAACATTCCATAGACCATAGTTGTTTCCTTCATGCCATCATGACAGCATTATGCATCATCCAAAATAAATAATAAAATGCAAGAAAAATATTGTATAAGAATGAATGAATGAGATGAGAATAATTGAATGCGAGTGGAATGTGGTGTTGGTATATTGGCTGTATTAAAAAGTATTGAAAAGCAGAAAAGACAATGCAGCACCATTTTGCTCATCATTGAGCTGTCCTAACTGGAAAGTACTAGAAAAAATGAAAACCTCTTTTATACATATTAAATTAGGGTAAACCACTTAAAATACCACAATATTTATAGATTGGAACAAATATACCACTTCATATAACAAAGTGACAAAAATACTACTTTTTCAAACAAAAGGAATTTTGAACCTTTTGAACCATTTGACCACATTTAATTTCATTTTATTTCTACTACTTCCAAACCATTTATACTAATTCCAATTGATGTTTAAACTCTATATTAATTTATATATTCCACTCCAAATATTGATCGGATCTCGGAAATATTTCAAAATCGATTTTCCACCGGAATAAGTATATAGGCTGGAATACTTTCCTCGTGCCCATACTGTCTAAAAAACAGTGGTTTGGAATATGTAACAATGCCACGTACAAATTCCTTTGAGGAAAAAGATTTTAACGTAAACACAAACGGATCCTGAAAATGGTATCAGAGCCTAGGTTTATTAAGAACTTTTATAATATTTATTATTGTTATGTAATTAACTTTGGTGAGGAGAATTTCTCGCGAAATTATGGATCTGGACAATTGTCCAAGATGTATTCCATACAGGAGATATCGTCAAATTTTGACGATATATAAAGAGGAACACCTACACAAGATGACATATTGGGAAGACCAATATGTTGAACGAGCCAATGTTGGAGCTTGCCAAGAAGCTTTGAGGCAATGCAATGTACAAGCAGCATATCATTTGGATTACCTTCAGGTTAACCAAATGTTATACGCAGAACTGGTGACCTTACAGGAGGCAGCCCATCGACAGGAGCATAGGTCTTGAAGGAGAACCAGACTGGAGCGAGATAATTCCGGATACATCTAAGATCGGCCTAGATCTTAGAGAAATCCAGAAGACGGTGCAGAATTATGGCAACCGCCATAATCATCTACCGATACAAGTCCATCAGATCCAAAACCAGATGGAGATGATGATTAAATATCAGAAGGAAACTCTTGAAATCCTTCATGATATTGAAAAAAGAGTCAAGAATCTGGAGGACAGACCAAGTGTTCCAGGAGGAAGGAGACGTATAGATTTCGGAACGGTTCCCTATTTACATCAAAAAGGGAAACCAACTGAAGTCGTACAACCAATGACTCGAGAGATATGAGGAACAATATAACTGCTGGTGAGTCATTGAAAGGAATTGTCGATAATATGGCCAAATTATTCAAAATTCATTTTATCGGCATAGGCTATTTCGAGGGAATAGAAGAGGAAAAGAGGAAAAGATATAAACAAGCCCTCTACTGCCTCGAGTTACATGATATTTGTCATATTGACGAATATATCAAGTTATTCACTGAGTACCGATGGAAGTCCAAGGTGGATGACAAAGAAGCTTCGCAGCTTTTCTTTGCGAAGATTCCGAGTCCCTGGAGAGAAATGCTCATCAGGGAATATAAGAGTGCAGATGATTTGGATACTGTGGCCAGAAGGATGTCCTTCCTAAAAGCCAAGTTATCGGAATGGTGCCATCAGGCAGCACTCTATAAA
This sequence comes from Scutellaria minor, assembly GCA_954870855.1. Taxonomy (NCBI): domain Eukaryota; kingdom Viridiplantae; phylum Streptophyta; class Magnoliopsida; order Lamiales; family Lamiaceae; genus Scutellaria; species Scutellaria minor. The sequence goes on along the minus strand of OX940738.1, from coordinate 12,088,063 downwards.
AATTACAAGAGATTAAGAGGAATCAACAAAATGGTTCCTTTATGTTGCGAAGAAAATGACATCCCAACAATTGTGGGAGGTCAACCACGAAGGCATAAAAGGATGAAACAAAGAAGTCACCCTTATAGCCGTAGAAGCAACAATAACAGGCGGAATCACATATCTTCAAGGAGATCTTGGAGACCCAGAAAAATGTGGTCTAAACAAAAAGCTCGAAGTTATAAGTCAGGGCAAAGACCAGTACCAAGCAGGAGTAGAACCTCATCAACAGGTCCAAACCAAGGAGGTTCCAGCAGAACTATGGGAAGAAGAACTTTCAGGCGAGCTCACACTAGAGCCAATGAAAGTTTCAAAGACTGTAATTGCTGGACTTGCGGAGCAAGAGGGCATATATCAACGGATTGCCCGGACAACCAAAGGAGAGATCTTAGACAGTTCGAAGCAACACCAGAGTTCGAAGAAGCTGTCTATTACCAAGATCTTATACAGGTGTATCAATTTGAGGATCTGCCCTCAGATGAAAGCATCTATGAAGAAGAGATCTATTCGGATGATGGAAGTGAATCCACATCAGAATCAGAGTGAAGAAGAAATTCTTCAAACAATGAGAGAGGATATGTCAGGATTTCTCTCTCACACAACAGTTTCTCATAAGACTCTCATGAAGATTATGAAAGAGGATCCAAAGCTTTAAATCTATGATGGTTTTACCATTGGAGCTATGGAAAAAGCCTTGGATAAGTTTGGAATTCGTAAAAGAAAACACCAAATTATCCATAGGGTTACTACGGGAGAATTCGCCATTCCTATGGAATTCACAAGTAACCTGATCGAGATGCAGTTGATTCCTTACCGAGAGGTTCAAGATATAAGGAATCAAGTTAAAAGAGAAGTTGCAAATACACTCTCATGGATTCATATCGGAGCCATAAGAGTAATCATAAAAGCAACTTTCAAAGAAGGAATTGATTCGCCTCTCAATCTTGCTATATTTGACAAGCGAATCTCAAATCTCAAGGATTCATGCCTTGGGGCAGTCACAGGAAACTTGTGTGCAGGGAAATTGGCATTTAATGTCTATCCTAGAATTGCATACAATTTGGGAGATCGAGATTTTAACAGAGTCCTAACCCTTCATCAGGATTTTAAAAGAGAAGACTTGATGAAAGAAGGGAATAGACCCTACTCGATCACATACAAGATTTCCTATGCTCTCTCGAATTCACATCATTCTGATGTATTCTTGAGAAAGGAATTTATCGAAGTTCCAAAAATCTTTGATGATTTTGCTAAGGTAATTTTGCCAGAACTCATTGAATCTCCAACCATAAAGGAGATAGATATGAAAATACAAGATCGACCGGTCTTCAATCGGAGTCAAAGCCTCAGAATGGAGACAAAGAGGATGTCTTTCCAACATGATAGACTGATGAGTAGCAGTCGTTGGGAAGAAAGAAGGCCTAGTACAGTTCAGCGAATCCCAGGTGTATTCAAAACACCAGGAGAGCTAAAATGTCCAGAAGGCTGGAGAGCAGTTGAAGTAATATTTGACATCAACCAAAAGGATAATATTTTTCCTTGTGATGTCCTCTATTACCTGCAACAACCGATAGTTGGTAGATTTCAAGGATGCCTAAAGATGGGTGAAATCGAATTGATTATCTCCGGAGTCGCAGGAAGAATCCCAGAACAGTTAACACTGGGTCTTAACTTTCTTGAGGATCATATGCCCTGGGAAAGATTACAAGATGGAATGGAGTTTACAGTGGCTGATAAAAGATACCGAATCAAATGACCACTAGTCCATTCTCTATATACATTTCAATTGGAATGTTATATACTGAATACAAGGCTGAATATTTCGCAGCCTATGTGGATTCAGGAGCAGGAATATGTACTGCAAAACAGGAGGTTTTTCCCAAAGAAATGGGAGAAGATCTACCAGCCATTGCAGGACGAGATTTCTCCAAAAGGATTCTTATCCTTAACAGAGGAATCAAACAAGCGGAAATTATGATTGGAGGCGCCGGTGATACCCCATGGTATAAGGTGAAGACGCCACCAATTTATTTCCATGATACAGGTGCAGATGTTTTGCTAGGAAACAATTTCCTACAAACATTCAAGCGATTTACACAGGAAAATGAAACAAGAAGACTTATTTTCACAACGTTATGTGATCATAAGATTATTGTCTAAAGACTGCGGGAAGCATTTTACAGAAAAATGCCTTTTCCTTTTCGCAGCAAGCGTGGTGATGAAGCCAAACTTCGACATCCAAAAATGGCGGATAAAAGAAGATTTGGTGATGTCTTATTATCCTATCGACAATTTGGTCCGAAACAGAAAGTTACCAAAAGATGGGATACTACCTTGTATTCGTTCAGAAGACAAGGAGAAGAACGAGTCCCTCCAGAAGCTATTGCAGAATTGCGAAAGGCCATAATAGAGAATCCACAGAGTGATGTTACCGTTGAAGAACAAATATCACTCGAGGATTTCAAGAAAAGGATCCAAAGGAATTACAATAAAGATCCTTTAGCATGGTGGGACAGAAACGAGCTCAAAGCATCCTTAAAAGTTAAAACTGGAAAGGAACATGAGTTCGTGAGACTCAAACCTATCCTGATGAATCAAAATGATCGTGAGGATATGCAGGAGATACTTAAGGAACATCTGGATCTTAAGTTAATTTCACCAGGAGTTTCTCCATATAGCAGCCCGGGATTCCTTGTGAGGAATCATGGAGAAATCAAAAGAGGTAAACCTAGACTTGTTATTAATTACAAAGGGATTAATAACATTCTAGAGTTTGATGGATACTATATCCCGAGTAGAGAACACTTGGTTAACTGTATCAAAGGTGCCAAGATATTCTCTAAGTTCGATTGCAAGTCTGGTTTCTACCAGATTAAGATGGAGGAAGAAAGTAAGAAGTTTACAGCTTTCTCCACACCACAAGGACACTATGTCTGGAACGTGATGCCTATGGGCTTAGCAAATGCACCCCAGATATATCAGAGAAAGATGGATAATCTCTTCAAGGATTATTTCAACTTTATGTTCGTCTACATTGATGATATTCTCATTGCATCGAAGAACATGAAGGAGCATCTCAAACATTTGACAATCTTTTCAGATGTTTGCCATAAGGAAGGATTAGTGCTTTCTGAAAAGAATGCAGTAATTGCAACAAGACAGATTGAATTCCTCGGAATTGAAATCGATGAGTCTGGAATCATTCTACAAAATCATATTGTGGAAAAGATACAAGGATTTCCAGATGATCTCACAGACAAGAAACAACTTCAAAGCTTTCTCGGAGTTGTTAATTTTGCTGGAATGTTCATCAACAATCTAGCATTTCACAGGAAGGTGTTCAGCCCATTACTTAAGAAAGATGTTGTTTTTAAATGGGGAGATGAACATCGAGAAGGGATTAAACAGCTTAAGGAGGTCTGTAGCAAGCTCCCGAAACTTGCTATACCCCAAGACGATGATGAACTGGTTCTTTACACAGATGCCAGTGATCATTGGTGGGCAGCAGTTCTTATGAAAGCCACACCAGACGAAGAAGTGCCATGCAGATATTGCAGCGGTCTGTTTTCAGATGGAGAAGCAATCAGATGGCATATCAACGAGAAGGAGTTCTTTGCAATTTCTTAACACGAGATGGAAGGACACGTGGCTGACGAGGTCCTCAAACGAGTAAGACATCTCAGGGAAAACCTGGAGAGTCTTGAACGAGAATTTGGGACGTTATGTCTCAATGCCGAAGTTGCTGGACGACTTCAACGAGAAGATCAGAAATCCATTTCTGATCTAATACGAGCATGCCAATACGCTCAGGGACATATGTTCCAAGCGTTGCATAAGCCTCTTCTCCAGGCTGCATCTTCTTCGGTGCTAAAAGGAGAACTTCGAGATCGGGACTCTAACCCGAAGGCTATGGATTCAAATACCATGCCTACGAGTGTTACATGTGATGCATTCCTTGAGGATGTACCATCAGTAACGAATGTTGAAGCTCCGGTGTCACAACCCGAGTCTTCAAGTCAACCCAGTACCTCTGGGGTTAAAGAGGTCGAGTTGAACCTAAGGCCGCAGACAGGCAAAGCTAAGGTTCAAACTCACACTAACGAGGTTTCTCCGTTGCAGGTTTATCAACGTCAATGGGAGAAATTAGTGACAAGAATTGGTATCAACCCGGAAAAAACGACAGTTGATATCTCGGGAAAATATCCCAGGGTTTGGATGAAACCAGGCAGTCATCCAAATGAAGTCCAAGAATGGTATAACTTCGGAGCTATTGCTTCAATTTATACCACATCACCAGGATTCCCAGAAATCTCGAAATTACCGAGATGGATAGGAGAAGCAGTTCATGAGACCTGGACAAATAATCCACACTTGTCCAGAGGAGACATCCTGGAGCTCTATTTCATTAGTGCGGCTCCAAAACCAGCTAAAAAAGGCTTCCATGAGGCCTTTCATTTTATCAAACTTCGGAGACCGGATGGAAATGCCTTAAAATATATAAAGGCAACATCCCCGGAAAAGGTTCCGATACTGGTAGGAGCATTTACTGAAGATGAAGCTTCTACACGACGAGCTTGGGGACTTTGGACTTGTCTAACAGAAATGGACAAGGTCAAGTACTCATTTAAGGTCTTCCAGAATTCAGCCAATGGATCATTCATGCTGAATACAATGACTGGATCGACAACAGGTTTCGCAGAGGAACTTTTTGAAACAAAAAGAAAGATCCTTTGGGAGAACAAGATTCCGGCGAGCAAAGACACTTACCGGAAATTCTGTAATATGGCACACATTGGAAGATGGATCGATCGGATCTGTCAAGCGTGCCCTGAACAGAAAGAACCCGAGTTTGGGAAAGGATTCCGACCCAAACCTGACCGACAAGTAGCTGGGACCAATAAAGACAAGGGCCCAGCACAAAAGAAGAGGTATCCCCGGGGACCACAACGACCAAATTATTAAAGCGTCCCCGACAAAGTTAAATGGGATAGGACGAGAAATCACATGGGTTGAACCATGTGAAAAAAGAAAGGATTCCCCGACAAATCCAACCACCATCACATGGGATGGGTCAAGGGGAAGAAAAAGAGGACGAGCACTAACAGCTGAAAGTGACTTCCCAACAAACTATCACATGAGAGCACTAAGGAAAGCAACCAGCTCATTCAAGAGGGATTGAAATCCGCATTTCACATCCGGATTTCACTCTATTTATAGAGAGAACGAAGGAAGCTAAGGACATCGACCATTCCCCTCAGTTTTCTTCAAAACATCTATCTTCTTTAGTTTCTTCTGTAATAGTGAGAGTGTTTTCAGTTTATGTATTTACGAGTTCAAGCCTTCTCTATGAGAGGCTAAACCAGTAATTCTCCTCCCAAAAGGAGATTACAAATGTTGTAATAAATATTTTTAAGTTCTTAATAAAAAGAGGCTTTTTGCTTCAACATGAGTTCTTAGTATTGTTATTCTATCCCTGGAAGGAATACTTTATACACCTGGTGTAGGAAACGAACCAAGGTTGTGCTGTGCGGTTGCTGAAGGAGCTGGATAACTTGCAGATCATCTTCCCCGAGGGTTGAAGTTGAACAGTGAGGAGCTGTTTGTAGAACGATCTGGGGGCAGTGATTTTCCAGCTGGTGGTTTTGCAAACCATCTCACCCGGAGCCGTAACGGTCAAAGAGAGGTATGATTTCTATGGGATAGATTAATTTTACGGAAGCATGTTGGGCCTGATTTTGATCTGTTTACGCCTTTTCCGGATATAATTACTATTTAGAGTGGAAGAAGTGAATTAGTTTAGAAATTAATGCATGAGGACAAATCTTGGAATTTGGTATAATATAATAAATGTGTAATGATTGATTTGTGGTATAAAAGAATGTTTTATTAGAAAAGTGGTAGTTTTGTCACATTTTTATATGAAGGGGTATTTTTGTTCTATTTAAATAATTTTGTGGTAGGACAAGCTATTAACCCTATTAAATTACATCAAGTATAATCTATATAAAATCATAATCATTTATCTAGTTATGCTTAGTATTTTATCTCACAAAATTATATTTATACGATAATTTTATATTAAGTTTTGCATATTATATTATATTAGTCACCAATGTTTTAAACGTTTTGGTGGATTTCAATTTTTTTTTTATTGGGTTGTTGGTGGTTATAAAACTCAATAAATATTGGGGTTTAATTGAATTGACACTCGTTTGGTCCAAAATCAATTAACCATGGTCAGTGACGTACCTCTAGGGCTAGTATTTCGGAAAATTCCAAATTAATGATAATAATTTTTAGTCATTTATTATTTAAGGATATTAACATTTTGAGCTCTAATATTAAGACATTTATTTTTTAATTTGGACAAATTTATGATAAAATTAGTTCAAATTTTCAAAAATTTGGACTAAATCGCACCATGTAAATTCAATTCAATTCTCACTCATTATCGAGTTTGAATCGAACTGAATTTGATAAATTGATTTAAGAATTTGTTATGGGATGAGGAGGTAAGTGTTTTGGCGTTGAAAACTTACATTTTGGTTGAATTTTGTGGGAGATCAAATTTTGGGTGGGGTTGAGAGTGGTTATGGTGGATTCCAATGATAAAGGCCAGAGATTACGGTAGATCTACTCAAAATGTTATCAAATTGTATGTTTCCTATGTCAAAACTAATCTCCTCAAGTCATAGGATAGGTTTAAAACAAATTATTGATTTGAATTCGATTCAAGCTGATTTGAGAGATAATCGAATGAATTTTTCAAATGGAAACATTGTTCATGATGACCCGATTTAGGAAGTTTCAATAAAGCATTATTGTGTAAGTGGATTTGGAGATATTTCGATGAGTGTAATAGGTTGTGGATGTGAATAGTCAGATCTCGGTATGGGGGGCTGGAATTATTGGGAGTTGGAGAGGTGGATGCAAGAGAGAGAGAGGGAGAGGGTGAATAGAATGTTAAGAACGGCGTCGGGATGGTGGAGGGAGATTTGCGGGCTTTATATTGGTAGCGATGGGGGGAATGAGAGCGGATCTGAGAAGAGTGGTGGGAGATGGGTCCAAAACGTTGTTCTGGACTGATTTATGGTTAGGAGAAGAGGTGTTGGGAGTCAAGTATGATAGGTTGTTTAGGATTAGCACTAATTGAGAGGCAATGGTGCGTGAGATGGGGCATTGGAGGGAGGGGAGATGGGAGTGAGAACTAAGTTGGAGAAGAGGCTTAAGGGCGGGTGAGACAAGTCAATTTAACGAGCTTATAAGTCGTCTTGACAGGTTTAAAGTGCAACATCAAGGAGTGGATGGGTGGAGTTGGACACATGCTCGTAATGACATATTACATGACAAAGCTAGCATACAAAGAGTTCATGGCACACACGATAATCAGGGAGGCCAATGAGATTGAGAGAAAAGCATTCAAAAAAGTGTGGAAAAATTACATGCCAAAGAGATGACAAATTTCATGGAAGGTGCTCAAACAAAGGATGTCTACCAAGGATAATTTACAAAAGAGAGGTATTATTCAAGAAGCGGAGGAGAACATTTATTGCATGTGTGGGGAGGGTGAAGAAAACGTGTCTCATTTATTTGTGGAATGCAAGTTTGCCCAAAAAGTTTGGTCTATTTGTTATAATAGGCTTAATACATCGATGATTACACATAGAATCCCAATGATTCATTTTCTACAACATGTTGATATGTTTGGAGGTGGTAACCGATCAAAGTTAGTTGTGTGTTTGTGGATTTGTACAATTTGGTATTTATGGAATGGTAGAAATGAGTTCCTTCATAAAAATGTTGTTCCGGACTCGAAGAGGATGTTTGATGAGATAAGAGCTACGGTTTGGTCTTGATTTGTTGTTAGAAAAAGGTGTGAGACTAATTCATTGGTGAGGGAATGGTTTATGAATCATTTTGAGTGTTTAGAAATTGATGGAAGATAGATAAATTTTATTTTGATTGTGATTTTGTTTTATAAAGATTTTATAATGTTGTGAAGGGTTGGAGGACCCCTTGTCCTCCTTTTTGTATAAATGATTTTTCTTGATTAAAAAAAAATTATTATAATAACATTTATTTTGAAACAAATGAAATATATTTATATTGATTATGGATCAATTTTAACAATCTTTACAACACATAACAATCAGGTTTCCAACATGGTTGATAGTGACTTATCAATCCTTCAGCTAGGCCACATCGGTATTCGAAATAAGGGACTATGATCCTATGTGGGCACCCTCAAGGAATATAGCCTGATCCTTCTTTACATGTCACATGCCTATATGGCTTTCATATTTCATAATTATATTATAATCAGATTAAGCTTGTTTGGCTGCCACAATTTGTGTCCCAGGTTCCAACTTGAGAGTTTTATTTTAGTCCTCTATGTTGGGTCTATAAAATTGTTGGCCTTTTATAAAAATATTTTTACAATCATTATTTTAAAAAAAAAAAAATCCTATTATTGGATCTTTATTCTACTGTACTAGACATCTTTTACCAGCTAACATTAATTTTAATTAACATAAATTACCTGAGAAAAAATGTATTACATCATGTTAATTAACTATTTGGTTCAAATTAATTGATGGCTATGTGTTATGTTATGCAATTTTGACTCAATAAGATTAGGAAGTAAAAATTTACCAATTACAACAGATCATAAACCAAAATTTAAATCTTGAAACCAATATCTAACCTAAAAAAAAAAAAGAAAAAGAAAAGGAATTATATAATATTGAATAGACATATCTTTCAAGTTTCATTAGTGTCATCTTCAAACAAAGGATGGGTCATTAGGCTTGACATATCACTTTTCAAAATTGTGGGAAATGGAGGAATATGGTGTATCTTTGTCAATATCCATTGCTCATTTATTTGCTAAAGACATTTTCCAACCAATTAAGTGTTCAACAAGTTGATGAGATCTAAAATTAAGACATCATCGCTTTGAGATTTGATACACGTAACAATATTATATGATATTTTAATGTAAAAAAAAAAAAAAATTGTTTCATGTATGAGACAGTTAAATTTTTCTCTTCCACATCGTGTTTTTTTCTCTATGACACAGTTTCTAATTATTTTAAGAATTGAAAAATACAAGTAAATAATCGCCGATTCAAATTTAGCATATAATTTTAGGTTGTGTTTGGATTGACGATTTTGAGGAATTAAGAATTTGGAATTCGTAATAGCAAATTCATTTGTAATGTTTGAATTGATATGAATTCCAAATCCATCACTTACATTTTGTATCATTTTTTAGTAATTTGGATCGTTTTTTTTTTGTTTTTTTTGATGAAATAATTTGGATCTAATGAAGAATTAGTAAACTTATTCCAAATGAGATATTGGATTTCAAATCTATTATATAAATTGAATAAAATGATTGAAAATGAAAGTTAAAAAACTTTTAAAATTTATTTTCATCCAAACAAATTTAGATGATTTGTTATAATGACTTTGAAACATGGAATTTGAAAATTACTATAAATTCAAAAATAAACTACATAGTTATTTCAATAATAAATTCACCAAGAAACTACATAAACTGATTTAAAAATAAAATAAAATTACATAGGCTATGCCAAATTGCCAATCATTATGTCATGTCTTCGTTTGTTTATATACATAATTACGTACGATAAGGGCAATTACTACTTAATTCATTTTCAGTCACCTTCCTAACCTAATAATCTTAGCTGGTTATTAACAAATATCTGGTACACCAAACTTTCATGAATTAAAAAAATTAAAAAATTTGTTTGGCCTCATTTATATACCCTAAAACCTATCCCTTTAAGATTGCAGTATTTCAAGTTCATATCATAATGATATTATACATTTAATATTATATTTCATATTATACAATTGCCAATACATTTGAGGAAAATATATATTTGGTTCCATATATATTAATATACTAGTATTAGAAAGTTAAATAGGTAGATAAATAAAAAATTAATAAGTCTTAATTAAAGTTGAGAATTAAAAAATATTTCCCCAAAAATGAGTTGTTGAAACTAGTAGATGGGAACTATAGTTGGAGCCCTTCATGGTCTTGCATGTGCATACATCACAAAATAAATAAATAAATAAATAAAAACTTATATATATGATCTTCTAAAATATGATTTTATGAATATTGGAAAAATAAATAAATAAATAAATAAACTTATATTGTGATCTTCTGACAAATATGATTTTATGAATATTCGAGCCTCGTAACTTAAGACCCAAATCCATTTTTATAATTCAATCCATATTTATGTGTTATGATTAGGGATGTAAACGAGTCGAACAATATTCGACTCGGTTCGGCTCGTTTGATATTAGCTCGGGCTCGAGCTCGGCTCGAAATCAAAATTTTGAGTTTGATATGGGCTCAAACAAAGTTCGATAACAAGCTAAACGAACTCAGCTCGAGTTCGGCTCGATAAAGTCTTGTCAAAAGCTCGAAATGAGCTCGAATACAGGCTCGTTAAAAGTTCGAAATAGGGGCTCGAATACAAGCTCGATAAAGGCTCGTCAAAAGTTCGAAATAGGCTCGAATACAGGCTCGATAGTTCAAGCTTGAGTTCGGCTCAAAAAAAATTAGATTATCCATAACATTTTGGATTGGTTAAAGATTTTCTTTTGATTACTAATTATTAATCATCTAAATTTCAAAAACTTATAAAATTCGTAATCATATTTAAATAAAATATATAAACAAACAGGCTCACGAACTTTAAACGAGTCTACTCACGAACCCCTAAACGAACATGTTCATGAGCTATCGAGCCGAACATGTCTAGGTTTGAGTTCGGATCATTAAACTTAACAAGCTTGAAACTCGGGCTCGAGCTTGACTCGTTAAGTTAACGAGCCGAGCTCGAACGAATATTTATCAAGCTGAGCCACGAATTATTCGCGAATGGCTTGGTTTGATTACATCCCTGGTGTTATGATTGTGAATGACACATTTTACAGACTTATGGATTTTTAAGACAATCTCATCATACTCAATAATTAATAAAAGTAATTAGGAATTTGTTTGACAAAAAAATCACCAATGCTCAAATCAATATAAAATATAGAGAATGACTGAATAGTTGAGCGTAAAAAAATAATGAACAATAAAATACCAAATTTTCTCAATGATTTGGATTAATGATCATATGACGTATTTAAAACCTTTCAATAACTCAAACTCAGTGTGAGTTTAATATAAATATTAATAATGGAGTAAGAATAGAGTAGAAATAATCTAAAATGAGATAGTGTGAACCTAATTAAGTAGTGGAGGTTGGGTCAAACAAGCAAGAAAAAACACCCAAAACACCAAAAACATATAAGAGTGAGGCATTATTTGAAAACACAGCTGGCTTCTTATCGAATTTGTGAATGTTATATTTGACCGATTACTGTATATATGTATTGTTTATTAATATGTAAATGAAAATTGGTGTGTATATATATGTGTGTGTGTGTGTCAGAATTCATGTACCAAATCATATGGTGGAAGAATTGACTTCATTATTTAAAATTTGGTGAATTAAATCTATCACCCTCGTTATTTTGTCAAATTATCAAAATTTGTGAAAGTTACCACTATATATAACTATTGAAAACTAAAAAAGTCATGCAATGTTTTGATCGGGTGTGATGGGTGATTTGATTTTGAATTCACTATTTTTTGTCAATATCATACTAATTTTTGCATACGTTATATACAAAAAATTTGATCATTGAAATTAATTTTGTAATTTGATCAAATCTAGAGGATCGTATATCAATATCAAAATTCATGAATATGTGATAATACGCCAACAATAAACATATTAATATGTGTTCAATTACTTAGGTAAGCATTCTCTAAAAATTTCAATATTTTAAACTTTATATATTTATTTATTTATATTTATATATAATCCCACTCCTTTTTTAATTTTGTAAAGTACTCTTCCTCCATCGTTTTCATCTACACCTAAATAAATACTAATTTTGGTAGAGTTTGGAGTAATCTTTGACTAAATCAACCCAACTTAAGTGAGGGGCCATGGATTACAATTTCAATACGTTTCTTTCTTATCAATGCTGCTTAATGTTTATCATGTTCTTTTTTCTTTATATTTTAATATAGACAAATGCATTGTATTCTAATTTTTTATAGTCAATTCGTTCTTTATAATTAATTCTTATAATTAATTCACTTCAATATATTTTATGAATGTATATTTTCTAGATGGAGGGGAATGTGGAAAGTTTTTTTTTTTCTCTATTGGCGAAATCAATTTATAGTTCGTTACATTTATTTTGTTTTATTAAGTGTTTTTCGTTTTATTAAATTTCTATAATAAATTTACCTGAAATCTCAATTTTGTTTAAATATCATTCCCATGAGACCGTTTCACAAAAGTTTCTGTATTCTATATTATTATTCCAAAGATGGAAGTTAATTTTTTCCACCCTTTTAATATGTTAAATGACATTTTTGCCTATTTTATCATCTTTTTGCAAATTCATTTTAAGTTCTCTAATTTTACGGACTCTTTTTATTCACAAAAATTCATGTGAGATGGTCTCACGGATGGTTACCGTGAGACGGAGCCCTATCACCCACAAACATATAAATTGTAGGATTTCGATTGTGGGTTGACCCGTCTCACGCAATGCAACAAATATCCGTAAGACGGTCTCACAAGAGTTTTACTTTTTTTTATTTTTTATATCTTTACCTAGTAATTTTTATATTTAATCTATAATCTTGAGACTTTGTATGATTTTAAGATTTCAATTGGACCTTTTTGATTATATTAGAAATCTTTTTTTTTTTAAAGAAAACTTATAAAGTTACTATCCTTGATATATCAAAGGTCGATCAATATAATTTTTATCTTTATTCCCATGATTTTAATTTTTTTTTTGTTGGTCCCAAATGGTCAGAAGTTCAGGGGTGAATGAACCTCTATCGATTTTTCATTTTAAAAACTTTTCTATGAACAGGTTCCTGATTCTATAAAGAATGCAGTAACCTGACTCGATTCAGAAACCTGGCAGTATGCTGTTTCAAGTTACTGACTCGATATCACAGTATGCAGCGGAATAAGTAAAGATATAGTTTCCTTTTAAAAACAGTTTCCTTTTCACAAATATGATTTTAACAGAATCCTTTGACCAGAATGCTTATGACAAATGCAGCAAGATAGATATACAGAAATGCAATGCAACAAGTAATCAAAAGCAGTAAACACACTTATAGTTTATAGTGGTTCGAAGGTGGTGTAAGTCTTATACGTCCACTCTACTCCTTCTCAAGGAGGAACTTTGTTAGGTCAGTTTGTTTTACAAGACTCAACTTTACAAACTTCTTCCGACACAAGTTTACCTACTATGATCAAAGATTCCTAGGCCAAATCCTACACAGGGTACAAAATCTCACACAGAGAAAATAGTCTACATAAGATTAAAACTTAGCAAGGATCTAATCCTATCAACTAAGTACACCAAACTAAAACAACCTAGCACACAACAAATGGTTAAAAGTATATAAGTTTCTTCAACTGGTGCAACTTTGAAGTCAGTCTTGAACTTGAAAGCTCGAGTGTTTGAATGACTGCTTCAGAAGGTTGAGTGACTGAACTTGGATAGCTTGAGAAAATGATCGCTCATAAGATATGAAATTGCTCAGTTGTTCAGTAGTCTTCAAAGTCACTTCATTCTTTTATTTATATCATTAGGAAATGCCCGTTGAAGAGAGACACTGTCCTTGTTGCAATTCAAATTGATCTTCAAATCTTTGCATTAAATGCGTCTTGGAAGATTTGGGATTTAGAGCATATCCTACTCTGATCTGTATTAATGACACCATACTCCAACTACAGTACTTTTGCAGAGCCGCTGTCCAGGTGGCAATCACCTCATTGGCTCGTTGCTAATTTCTATCTACCGGTAACTTTGACAGGAACCAATCCTCGTACTGTATCCAGTATATTCTCGTACTGCATTGAATAGGTTAGAAAGACTTACAGCTTACTACTCAGGATGCAGTAGCCGCTTTCTGTTTTGTGCCAGGATTCTGTTTCAGAACAGCTTCCTGTTCCTGAAACTTGCAGTTAGCTTTCTAACCTACGTCTCCCTTCTGATCTGCTTTAGTTTCCTGACTCTGAACAGCTTCCTGTTCCAGAATCCTGCAGTCAGCTTCCTGACCTGCGTTACTGCTATCTGTTGCTGCTTACTGATCCAGCTTCCTGATTCTGGTTACTTCTTCAGCTTATTGGCTTTCCTTACTGAAAATCAATTTATAAGACTTCTTTATCTCCATATTTCTGCTAACATCAGTATTCTATATTTTTCTAATTTATATATCTTTACTAATCATAACTTAGAAAGATATATTTATCAACCTAAAATCCACTTATAAAACATTGAAAATGGGTACTCTAAAAGCTCATCTAAAATTACATTGTCTCATCAAAACCTAGTCAGAAATATGCCAACACTTTTGATATATATAATCCAATTGCCAATAAAAATTAAATAATAACCAAATCAAACTATAACATAAAAATCAGAATTTAAATTAATCTGAAAAATTAAAATCAAAATCCAAATATTGGTGTAAATAATGAAAACATAAGAGAGGTTTTATGCATTTTACCTTTAATAAAAATAAACGCTTTAATTAAAAATAGATATGCGGATATGTGAATAGATATGCGTTTCCCCGAAAGATAAAGGGCTGAATAGCAAATATACAATAGCAATTCACCAAACAAACCTTAAACCAAGTAGAATAAACAAGAAATTAGAGAGAGAAAGAGAGAGGGGAGAGAAAATTCAGACAAAAAACCTAAGCAGCCGCCAGCCAATAAGAAACACCTGCCAAACGCGTATATATGAATCGGTGTTCGCGTTCTTTCTCTCTCTAACCTCCTTTCTCTGACTTAAATAATTTCAAGAAAGCTGAGAGAAAATGACCCCAACAACACTCCTAGTATATAATACTACCATTTATAGTTCTCTCAACGTTTCATCGTCTCAAATCTAAATAACAGAGCTTGCTTCTTTCTTGCTTTCTTTCTTTCTTTCTGTGTCTAAATGTGCGAAATGATGGTATGCAAGAGCAACAAGAAACTGAAGCACCACAGTTACATCTCCGTTCCATCTCAGATCATCAACTCCATCTCACAATCATCTCTCGATTCTCTGCTCCAATCTCCCAAGAAAAGGAACCCTCCATTCTCAAAGCTCAGGAGTCTCTTCAAACCCTCAAGATTTTTCCTTTTCTTGATTTCTGTGGTGGGTTTTTTATGGGTGTTGAAGATGATGCTCAACTTTGATCCCACCATGCCTTTTTCTCAGTACCCTTGTTCTGTATCTGAAGAAAGTGCTCAAATTTCAAGTGGGCTTTTGAGTTCTGAGTTAAATAGTGATCCAAAAGGAGCAGAAAATGATGGGTTTTGGGAACAGCCTGATGGGATGGGGTATAGGCCTTGTTTGGATTTCAGTGAAAAATATAGAAAAGAAAGTGGTGAGATTATGAAGGATAGGACTAAGTACTTGATGGTTGTGGTTTCTGGAGGGATGAATCAGCAGAGGAATCAGATTGTTGATGCTGTGGTGATTGCAAGAATTCTTGGGGCATCTCTGGTTCTGCCCATTTTGCAAGTGAATGTCATTTGGGGTGATGAAAGGTTTGTTTTGTTGATGCCAATTCATGATTCTATGGTTGATTAATAATGTGTGTGATTGTGGTGTTTCTCTTGACTATTGCAGTGAATTTGGTGATATATTTGATTTGGATCATTTCAAGAATGTTTTGGCCAATGATATAAGAGTGGTTTCATCTCTTCCATCCACACATTTGATGACTAGGCCAGTGGAGGAGAAGAGGACTCCTCTTCACGTCTCGCCCGAGTGGATTCGCTCTCGTTATCTTCGAAGGGTGAGTGAATTGGTTTGCCTTTGTGTCTTTCCATGTGATTCATGTGGTGTTGATAGTGTTGTCATGCTTTGTTTCTTGTTCTTGATATTGTAGGAAAAGTTATACTGAAGGACATATGCTTAGAGGAAACTTCATTAGCATGTTCTAAATGGCCCCACTTATTTGTTATTTTAAGACAAAGAGTTTGGATTCTACTGTTGTTGTTTGAAGCTTTCACCTACTTTGAACTTGCTTTTGAGCTGCAAAGGCTTTGAGATGACTCCAAAGTTTGAATATTTCAAAGGAATCCAACTCTATAACCACTTGGATGATTCCATGTGTATATATTCTATAGCAATTTGATCCACCCCTTTTAGTTGCTGGCTCGCCTTAATCATACGATTTTAACATATTGTTTACCTTATATGACATTAAAGAAGATAGATGATGGGAAAAAAGGAGGGAATATTGTGTATTGCTTTTATCTGAATTGTTTCTGTTTCTTGCAGCTTAGAAGGGACGGTGTGTTACTTCTACGTGGTTTGGATTCGAGGCTTTCTAAGGATCTTCCTTCTGATCTCCAAAAGCTTCGTTGCAAGGTATGTCAATCACCTCTTCTTTGTACTGAAACGATATGTTTCCAATCTTGCATCTTCTCATCCTATTCAACATGTAGGTTGCTTTTGATGCTTTACGGTTTGCCCCCCGTATATTAGAGCTCGGAAACAAGCTCACAGAGAGAATGAGAAGCAAGGGACATTATCTTGCTCTTCATCTAAGAATGGAGAAGGATGTATGGGTTAGGACAGGGTGTCATCCTGGTCTAAGCCACGATTACGATGAGATGATTAATAACGAAAGAAAGGCCCGGCCTGAGCTCTTGACTTCAAGATCAAACATGTCCTACCATGACAGAAAACTCGCTGGCCTTTGCCCTTTGAACGCCTTGGAAGTCGCTAGGTGAGTTCTTGAAATGCTAATGTTATTCTTTTTTTAGCAAATGGGGTTCTTATGATTGCTCTTCTAAAGCTATTGTTATGATCATTTTGTTCTTAGATTGCTTAAGGCTTTGGGGGCGCCAAAGAGCACGAGAATCTACTGGGCGGGAGGCATTCCGTTGGGTGGAAAAGAAGCCTTGGTGCCATTGATGAGAGAATTCCCTCATTTATACAACAAGGAAGACATTGCATTGCCTGGAGAGCTTGAAACCTTCTCGAAGAAGGCTTCGTTGTTGGCTGCTATCGACTACATAGTTTCCGAGCAGAGCGACGTGTTCATGGCCTCTCATGGTGGGAATATGGGGCATGCCATTCAGGGGCATAGGGCATATGCAGGGCACAAAAAGACTATCATTCCAAACAAAAGACAGATGCTTCCATACTTTATGAACTCCTCTTATCCTGAGGCTGAGTTCCAAAGGATCATATCCGATCTGCACCGCGATTCATTAGGACAGCCCGAGATTAGGACAAGCAAAGCAGGGAGGGATGTCACTAAGTACCCTATCCCTGAGTGCATGTGCAATGGTACAGCGAAACATTCCTCCTCGTAACTCTCTTTTGATCATCACTTTTACGAGCAAAATCCAATCTCAGTTTGACGAGTTATGATCAAGAATCGAGTTTCTTGGGGTTGTGTTCAAAGTAGGCCTGAAAACTGGGAATTTTTTACGAGCAGAAGATGCAACGGAGATTTACGCGATATAGTATCAGTGATGTTGCTGTTTGGTTGATGAACTAAGTAAGAGAAGAGGTTTGTATACAAAATGTATGATACACGTTCTTTGATTATTTATTTTTTATTGTGTACCTCAGAATCACACTTCATACTTGTATATATATACAGAGATTAAATGGTGTTACTTTAGCTAAAGTGATAAAGAAGTTTAGATCATCTATCATGTTTGTTGTTTCATTTTCTAACCTAAACTTTTTTTAATTTTGCTTACTATTTTTTTTTTTACCTATCACAACTTATATTACACGTTTTGTTTACTTTTGCAATTTTCGGCAACTTTTCCCAGTGAGAAAGGGCTGATGTGATTTTCAAGTGCCAAATGAAAGTTATTATCTATTATTTGCATGTTTAAAACATGGGTAAATTCAATTCTTCAGCTATTTTCAATGGTAAAAAATCTTATTTTTATTTAAATCTCACATCACCACCATTCTTAATTTTCTCAAACAATCTATAGAAGAAACGAGGGAAAAAAATAAAAATAACCCTTAGTTGGACGGGGAATTAGTTAATAGCTTAGAAAATAACGAAAATAACTCTTAGTTGACACGTGAAAATCGCGTTGGTCCCTTCTCACCAAAAAATGTTGTCAAAAGTTGCAAAAATGAACAAAATGCGTAGTATGAGTTGCGATCGAATAAAAAGAATAATTTAAGATGCAAAATTAAAATATGTGCGGTTGGAAAATGAAATTAACCCTTCATTTTATTAGTACATGTTACATATATAAACCACACATCTTAACATCATATTAATACTTGTCATTGATTTCATTTGATAGATTATCACCAATATTCACAAGGCAAAAATGCACCTAAATGTGGGCAATGAAAATAAGGAAAATAAAAAAAGAACTGGAGATGAAAAAGAAAACTAGATATCATCTCTGACTTTGGCGCAAAACTACAATCCCATCTATTGAAATCTGCTTGAAAATCTAGATCAATAATTAAAAGGGAAACCAAAAAATTGTAAGAAATCTTTCATCTACTCCCAAAAAAAAAAAAAAACCCGAACGGGGTTCACCTATCTCTGCAGTTCAATCACGAGCAATGTACACGTGCATGATCCGCTTTCATGCAGTCAAGATCAATGTGATCTTTTTTCTACTTCAATTTCTTGATATGGGGATGCAGATTAGACACTTTTCACAGCCAGAGAAAGAAAGCTTTTAGCTAACAGGCCTCGCAGAACAAGGCTCGTCTCTTCACTTCCATTCGGTTGTGCTATCTGGATTCAACCAACGGGGAAGATTCTTTCATGGCATGTGGCCATAATGGTGAAAGAGACACAACTTTACCGATGATGATTAAAGTCGGTGATACGAGCTGGTTTGATGCGATTTCATCAGCTAGGTCTTTCAGTTCCGCAAACACCTAATTGTCGCAAATAAAGATAGAAAGCAAACAAAAAAAGGATAAGTAAACACACATTCAACCAAGGTTAACACTAGTGATTTTCTGAGGGTTAAAAAGGTAATTTTACTTACTATGCGTTGTTGAGGAGTAGTTCCTCGCTCGATGGCCGCAGCCGGTGTGTCGTCTGGCAAACCATGGTGCATTAGCTTCAAGGCAAGAGATGGGAGCGTTGACAAGCCCATATAGACAACGAGCGTAGAATCGGGATCGGCTGCATTCTCGGCCACAAATAGAGGATCCGTTCCTCCCTTTCTTGAATGGCCGGTGAGAAATCTAACACTCGTTGCAATGCCACGGTGTGTCAACGGAACCCCTAATTCAGCAGCTATTCCGGAAGCAGCCGTTATGCCTGTCGATCGACATCATTTCATATATTAAATAATATTTGTTTATGTAGAAAAAGACGAGAAACAATTCCGAAAATCATCATACCTGGGATGACTTTCACCTCGATTCCTTGTTGTTGTAGAAAATCCATCTCCTCTCCGCCCCTTCCAAATACCTGAAAGCAAAAGTTACAGTAATCATTTTCTGATTCGTAACAACTTCACCGTGAATGGAAAACGGAATTTTTGCTTGAAAATAATAAGTAAATTTTTTAGGGTACTTACCAGTGGGTCCCCACCTTTGAGCCTTACGACACTCGCCCCGGCTTCAGCAAAGCTCAAAAGCAATTCATGAATTTCCTCCTGCCCAAATCCTCGACAATAAGTATCTTTTTACCAACAAGTAAACCTTTTCATTTTAAGCAGTATAACTTCAGAAAACTCATCATTTGATTGCAATTTGGGACGAAAACAAAAACAAATTGTGTGCAATGATTTGAAACCCTTTCATTGTCCCTCTTTTTATGTTTTTTTCAACAGATGCTATATATCATTAAGGAAAAACGGAGCTCAAATAATTGCAGAATCACTCAACTCCAAGCGCGATAAACTCGCAAACTTTTAGTAATTTTCGTTCAAAGACGGATGCCAATCATTCATTTCAAAGGATTTAAATGCAAGTGTTGAACGTCCCTCCGAACATAGGAACGAACATGTATCTAGTTCAAACCCTTCATTATTTTAGCATTGGAAATAGCTAATTTGACTCGATAAATTATAGATTAACACACTATACCTGATAATAATTGGACAATCACGAAATCATACCATTCAAAAAGATAAAAATGCAAGAGAAGGCCAAGAAACAGTCTTTGAACAGATTCCATAACTCTTCACTCAAAATTCCAAATTGCAAAATTCTTTTTTTTTTTTATTAGAAACTAGATTCACGTGGTTTTCCAGTGATACAAGCCATGTAGCCTAGTTATGCTCGAGTGAAATCAGTTTTGTATGTAAAGTTGGCATCACAATTTCAAACGTCTCATTCAAGAACTTCAAGTATTCATCCACAAATGGCCTTAACAGAAGAAGCACTCAACCAATTGCATACTCTCACTAACATTTTCATGGCATAAAACAATGCAATTAAAATTAGCCTATTATGTTTCCATCCCTTCAAAAACTACAGAATCCACTCACCATTCTTATCTCAACAACATGAACAAACAAGCAATAAACACAACCCACTCAAAGCCCAAATAGCCTCAAACAAGAACCACACATCAACATTCACAAGAACATTTCCACAATTCCAAAATCCAAATTCATCAAGTATCAAAACTTAACACAAAATGAAATCCACCAAGAACTGAAATTACCAAATAAACCAACCTGAGTTCTGCTATGGTACCCAGCAGTTTTCCCAACATACAGAAGCTTGGCATTAGGTCCCACCAAATTCAAGACTTCATTAGAAACCAATCTATCATACAACAACAAATCAGCACTCTCAATCACTCTCAAAGCCTTGATAGTCAACAATTCTGGATCTCCAGGTCCAGTTCCCACCAAGAACACATTTCCAGGCCCCTTTCTCTCACACCCATTTTCATTCTCTCTCTTCTCCCTCAAAACCTCGAGTAATTTCTTCAACTCCGGAAGCTGCAGAGCTATATCATAGTCCCTGATAAATTCTTCATCAGATGGGAGGGGACATGAGCACGAGGGCTGCTTGTACACCCAGCTGTCCCTCTGGTACCTCACAATTGAATGCTTTTCAGTGAAAGGCGACGCCTTTTGTGAACAGTGGATGCTGAAAAGTTGTTTGCGGGTGGGTTTTGGAGATTGAATTGGTAGAGGTGAAGAAGATGGGAGTTTGCTCACAAGGGCCATTGAAATTTGGCTCAAAGATTGAAGCTTTACTGTATTGCTAGGTTTCTAAAGCAAGGAAATTCATTTTTGATACAGAAGAATTGTGGGTTTATATACATTTGTGAATGGGACTGTGATGAGGGGAAAATACAGAGAGAGGGTTGGAATTGGATTCTTGGAAAGACGCTATTTGAGCTTTACGAGGTGGTGAGAAGGCAATTATGCTTAGCTCTTTACAAGTTGACAAAGGGCACAACCCTTTTTTTTTCTTTTTTTGGGAGAGTGTCTTGCTTTGCTAGGAACCCTCAAATTCAACACAAAAACTTGTGTGAAACAGTATCACGGATAATTTTCGTGAAACGGATCTTTTATATCCACAATCCTAATCCATTTTCATTAATTTATATGTGAATTGTGTAATGTGAGTTGTGGGTTGGTCCGTCTCACGTAACATAATCCGTGAGACGGTCTCATATGAGACTTACTCCAAATTCAATTGGTAGTCTAAGATTATAATTTCACTTATTTTCTTGCTTTTTTTTTTTTTTTAAATAAGACATTCCTTAAATGTCCTCATTGAATATGTTATATATAGGTTTGGACTTTGGAGCATGTTCACCTCATATGATTAGGTTATAAAAATATTCAATTGTTGATAATATACTTAGTTTTAGATTATAATGTGTGGAAGTTAATTATTTTTTATGGGTAATCAGATTATTAAATTAGAGTTCTAATTAAATCCGAAAATACTAATAAATTTTCATTAAATTGGTGATTAGATTATTTAATTAGAGTGCTAATTGAATTTGGAAACACTAATAAGTTTTAATTAAATTAAATTATACGAGGAAAGGTCAAAATAGGCATTATGAAATATGGATGAAACGTAAAATTATTCATACTTTTATTGTATTATGAAATATGGATGAAACATAAAATTATTCATTCTTTTATTGTAGAAAATTATTCATACTTTTATTGTAGTAATAGATATACATATTATTTATTTTATTAATATCATTATTATTATGATTAATATCAAAAATCAACCTCAAGTATATATAAAAAAATTTCAATTTATAACGTCAATTTTTTATTTTATTTTTCTCGATTGCATCCCAAATTTCACGATTTTGTAAAAATGTATTTAGAATCTTTTTTTTTTGGCCAAAATCTAATTTGAATTTCGATTTGTTCACCAAAATACATGAAACCTACACCAAGATATTCCACATTTTAAATTAAACGAAAACCCCAAATGAATTTTTTGATTTTTATTCGATCCAAGTTCAATTTTGAGCAAAATTAAACAAAAATTTCGACTTTGACCACAAAAGGAGATGAAAATTATATTAGGTTGTAATCTTAGAAAATCGTGAATTTTAGGATAGAATCGAAAAGGGAAAAAAAATTGTGAATTGAAATACTTCAAGTTTGTATTTGAAAATCCTTGTGATTACTATTAAAGTTTCCCAAAGGCATCTCCAGTGAAAAACATTGCAACATGACAATTTTTTGTACTTGAAGATTGGATAGAACAACATTGTAGAGCTTATGAATTCTCTTCAAGTAGACTTCATCTTATTTCTAAGATATGGTCTTATTTTCTACCAATTTTTGTAATTTGATCATTTAAATTACATTGTTATACTAGCATCCTATAAGTTATATTATATCCAAACATTTTAACCACTAAGTTTTATAATATAATTAGAAAACATTTTGTAAGCTCTAAAATATTATAAAATGTAATAAAATCTTTTAATAAATCAAACACCTCCCAAGAAAAGTGATATTCCACTCATTGCTTCACAAATTAAGAAGTCTATCTTTTATTATACATCCAAGACTTGGGGGGATGATAGTTCAAAAATATGTAAAAACACATATTTAAGAAATGGATTTTTAATAATATAACATAATCATTTGAATTACACATATAATTATGTAATGACATACCTCATCAATCTTGATCACATTTGACAACTGTGAATCAAGTTGCAGTAAAGGAAAAGAATGGCGGCTTGATACTTGTGGCGCTATTGGGCTTTAGTGGGCTCTTCATTTGGGCTTTCTGTCTTGGGCTCATAGAGTATTCATCCAATAAAAAGTATTCAATCTCGATTAACATATATTAATCTCTATTAATATATATATATATATATATATATATATATATAATTCGACTACCTAAATCCATCAAAATTCGTTTATATATGTTATATATTTAGACATTTTCAAATATATATTATATACATATAAAAATAACACAAAAATAATATGTATAAAACATTTATGTATATAAAAATATATAAATGTGTAAATATCTGTAAAAATTATAAATATAGATTTGTGATGCTTTCACAAAAGTCTTACATCGAAAATATTTTGCCAAATGGACTTTAATGACCATTTTAGCCTCCAAGTAGGTGAAGTGTAAATATGAGAAAACTTCAAATCTATATTTTAAATTCTTAATTAGGGTCCAATTAAAGGGTTATTAGCCAAGTAATATAAGAGGGATTCTAACTTCCTTTCATGATCTTCATATTAGTCTTCCAAAACTCTTTACTACTTTTATCTTTTGTATTTTCCAACTTCTGGGAAGACTTAATTGTTTTAATTAATCAAGTGATAATAACGATTTGATTCTTCCAACATCGTGATATCTAATCTCATTTTAGTTATTTCTTTCTTCAATACTCATATGTTTTTCATGTATATTGATTACTGCTATATATTTTGGTGGATTTTGCTCATAAAAATGAAATTTAACTACAACAACAACAAGAAAGAGAACACAGAAAAAGAAAAAGAAAAAAAATAAAGGAAAACTTGAATAACAATACTAGTCTTCTTGCATATATAGCAGAATTTTTAAACTCGAAAATCAACAATCCAAAGTCCTATATAAATTCATGAAAATTCTATTCTTCAACAAGATCAATGGTGGTATAATCTCGACGGCTGAGATTCTTTTGTGATATGGCCAACTGCACTTGTGTATGGTCAGATTTTGCTAAGAGAATCTTGACGATCAGATTTCGGAAGAAGAGAAGAAGAAGAAGGAGGATAAGAAAACCTAGTAAACAGAGCTCCACTAAATATGGCAACATTTCAAGGTTGATTGTCAACAAGGATTCATCGATTTCAATATTTACAGAAATAGTGAGTACTAGCTATGTATTCTTATATAATAATTGTTCAAAGTTTTGTGGCCTCATAGTTTGACTTACGACATCGATATAATTTTATAAAACAAAACATATCTAATTTATGTTTGAAGGATTGACCCATTTCATGCACAAAATTATTTTACAAATATTTTATTTTTAATCACAAAAATTTATATGAAAATGAAATTGTGTCATGAATATAAGCTAACAAGTCTCATAAAATAGGTCCATTTGCACAAGACTCTATAATAAAATTGACTCTCATCCATTCAAGAAAAATATTTTAAAAAAAAGTAAAAATCTATTAGCCCCACATGGGTAAATGATCAAATTGGCATCCTCCCTTTTGGAGGAGTTAAAAAATGATATGATGACTCACTCCATTGCTTTCTATTGTAAAATAGATTTTTCTGTATTAGATTCATAGTTGCATTAATTGTAGCTTCCTTGCTAGTAGACGAAACGAATTTGGAGTTGTCTTTCATTTAAATGCATAAAATCTTTGAATATCTTTGCATATATAGGATTGATTGTGTGTATGAAAAGATTTAAGGTAATTATAAAATTCAAATTTATAATGATCGTTTAATTTAAATTGTAAATATTTAATTATCAGTCATGCAGGACGATAATTTAATTTTGTGGGTCACCATTAGAATAATTCCACGCGTTTCCTTGACTGAAATTAAATGCAAAATCTAAACCTTGACAAGAAAAAGTATGCATTAAATATTAGGAGCACACCAAAATCGTTTCAGCAATTTTCTTGGAACAGAGGTTACTCTTAAAATAAAATATAGAAAACTTATAAACTATAATATTTATTTTTGTTATTTTAAATTCTTTCTTTTCAAAATATTATTTCAGATTATTTCTTTAAACCATAATACTTAAGCTTTGTCCATTTTTTATCATCAATATTACGTATTTTAATTTGGTCTTCTAACTATCACCTTTTTTTTTTCAATTTTCATATAATTTACTCATGAAAGCTGGAATTGCTTACATGAATTTATATTGAAAGCATTAAAATATAATAGGAGGTACAATTATTTAAAAAATAATAATAATATATAAGACGCCCACTGCTTAAGAAGGGTGTTGGCTTTTAAAATTAAGAATTTGTTTTCCATCTCCAAATAGCTCATTTATTACACTATTTTTTGTATATTTTCTTAAAGAATGAGTTCTCATTATATTAAAGTTTCTGTTAATTATAACAAATACTATCAATGGCAGGACAATTTATATCAATAGTGTCTTACGTACAAATAAAATATCTCACATTAATTAAATGCCATCAAAAAAATGAGAACAAAACAACATATATTAGCAAGACATTGATCGAAAGTTGAAAATTCCTTCAAATTAATTAAGATTAGATTATATCATATTCTCTAATGATGCATCTAAATATATTTATATGATCTCTAGATATCTTTCAATCTCATTAATTATCAAACCATATATATTCTCTTAATTAGGATAATTATTTTCTACGAAACTATATAAAACCAGACAAGCTGGTAAGACCTGCAATAATATTGGCAGAAATCCTCCAATAACGCAGATGCAATGATTTGTAGAGATGTATTATTTGTATTATTGTGTAATTAGTTTTAGGCCCATGTAATCAACCCAGCAGCTTAGGTCCATGTTGTACCCTAACTATATATGCGTTTCTGCATCAATGAAATTGGGTGAATGCCCCAATTGTAACATGGCCTCAGAGCAGGTTTATTGATCCAACACAGAACGTCTTCTGCTACTCTGATATTCAACCTCCGATTTATCTATCACCATGGGAGATGAAAAATCTTCTTCTTCAACCAAAGGTTCGCCAAACAACGATCCGACTTCGCCGTATTACATACATCCTTCTGATTTGCCTCGACAGATGCACGTCAATGATGAATTGAACGATGGGAACTACGGAATATGGGTGCAAGAGATGGAAAATTTCTTGTTCGCGAAGAACAAGATCTGCTTCGTAGACAGATCAATGAAAGAACCGGAGGACCCGACTGAATTGGCAGCCTGGAAAAGATGTGACGCAATGGTAAAGGGATGGCTTACCACTACAATGGAGAAAAATATTCGATATAGCGTCAGATATGCTAAGACGGCAGCAGTAATTTGGAGCGATCTCAAGGAACGATTCGTAAAAGAAAGTGCCCCTCGAGCCTACGAATTGAAACGTACTTTAAATTTGACTAGACAAGAAAGTCTGTCAATTTCTAAATATTACACCAAATTGAGAAAGTTATGGGATGAAATTGATGAAATAACTCCCATGTCCGATTGTACTTGTGGAGGATCCAAAAAGTTGATGGAGGCAAAGGAGCGTGAAAGGCTTTATGAGTTCCTTATGGGACTGGACAACAGTTTCAATACTGTGAGAACACAAATTCTAACCACAAAGCCCATCATGACAATCAATGCAGCGTATCATTTGGTGGCGGAGGATGAGCAGAACAAGTCGATTACAACTTCACATAAACCCACCATGGAAGCCGCAGCATTTCAGACAGCAGGAAAGACACAAGAACCTGCAGGATCAAAATGTCCAAAGTGTGGGAGGACGGGACATTCGATCGAAAATTGTTTTGAAATCATAGGATACCCAGACTGGTGGCTGGAGCGACAGGCTACGAGAGAAAAGAATGCAGGAACAGGTCGCAGACGGGGACTTGGAGAATCTGGTCGTGGAAATCAAACACACAATTCTAGCAATTCTGGGCGAGGGGCAGATAAGCAGCAAGAGAGGGGGAGACAACCAAGGGTGGCTTTAGCTGAATTGGGACTTTCTGATGAACAATACACTAAGCTGTTAAGTCTTCTCACTCCAGAAAATGAAGGTCCCTCTAATGATTTTGTCACTGCAAATATGGCTGGTAAGAGTTTTTTAAATAAGCCTTGGGTTATCGATTCCGGAGCCACGGAACACATATCTTTCGATAGAAACTTAATGCATGATTTTCGAGCAAATAAGAACAATATACCAGTCAGAATTCTGAATGGCGATATTGTACCTGTACAAGGCGTGGGGTCTGTTCTGTTGAAAAATGGGATGCAGCTGAAAAATGTTCTTTATATACCTGATTTTAAATGCAATTTGTTATCTGTTAGTCGCCTCACGAAGGATTTGAATTGTACTTTCACATTCTCTGCTAATGTTTGCACCATACAGGACTCACACTCGAGGAATCTGATTGGAGCGGGTAAAAGCTGTGATGGTCTATACTGCTTAGAACCTGTTGAAGACTGTAGAGCTGCATTGTCAACTTCTGCAGACACTATGGTTTGGCACAAGAGATTGGGACATGTATCAGAAATCAAGCTCAAGCAGTTAAATTTTTTAGATAAGAATTTTGTTTGCAAAAAGTTTTATTGTGGCTCATGTTTGCGAGCAAAACAATCCAGACTTCCTTTTGGAGACAGTTATATCAAATCCAATGCTTGTTTTGAACTTATACATTGTGATATTTGGGGCGGTTACAAGGTTGCTTCTTTGACTGGGGCACATTATTTTCTGAGTATTGTTGATGACTATAGTCGTGCAATTTGAGTATACTTAATGGTGCAAAAGTCGGATGTTGCAGATTGTTTGATTGCTTTTTACAATATGATTTCCACACAGTTTGGCAAAACCATTAAAAGGATTAGGAGTGATAATGGTGGAGAATTTCAGTCTCATTGTATGCTTAATTTTTATGCAGAGAATGGAATTTTATTAGAGACCTCTTGTGTGTATACTCCTCAACAAAATGGTGTTGTCGAAAGAAAGCACAGGCACATCTTAGAAACAGCACGAGCCCTTAGGTTTCAATCCAACGTACCTCTAAAATTTTAGGATGAATGTGTATTGACTGTTGTATACCTGATTAATAGATTACCATCACATGCTATCGATAACAAAACTCCTTTTGAACTTCTTTTTGGAAGAACCCCTGATTATGCACACCTTCGTGTTTTTGGCTGTCTTGTGTATGCGAAAAATAATAAGAGGGGTTTGGATAAATTTGATGAAAGGGGGAGACCTTGTATTTTTTTGGGATATCCGAATGGGCAAAAAGGGTACCGGGTTTTTGATTTAACGGACAGGAGGCTCTATGTCACACGAGATGTAAGGTTTGTTGAGCATGTTTTTCCTTTCCGTGATGTTGTTGATAACTTTGGCAAAAAGGATACAAGGACTGAGATTGTCCTAACTCTTCAGTCAGATTTTGACCCTATGCTGGGCAACATTGTGGACACGGAAATTGATCTTGAGAGAGGACCACTCTCAACTGAACATAGTGCCTTGCCAGGTCCTACTCCCGCGGATGGAGCACCCAGAGAACGCGGTGTTGGGGATGAGTCTTTGGGCAACGAGATTCCTCATGATGGAGTACGAAGGAGCTCACGAGTTAGAGTCCAGCCGAAACAGTTACAAGAGTTTGCCGTTGGCATCCCTGCTTCTATAGACCATGCACAGCCCGCTGCCAACTCAGTGTCCTCGACGGTACATTCTCTTTCCCTTTTTGTATCTTATGATAAATTCGCACCATCTCACAGGGCTTTTCTAGCGGCCATTACTAACCATGATGCGCCTAAGAATTTTAAAGATGCAGTTAAAAATCCAGAGTGGAGAAGTGCAATGCAAAAGGAAGTGACTGCTTTAGAAGAAAATGGAACATGGACACTTGAGCATCTGCCTCCTGGCAAGCGTGCAATTGATTCGAAATAGGTCTACAAAATTAAGTATAAGCCCAATGGTGAGATTGAACGCTACAAAGCGCGATTGGTCGCGCGAGGTTTCACACAGATTGAGGGGATTGACTTCCACGACACATTTGCTCCTGTAGCAAAGCTGGTTACTGTCCGTACTTTACTTGCAGTGGCAACAAAGAGACAATGGGCTATTCACCAGTTAGACGTGAATAACGCTTTCCTCCATGGAGACCTGACAGAGAAAGTATACATGAAGATACCACAAGGTTTTGCGAAAGAAGGCGATACACGTGTTTGTCGCCTGCGTCACTCCTTATATGGACTCAAGCAAGCTTCGCGTAATTGGCACCATAAGTTCACACAAGCGCTTGTAGGTGTTGGTTTCAGACAATCGCAAGCTGACCATTCTCTTTTCATACTCAAACAGGGCAGTGTCTTTGTTGCCGCTCTCGTCTACGTGGACGACGTGATACTCGTGGGAAACAATGATACTAAAATTCAAGATGTGAAAGATTATCTCGACAGAGCTTTCAGCATTAAAGATCTTGGGCCATTGAAATATTTTCTTGGGATCGAAGTTGCACGTATACCAGATGGGTTAGTGTTGAACCAACAGAAGTATGTGCTCGACATTCTAGAGGAATGCGGATTGCAAGGGTCGCGGCCCAGTGTTGTTCCTATGGAGCAGAATCTGAAGTTGACGAATGATGAGAACGGCCCCAAAGTGGATGCTCCACGATTTCGGCGCCTGGTGGGGCGTTTGCTATATTTACAAGTCACCCGGCCTGACATTGCTTATGCCGTCAATATGCTAAGTCAGTTCTTATCTGAACTGCGGCAAGTGCATCTCGATGCAGCGTTTCGTGTTGTTCGGTATCTGAAAGGTACGATCAGGCAAGGGATTTTCTTTCCAGCAAATGGAGATTTGCAGCTGAGAGCATTTTGTGATGCAGATTGGGGGTCTTGTCTAAGTACTCGTCGGTCGAGAACAGGATATTGCATCACTTTTGGCGAAGCTCCTATCTCGTGGCGGACAAAGAAGCAGTCTGTAATTTCACGTTCGTCAGCAGAGGTGGAATATCGAGCCATGGCATCCACCGTCAGTGAAGTACTTTGGTTTCGCTGGCTTTTGTGCGATCTTGAAGCAAAGCAGGTCGAGTCCACTGCTCTTTATTGTGATAATCAAGCAGCTTTGCACATTACTTCCAATTCGGTGTTTCATGAGCGCACCAAGCACGTTGAAATAGATTGTTATTTTGTTCGGGAACGTGTTGAGAGTAAAGAGATACACCCCATGTTTCTTTCTACCAAAGATCAAATAGCAGATTTGCTCACTAAAGCATTGGGAGCAACCCCGCTTCGACATCTTTTGTCCAAGTTGGGCGTTCGTAATCTTCACGCTCCAACTTGAGGGGGAGTGTAGAGATGTATTATTTGTATTATTGTGTAATTAGTTTTAGGCCCATGTAATCAACCCAGCAGCTTAGGCCCATGTTGTACCCTAACTGTATATGCGTTTCTGCATCAATGAAATTGGGTGAATGCCCCAATTGTAACATGATTTTCAATATTTTAAATGTTGTTGGCTCTCTTCCATAAGTGTCTGCACTCGAACATATTCCTCGATTTAGATCCCACCCAACTGATCAAAAGAAAACAAGAAAACAAAAAATAGGAACATTACAAAAGTACCCTTCTTGCATTACAAAAAATTAACTGAAGATCCAGAAACACCAAGATCAAGGGGTAGTAGCTAGAGTCGCAGTGGCTGAGATTTGTTTGGGAAATGAGGAACTATAATTGGAGCTGACGTGGATGCTTTTCTTGATCTGTTTTCTGCAGAATCTTGATCATCATAATTCGAAGACGAAGAAGACGATGATTGAAAGCAGCTAAGAAACCCTAAACAAAACCCCTTTATAAGTGGTATCATTTGAAGGTTCATCTTCAATAAAAATATTATTTAATCTCTAATTTGAAGATATGATGTGAGACCAATTTATTAAGGATATATGCAACTCTTGTACTTCGGTATATTTATAGATATGAAAAGTGGCTTTTTCTATTATGAGAGAGAGAGAGAGAGAGTGAGTGTGAGTGCTTGTTGAGCAAGAATAAGAAAAAAACACACACACACATGTGTATATATATATATATATATATATATATATATATATATATATATATAATGCAACACTGTTCAATTTCTATGGTGCCACGATTGACTTTGTGGAGACTCAAATTCAAATAAAAAAACGATGCTATCTACAATGTTCTAATGCCTAGTCACACAACACTCATTAACGTTAATATCAATTTACAATATTCATGTGGGATAGAATTTTATATAATTTTATGTAAAATTAATATTGATTATTTTGAATGGATTGATCCATCGTTATTAATTAATATAAATTTTATTTTACATAGGTCTATATATTTTTTAAAATATATATCAAATATGTGTCTTAATTTCTTTTAGAAAAAGAACTTTTTGGGCGTCTAAAAGACATGCTTAATTGGTTTAATAATTATAATAATTATTATCATAATCATTATACTATAATATCTTTTATGATGGTGAAGACTTGGTGAGCAAGAAAGTCTCTGTGAAGTAAACGTACGTAATTCCTTGCTTTTATCAATGAATTGTCACCATATAAATAAATATAGTATATAAGTAAATTCCAATCTCTCTCTGATTTGCTCATCATGATGAGGCCTCCACCTTTGACTGATTTGGTAAAAGCCAAAAACCCTGTAAATTTGATGAATTTAGCAGCTTATCCTCTCATTAATTCATGAATTAGTCTCTTGTACACCGTTACATTGCAAATGCAATTGGATCAATCTGAATTCATTGAAATTCATTTTTTTTTGTGTTAATAAAATATTATATTAGTATGACATTTATATTATATTAGTATGGTTTTTATGTACAAATATCATGACATTTATGTAATTCTGTAACTAAAAAAAAAAAACAAATTTCAATATGATTTGTATCAACATATTTTTATGTGATATTATTCATA
This sequence comes from Scutellaria minor, assembly GCA_954870855.1. Classification (NCBI taxonomy): domain Eukaryota; kingdom Viridiplantae; phylum Streptophyta; class Magnoliopsida; order Lamiales; family Lamiaceae; genus Scutellaria; species Scutellaria minor. The sequence continues at coordinate 12,055,828 of OX940738.1, read as the reverse complement.
CTTTTGTATTTTGGCTGAATCAATGATATATAAGAAGTTAGAGGCTTCATCAGATAATATGGTTATGTTGAAGGCATAAGTTGGAGATAGGCCGAAATGGAGTTACCTATGGATTCATATAAGTGATATCATATAAATGTATGAGTAATATCACATGTATGTTAGATACAAATTTTGCCGATTTTCTTTTTCTTTTGAAGTTACAATATTACATAAAAATTATGACATTTGTACATAAAAATCATTTATATTATACTGATATAACATAAAAGTCGGCACATGAGTTAAAAAATAATAACTCAATATAAAATTTCGAACAGTTTCGGATGGATCCAATTTCACAAATAAGTTAACACAACTACTAGACTTTCTATGTCCATTAAAATGGCTAACAGTCTTTTTTTTCTCTAATAACTTGACCTCTACTACCAGAACAACGTACAACCACTCATGGACGATGTACAACATTCGGTGTCGTAGTGATTACTCTAGCATTAATAAAACTGATTTTCCCCAATGACGTCACTTCTCAAACTTTGCGTTGCCATTCAAAAACTAAATTAAGCATTTAAACATTTTAAATGTTTAATTCCTTATACTTACCTGATTTTTGGTGAATTCTCTAAAACTAAAAATCAAAAAAGTTAAGATTATATTATAACTTTTGAAAAAATTATGATTTTTTTTTTCTTTTTTGTTAAATTCATATTTTAAGATTGAACTACAAATCTTGTCATTGTCCTTGCTAAAACGTTTGGGTCCATGAAAATCCAGGTAGATAATGATCAGAACTGGGCCCAATAGTAACTATTTCCGGCCCAATGCAGCCCATACTCTGAGCTGCTATGATTCATTCTTCAAATGCGTGAAATCTACGAGATGTTGGCGCAACATTCAATTCTCCGAAATTAAGAAAAAAAAAACCCCAAATTCACCGGTGAGAAAATGCCGATGAAGGCGTTGGAAGCAACGTTATCAACATTTGACGCTGTTTTTGAGAAATTCAGTAGTGAAGCGACGAACAACAAGGCTAATCTCATCGTTTTCTTGGCCGACAAAGATCCTTCCACCAACCTCAGTTGGTGCCCTGGTACTCTCACTACTCTTGTAACTGTGTGTGTGTGTGTGTGAGAGAGAGAGAGATTTGGTTTGTAGATTGTTTGAGAATCAGTGGTGGAGTGATTGTTGAATGACAGTTGGCTTGTTAATTGGATAATCCGTGGGAAGATTAATTTGATAAGAATTATGGTGATTTCAAATGAGAGGTGAAAGAAGAGAATTTAGTGGAAATAATTGCCATTTATATGAATTAGTGTTGGTTTTCTTGATTTTATTTTATTTCTATTATCTTCTGATGTTCCAATTTAGTGTTCTATTCAATCAGTTCATTTTAACATGAAAGATGAAATAGAGGAATGAAATGCAATTCATAAAAGGAATCTTGGGTATGAAATACAGGATTAAAGTGTGATACTTGATGTATATAATAGAGAATTTTGTGTGTTCCTATTGGGGCGAAAAGCTCATTGATCGAAGATATGTTCATAGAGTTCAAAATTGTGTCTTTTACATATTTTTCTTCTTATTGATGGTGCCATTTTATCGAAAATTCGGACTAAAAACGTCTGTATTTATCAACTTGCCTCCATCCCAAATGTGCTCTTAAACATAATTTAGTGTTTTAATAATTGTTTTGTGGGTGTGGGGTGTGAAGGAAGTGTCCATTTTCACTCCTAATGCATTGTCGAAATGTGTATTTTAGGGTCCAAATTATGATCTGGTCGGATTTATGTTTTCACTTCATTTTGTCGAAATGAGATAAACATCCGGAAAAACATGCTTTATTTGTTGCCATTTTGACAGTTTTCTGCTTTTCTTGATTTGTTTCAATTAAACCGAATCACTTATATCTCGAAGCTTCAAACTTCTATCGTGCAATATGTCCGTGTGATGTTAGTTTGTTCTTCAAGTTTACATGAAGTTTTGTTGCATAGAGATCTACACTCAATTAATGAGTAATTCATCAAGTTAATGATTTCATTTTGATTCAATGAAAATATCTATTCCAACATATAGGTCACTTGATTGTATATAACCGGATAGGCTCCAACGCTTGTTTGTTAAAAAGGTTGCAGAATAGGCAATTATCTATCTGTCTTCTTCTCTTTCCATATTTGGTGAAGAAATTGTTATCTCCGCATTGGTTTCGTCTCTTTGACTACATATGTACATGGTTTTGTATCTCAGATTGTGTTAGAGCTGAACCAGTGATATACAAGAAGTTAGAGGCTTCATCGGATGATGTGGCTCTGTTGAAGGCATACGTTGGAGATAGGCCGACGTGGAGGAATCCGATGCATCCATGGCGGGTGGACTCGAGGTTCAAGCTCAGAGGGGTTCCGACGTTGATTCGTTGGGAAGATGGTGAGGTAAAAGCTCGTCTTGAAGATAATGAAGCTCATCTTGAAGCCAAGATTGACAACCTTTTGTCTCTGAATTAGATAATAGTGTGTTGCTTTGTGGTTGAGGAAAATGTCTTTAGTAATAAATGACATTTTCTATGAACTAGTCAAATCTGAACCTATATTGTCTATCTTATGAATAAAATTGGTGTATCAATCAAATACATTTTTAGCATTGTCCCTGCGGAGAAAATTGTGATAGATACATAATCCATTGAAAGTGAACTTAAATTAAATTATTACATCCATTAAAATATAAATTGTACAAATTGGTTTGGATTGTGAATAATGAAATAATCTTTTGAATTTTTGTAAATTCTTCAAATTCTTCATGTGTTGAGATCTTGTGAATTTCAACGATGGAATTTGAATAAAGCAAAAATACAATCATTCTATAAATGATTAGGTATCCATTACAATGCAATGTATTCATCACATGATTTTGATATTGGTTATGCAAATTATATGATTTTATGCACCAACGTATATGCTATCACCAACAATGTAAATATTATTGGACTACTTCACAATATTAATCTTCTAAAAACTTGATGCTACATCTCTACCATCAACAAAACTTGGAAAAATAAGTCGAAATATTTTATCTTCAATTCTATTTCTACCTATGGCCGGAATAAAGAGAATAATTATTTAGAATAATTTAAGAACTCAAAAATCTCTTATCCAACCAGACTAAAAGAACATCTATTTCAAGAACACAAGTTAAGCAGAATTTTCCCTAATCTACAAAGCTTTCTGCTGTGAGACAATGCAAAGCCAGTCGATGTACAATCCCACCTGCATTGTTACAAACATTAATTCCGATCGAACACACAATTATTAACACAAGACTTGTGATAGCTGCACGAATAAGCATCACATACCTATTTACACGGAAAAGAAGCCATGCATTTTTAGCTCGCGAATTTTCCCTTGGACAGTTTAGGAGTCACCTTCAAAGTGATATCGCCGTATGGATGGTCTTGATGAGCATCTACAAGTCCAAGAGACTTCAAAACCTGCAAAAGTATCATACATGGAATTCATATTATATTAGATATCTCCAACACAGGCACCATGTTGTGAGTGTGCTTCTTTATATTGAGAATATATACACACTTCACGTATATTGTAGAGTGGCGCTTACCAAAGTCTCATAAAACATTCGTGCACATATTTTTCTGGTTTTGCCTTCTACAATCTTGTTCAAACTCAGCTCTTCAGGTTGTCCACCTGAGTTGCCTGTGATGGGGGTTACTGATTGCCTTTCCAAGTACTGAGCCACAGCCCTGCATACATATCGAACGACATTTCAACATACAAAAGATCCATTTCCAATAACTTATATCAATTGAAGTTTACTTTAGAGGTAGAAGAGGTCTGAGTATCTACCTCGTTCTTGAAGACATCTCAAGGGTTTGTTGGTTCTTTGAGGAGATACCAAATTCTGGTGTTCCTTGGGACCCTGTTCAAAAGCAGGTTAGTATTAGCATCAAGCTTGCTTATGTAAAACACAATCCCGTGACGGATTGAGCTATAACGAAATTTGAAAAATGACATCATGTACATGCAAACTTACTAGCTGGAGAATCATCATCTTGTTCTAGAAACCTGAGCTCCTGCCAAAGGATAGGAATCAGCATATCAAACACATTTGCCATGATATTAATGCCTAAAACTAATGTACTTGAATACATCAAATAATCTCTAGTGAACAAACATGTATAATTGCAAAAGCCAACCAAGATGCCTCAAGTGATCAATGCAACGGATTCCATAGGTTAAATCGTAATTTCTTCACCAAAAACCATTATAGGAAGCTTACAAACCTTCAAATAATCCTGTCACCCTTGGCATTTAGTAGTTTAATTTTCCAATTTTCTTACCCTGTATATAATACGAGGCCAATCTAACTACACAAGTCTATAGTCGATAATTTTGCAAGCAAACGATTAAATGAAGTTGTGACACTGGTGCCACACTAAATAAATAAATAGCTAAGATTGTAAAAAGGCAAAGAATGGAAAGAATATTGTAAAAGGTTTAGTTTTTAACTTCAAAGATATCGCGAGCTAGCATAATGAAACATACCCCAGGAGAAGCCATGAGCTCATGGATATCAAAAAGGTCGTGCTCAGCCTGCATATCCTTGTCATAGAATGCATCTGGGGTTTTTATTTCTGAGTCAAGGTTCCCAGATGCTCCAGTGTCCGCTGTTGGTAATATATCGGTGCCTTCAGTCATTTCCCGATGTTCAGATTGCAATCCCAAATTGGAGTTTTGAGGAGTTAAACATATTCTTTCATTTGGAGAAGGCAAAGTTGGGGAGAGCTCAGAGATAAACCTATCTGGTGAAGCATACTCTTTATTCAGTTGATTTTCAGCCTCGTTATCACTTTCATGCCTAGATAAAGGGGGTTGATGTGTTTCTTCTGTAGTAACCTGATGAGATTTAGCAAAATCTTCCTTATATATGCCCTGCAGATCGGCAGAAGTTCCTGGAGAAGAATATACCCTGAGTCAGAGGAAAAGGCAATCCAAAACTATAATTTAAGTAACAAATGCATGACAAGCACTACTTACCAGTTATAAAGGGCTCAACAAAGAGACCTTCCTTTCTTAATCGTACCCTGTTGTTTTGTTTCCAGATGGCAAGTGAAGATAAAGGACAGTTCCTCTTCGACCGAGAAATACTGCTGGTGTTATGCAGAGCATCTTTCATGTGCCTACATTGCATCTCCTAATATTAGTAGAGCATATAGATACTTCTAACAAGCAGCATAAATTATAAGGCAAGCCATACTTGTTGCTCAGAACAGTGGACTCATCATAAAGCTGCCTTTTTCTGTTCCTCCTAACTCTTGTAGGTGCAACAGGACGAATTGGTTGGTTTTCAATTTCAGCAGGAGGAGATGGTTGGATAAGTAGCATGTCAGTTGACCGGTCAGCTGCAAACAAGAAACATATAAGTAATTAAACGATTCAACATCATGTAGATTGGATAATTGCACCATTGCACTCACCAAAAGGATTTGAAGAATCTAAGTGCCCTAATGAATGTGGTTCTTCCTGATGGTTGGATGGAGAACCAGATCCATCATGAAAAACTGCTTCTTCCATAACTGGGGTTTCCGTTTCTTTGTGTTTAATGATTTGCTCTGCCAGAAATATGTCGGGTTCAGCACGATCAGACAATTTTGTTGAATTGTCGAAATCAAAACCAGGTTGAGGATTGATCATCACTTTTTCTGCACTGTGTAGATCTTTAGGCCTGCTATTATCACCATTTCTATCGTCAGGTCCTTCTTGATCACCAGGAGAAGGATATTCAAAATCAGCATCAGCTGTTTCCAACCCAACTGGAGGAGGAACACTGCAATAACAATGGAATCAAACTATAGCTTACTAAAAACGAGATGAAATTGGTCAACATAAGATAAACCATGCAAACCATACTCTTCCTCCATTGGCGTGGGCCCTGATCCCGAATTGTCTTCTACTAGTGGAGAATTCCTCAAATCATGCTGCAATTGGAGAAAACTTTTTTATTAAATATGAAAACCAATCAAATCATTTCAATGAGAAGGATGTAAAGACGGTTGCACCTCATTAAAAGTGATGACAATATATGGATCTTTGCCAGTCGGAAATTGCTCTGCAACGTAGGAAAGACTTAGAAGATGCAAAACAGAATCATTAAAAGTTAAAGCTATCATATGCGATATCAATACCTGTCAATGTTATGTCATCCTTGCTCTTCAAATGAGAATCCTCACCCCTGAAAATACAAATCATTGAATTCATCTGCATATATATCTTACATCCAAAAAAGAAAAGAAAAAAAAAAAGAAGCTGGATAGTTAAACCAGTGACATACCAGTCCATGTAATAATCATCCAACTCCATGGTATCAAGATTAAATTTTTCTGGCAAAGTGATGGAATGAAGTGGAGCATGAGTGGCATCATTGGGAAGATTGACATTCACATTCGTAAAGACCCTGTTTATTGTGATCCGTATTTCATTGCAGTCTTCATAAAGATAGTCGACTTGTTTTGAATATATCCGCACAACTCCAAGCAAGAGATGCCCCGACATTCTCAGTGCAATAGGAACTTCAGGATACATGATCCGTTCTATAACCAGAGTACCACAAAATTAATAAGCTCTTCAAGAAAACATCCAACACATCTTAATACAGGTTCATGGAAAATAGGAGCAAATACAGAATGACTAGCACCATACAACCAAATTATGATAATTACACAACAATTCAAGAAACAGTGCATTATACACCATACTAAATATTCGATAAAAGAGTCCAATAGACACACATATCAGCCATAACAAACCAGCAAAGAAGTTAAAAAAACTACTAATTTGCCACAACAATACACTAAAGTAATTGGCAATGTCAACACCACCTCTAAATAAGTAAGTCAAAGATGAAAAAACTCCATTCACTAAGTGGAAAAGGAGCAATCTTTACATTTTAATAAAGCCTCTCAACAAAAACAAGAAAAATATATCAACTAAAATTTAGTGCAGCCTCTCAGCACTAGAAAAATTTCAATACCAACAATCTAAAATCCGATAAAAATTACATCTAAACAACAAATAAAGAAAAAAAACGATGTATCAAAATAAAGATCAAAAATTGCCCTCAATCGACAACTACAGATCAAGAATTGGTTTCTTCATCAATATCGAAGCCTGGAAACTAAAACCAACAATTTTTTCTAGAATCCTCATTCCAGAATAAAGAAAACAAGAATGTATACACGGAATACGAACCGGCGGTGTCGTAGACGTTGGTAGAGATGTAGTGAGATTTCTTGAGCTTGTGCTGCAAATGGGCGGCGCACCAAACAGTACCCAAAGGCCCCTTCCTTGCTAAGAACGTGTGCGAGTAGAACATTTTCTCCTTCGATTTCTCTGCGCGTATATATATATATATATATATATATGTGTCTTGTATCTATCTATATGGAGGCGGAGAGTTGAGTCGCGGAGGGGATACTGGCGCGCGCTCTCTCTCTCTCTCTCTCTCTCTCACTATATTATTTCTCTCTCTAAAAATAGAGGATTTGATGGGCGGGAAGGGAAAGAGGCGCGAAATAGAATAAAATTGAGATAATTTCCTCAATTGAGTTTTATAATTGGGTCTGTTTTTATGGGAATTTACGAGACTACCACTCTGATTTATTGCGGCTTCCCACGTACGCTTCTTCTTGCAACGTTGCAGATTGCCGTTGAGCGAACGTGGCTAATTTCCAAGGCCCTGTTTGGGTGAATTTTAATTTTTTTTAACCAGTATTTGGGTTGAAGTTGGGGTGCGTTTGGATTGCGAATTTATGAATTTGAAATTTGTGGATGAAAAACAATCCATTTAAATCGATTAGATTCTGTGTTATACTTATACATGTGTATTTCATTATATAATTTATTAGCTTCAAAATTTTATATATATTTACAAATAATATGTGAAATTGTATTTATGTGAGAGGAAGTTTGTATGAGTCAATCAAAATCTCGACAACTATAATCAACATGATTAATATAGTCAATGTAAGTTAGTATATTAGTCTACATGTTTATAAAAGTATTAGTAACATATATAAATATTTGTTTTATAACTAAAAGAATTAATTTCTAGTAACATTTTAGTCATAAAATGAATACGTTTATAAACTTGTATATAAAATTTATAGAATATTGAATGATATTTATTTGCAACTTTATAAAAGTATTACCACAAGTCAGTAACTCAATTGGTATTTTATCTTTATAATATACAAATTTTAATAATTAGGATTCGAACCTAGACAACACAAGTTTTCTAGTATTTATTATGAGGAAATATCTCATTCTACCATGAAAGTTTTTTTTCATTCCACCATTTGCCATGGAAAATAACAATGGGACTCTTTATACCACAAATTATAATAGTGAGCCCCAAAATGCCACTTTTTTTGTCAAAGTCAATGAGGAATAGTAATTTGAAGTGACAAGTAATATTTATTTATTTTGTGAATTCATGCACATGCACGTGGTATATATAGATAGTTGCAATTATTTTCCATGCATTTATGATTTACTACTACACCAAAGTTTTTGTTTTTTTGTAAGCATTATTGAATTCTCTTTTTACTGTGCATTCATATGAAATTTTCCTGTATATTCACTTTTTACGTCTATATAAGGTTCTTACTCCTAGTTAAAAAATATCACTCAACATTTTGAAGCACAAATTCTCTCTTAAATGTTTGAATTTTAAACGTGGGTTTTGAAGTTTTGAAGAATTGTCATCGAAATAAGAAAGGTATGTTTAAACGTGGGTTATTCTTTTTGGTCTTATAGGGTTAAACGTGAGTTTTAGGGTTGAACGTGGGTTGAACCCTTAAACCCACGTTTAACCCCATTTTTGTAGAATTGAATTGTTAATGTATGTTTAAACGTGTGTTATTCTGTTTGCTACAATATGGTTAAATGTGGGTTTTATAAGGGTTAAACCCACGTTTAACCCTATTTTTCTTGAATTTAATCGTTAATCCACGTTTATCCCTATTTTTATTCGAAGTGTAGGGTTAAGCATGGATTAATCATTGTCTAACGTAATCTGTCATCGAATTTTAGAGTTAAACTTGTGTTTAATCGTTAAATGTGGATTATGTTCATAACCCACGTTTAACCATATATTTTGAAAAAAAATTAGGGTTAAACGTGGGTTATCCACATAACCCACGTTTAACCCTTTATTTCCAAAAAAAATTAGGGTTAAACGTGGGTTATCCACATAACCCACGTTTAACCCTATTTTTCGAAGCAGAATAGGGTTAAACGTGGGTTATCCACATAACCCACGTTTAACCCTATATTTCGAAGCAGAATAGGGTTAAACGTTTGTTATCCACATAACCCACGTTTAACCCTATTTTTCGAAGCAGAATATGGTTAAACGTGGGTTATCCACATAACCCACGTTTAACCCTATTTTTCGAAGCAGAATAGGGTTAAACGTGGGTTATCCACATAACCCACGTTGAACCCTATATTTCGAAGCAGAATAGGGTTAAACGTTTGACCCTATTTTTCTTCGAATTTTATGGTTAAAAGCCACTTCGGTGATTTGTCTTTGAATTTGACATTGAATCGTGTGTTCAACCCTAATCCACATTGAATTCGATTTATTAATGAAATTATATTTTCTAAAATTAGTGGGAATAATTAAGTAGCTTTACTTGTTTGACAGTATATGTTCATTTGACATGTTATTTATTAATGATAGCATAACACTAACAAATTACAATGTTTTTTCTTTTAACAGTACCAAACAAAATATGGTTTTTCAAGTTGTATGTGGGTACGGCGGCTACTGGGAAGGTTTGGAATATACTAACGGTTTTCAAGAGGTCATTGAGCTTCGTGAAATGACATATAATGATTTGTTGGAGTCCATTCATACTAAAGTTGGTGCCGACATGATGCAGTGGGGATACGGTATTCACTCTCTAGTTGAATCTGAATGAAGAGTGAGGAGGATAACAATTAAGAACGGACGATCGTTAGATCGAATATTGTCATTGATCGATGATGTTCTTGTCGTATTTGTCACTCTCAAGAGTATGAATGTTGGATTATCCGATGTGGTCGTGCCTTCGGAAACTCAGAATACAACTCCTGGTCATGGATTTTACTATCCTGAATTTCCAGAACAACGTAACGCGACGGACAATCAATATCAGCAATGTGGAGGAAGTGGTTTAGGGTTTACAACAACATACGAGAATCCGAACTCATATGAGAATACCCAACAAAGATCTTTTTTTCCTTCTGTTCCCGCTGGGCTTCAAAACGATGCGGAATTTCATACCAGATGGGCAATCCCAAATGAAAATGAAAATACATATTTCGGGACTTCTTCGGGTCTCCAGTGGGAACCTCGACCACTAGAGGTTGGGAGTTATGAATGTGGTGGATTAGGCAAACTTGACCTAAACATGCCTCCGACGGACTACGGACGAGATGAGCAGCAGCCACTTAGAGAACATGCAGCAGAGACGAGTGAAAGAAGACGAAAAGAAGAACACGATGACCGAAGTGGTAATTTAGTATTATTCATTATTGAATTTACATATTGAATTTTTTTTTAAGGTTGACGTATTAGTAAACACATACGCATCTGTATGTAGATTCGGACAATGAAGAAGTGGACTTTGGATTAAATGAAGCCGAGCAAAACGAGTTGGATGAAGAGCAACGACAGGAATATGAGGAATTTTGTGCGTACATATTACGCCCAGAATGGGACATCCCAAGTATATGGGAAATCGAGCCACCGAATTCAACTCAAGTTGATACAAATCATCCAGCACCACACAATTTGCAAAAGGGATCCACATTTTGCAGTAAGGCCGAATTGAAGATTGCTGTCGGGCAGTACCATCTTGAAGAACAAGTTGAATGTAAAGTGGAAAAATCGGACAAAAGCAGATTGTTTTTGAAGTGTAGGCACAAAGAATGTCCGTTCGTACTAAATGCAACTGAAAAATATGGTATTTGGAAAATCTCAAAGAGTGTTTTGGAACACACTTGTTCCCATGAGCTGAATAGGGGTTCTCCACGTCGAATGTCCTCTATTTTGATAAGTGAGTATTTCTCGGACAGACTTCGAAATGAGAAATCCAATATAAGGCCGAGGGGGATGATTGAAGAGATGAATCAACGATATGGTTTGAATTTGAGTTATAAGACCGCACTGAGAGCAAAACGTCATGCCATGAAACTCGCATACGGTGATCCGAAGAAATCGTTTTGGCAACTTCCTTCTTACTTACAGGTGTTAAAAGACACTAATCCTGGTTCTTATACAGCCTTGGATACAGATGCAAACGGAAAATTTAAATTTGCATTTTTTGCATTAGCCGCCTCCATTGTTGGTTTTCAGAGCTACTCACGGCCGGTTATTGTGGTGGACGGATGTCACTTAAAAGGGCTGTATAAAGGTATTGGGTTCGTCGCGGTTACTCAGGATGGAAACGATCAAATATTTCCCCTTGCAATTGGCATTGGAAATGTTGAGAATGATGAATCATGGACTTGGTTCCTGAAGAATGTATGTGCTGCATATGGGTGTCCAGATCGATTGCTGATTGTGTCTGATCAACACCAAAGCATTAGTAATGCGATCAAAGAGGAATTTCCCGAAGCCACTCAGGGACTATGTTGTTATCATCTACAACAAAATCTAGCGAGGCATGGATCACACTTGGTGAATCTTTTCAAGAGGGCTGCATACAGTTATGATCGTGAAGAGTTCGTGAGGTACGTAATAGCGACATTCAGTCCAAATCTGTTCACTTCTTCCTGTAAGTACATGTGATGGCCTGTGTTAAAATACAGTAAAATACTTTGACGAGATCTTGTTCTTTCAGGTGCATGTCCAATCTGCAAGTGGCAGAGAATCATCGTGCATTGGATACGTTGGCCAGAGCCAAAAAGGAGAGATGGTCGCGCGTCCATTGTCCTGTTCGAAGATTTAACTTCATGACCTCGAACGCGGCGGAGACATGGAACGCTTGTCTTCTATGGGTGAGGGCGCTCCCAGTCTGTTCGTTTCTTGAGGGAGCACGACGGATAATGGAGAAGTGGTTTTATGAGCGAAGAACCGCCGCAGAAGACCGACAAAACAATCTTACGAAGGCTGCACATGATCGTTTACTCGAAGCCTCAAAACATGGGCGACAAATGCATGTTGATATGCTCGGACGTGCCAAATTCAAGGTGACGGATCGTGCTAAGATGTTTATTGTGGACCTGAATTTATGCCAGTGCTCCTGTTCCATTTTCCAGATGGACTTGATACCCTGCTCCCATGCATGTGCCGCCATAAGGTTAATCTGATACTGTCTCTGATCCTTCCTTATTTCTAAAGACATAATTTGACCTGCAGCCTCTAACATGTGCATACAGCTTTTCAAACCAATCAGTGACGGCATACGTGGCAGATTACTACACAACTAGGGCTCTGAGAGGAATGTGGGCTGGCGAAGTTAACCCGGTTCCAGATGCCCAAGATTGGATCGTCAGCGATGATGTTCGTAAGCGTATTTGTCGAGCTCCGGACAAACATAAGCAAGCCGGCAGACCCCGAAGTAGCCGCATTCTGTCAACAGGTGAGTTCCCTAGTCGAAGAAGGAGCACGGGTATATGTGGTCGTTGCGGTGGTACCGGGCACAACAGTGCTACATGTACAGAACAAATATACGTCAGTCAGGTGGATCGAGACGGCCAGGAGATCGGTGAGGAAGATCCACCACAGGTCAAGACCAGACGCGCCAAGAAATGCTCATTGTGTCGATCGTTGGAGCACACCAAGCGAAAATGCCCTCTGTACAAGGATAATGTTAATGTCCACACCTAGACTAGTTTTAACTACTGTGAGACCCGAGCCCCTCATTACTCTTTGACCTATATAGTACATGCATCCATGCATTTTATGAACCACTACATGTTGGTTATATGAATTAATTAAAGTAAAAAAAAAATCAACTTCTTAATTGCTTTCTTAATTGTTAGGAACAAATTTCTTGATTTAATAGATAGTTACCCTCTTAATCGAATATTCAAAATTTAAGAATAATGGATCATGCATGATTTTATTTTGCTTTTAAATACTTGAATTATTATACGCTCTGACATAATTGGTGTTGAGAAAACCCTATCATAGTTGGTTGAGACTCTAATAATGTTCAAATTCACAATGTAAATTATTTAATTAATAGTATTCATAATTAATTATATAATTTTATATATGTATATATATATATACGTAAGTGCCATGTGTGTTGTGTATATGAAATTAGTTATATATTATAATAATATATATATTTATGTAATAAGTGCGTGCATGCATATGTTATATCCATTCCATTTAATTATACACGTGTATGTTTGCATAAAGGGTTAGTATAACATTAATATTAAAATATATATAAATGCATGTTTTTGAAAATTTGAAAGTACCGTGTATTTATATATATATATAAATATATATGTATGAAGTCAATTTGATAATATTATATAAATATAAGTAATGCACAAATAGGTTGGTAATAAAGGTAGTCACACTAATGACATAGATATCAATAAATAAATAATATAGATAATAAGAAACCTTACCTTAGGAGTTAAACACGTGGTTAGCATATTTGGTGAGATGGTGGACTAGACGGAGGCGGCATGCAAGACTTAGATTAATATATATAAATAAACATGTCAATATAATCGTTTTCAACATCAGTTCAAATTTTGAAACAACCATAAGAATCAACATAAAACATCATCTGCTATCGTGTCCGCGTCAGTCGAATACTTAAATACTTTAAATGCCATGTATCGTCTAATCGCCGGCACGCCTCGACTGAGATAGAGAACAGGCCACCTCTGACTAATGTAACTCTCGAGCATCATCAAACAAAATACACCGCAGGAGTGGTCGTCCTTCTGCTGGTACACCTTTGCTCCCTCAAGGAAAAATAATGGGTACTCAACTGGAGATGGAACTGGTGAAAAACCCGCCGCACTGCGCTTTTCATAAAAACCGAGATACTGCAGCAACGCTGGCACCACACGTCACAGCGGGATCGTCTGTCTAAGGCGCCTCGGTTCCCGACTCTTATCTTTCCTGTAGCTCAGGCTATCCATCAGGATGCAACACCCTTCGTTAAGCTCGATCGCGACGACAACCCAATGTTTATCGACGTTGATGATGGTCAATAGCTGTACAAACAAAATAAGAAAGAGATTAAATACAGAATTACAGAAAGAGATGAAATGTAATGAATTATAGTAATACTTACAGTGTCAACGCCAGCCCACCACGGCTTGATATGTCGCCATTTCGGGTGCTCACCATCGAAGTACGGTCTAAGGATATCGAGCTGCTCATGATCGTAGAACTCCAAGACGTCCTCCTTGTACTTCAGGTGGTCGGCTTCACCCACGTGTGCGCTATCGTGAATCTGCTTGCACTTTTCCTGTAATTATGAATTTCATGACTTGTAAGAACACCGTAAATGAAGAAAACATTTAAATAATAGGACAATTGGTCTCAGGAACATTACAAAGAAGTGTGTGTCCAGTAGCTGGACCTTTCGAACGTCACCGTCCGCTCGCCCGACTTTCAAGAACTTGGGGCTCGTCTGAAGAATCCCCATATACGCATCTAGGGGCTTCAAATGAAATAACAAGCATATATGTATGAGCGAAGACTCATTAAAAAGTATTATACATGTAATTGTAACTATTGCAATGAAATGGTACTTACCTCATACTGGAAGTCCTCGTGCACATTCAACATTCCTCGGAAAAAGTTTGGACCCATCGGAAATCCCACTCCAACATTGAGCCTGAAAGACGAAAAATGAAAAGCATGATTTAAGGCAAGTTGCAAAGAATTTCATAGAAAAATACATCTGTCTAGTAATAGAAAGATTTTGTCGAAACTCACCCTGGTGCTCGATCTCCCATGGCAACGTAAGCATCAAACTCAGCTTCCGCCGCCAGCATCCGTGCATGACTCTCACCTCTGACATACGGGCTCCGAACATATCTACTCGGCTGAATCTGACGGTGTGGTCGGACGTCCGTGATCGGATCTGGCGGATCGTATGAGCCACTAGAACCTGGTGACTGTGTGCCCCGCCCGGCCTCGACGATCAGAGTACGCACGGATCGTGCATCACCAGCAGCTGAAGTCGTCCCTAAATCACCGAATGGTACTGGTGAATGATGCCCCAGGTCGACAGTTGTGCTCGGTATACCGACAGGAGTAGACGTCCACTGTCCCCCCGGCTGTGCCGTCCAATCCCCCCCCTGATATGCCGGGGGCGCTCCCCAGGCCTGCTCCTGAGGCGGGTAGTAGGAATCGTGATACGACGGACCCTGGCGGTAGTACTCTGCCAACTCCGATCTGACAATGCCTGGAATCTCAAGCTCCAGTCGTCGTATCTCATCCCGCATAGAATCCTCCGACTCCTGCATCCTACGCTCAATCATACCCCTCAAACTCCCGGTGATCCTATCCATACCCGTCCTAAACATGTCCTTTATCTCCTGGAAAGCCCCGTCGAAATCATACTGATCTTTCTGGCTCGTGCTCGATGGACCCGGATGCTCAGTGAACGGCGAAGTATGTGACGGATACACTGGTGATAAACGCTGCCCGTACTGCTGTTGCTGATATCCCGACATATCGTCATGACACGTCGGCTGGTCGTACTCGTTCTCGATCGGACTGTGGTGCATATCACGAGAGTTCTGTCGATCAGGCTCAGGAAATGGAGCATCATCTGGTACAGGCAAGGCTGGTACAAATGTCCGCCGAGAACTCGCCGTAGTCGGCCTGGTCGACCGCCGTGCCCGTACCGGTCGTTCGGGTGCCCGCTCTGACGGACCACCCCCCTCAACATCACTTTCCCCTCTGGTGGACGAGACGACATCCATCATCCTCGGACGACCAGTGGCAAACGGAGGCAACTGCACCCCTTCTGAGAGGTCCATGTCGATACGCTGCCAGTAAGGCTGTAGCATCTCCCGAGCAGAAGGAGTGAGAGTCTCAAGGCAAACAAGACCCTAAAATGGAGAGGTACGTCGTTCAATTTCTCAGTAAGCTAAAATTGCAAGCACGTGAAAACTTCATGCGATGTATTCGTGAAATAATTTGCTACAAATATTACATACCTCCACGTCCAGAATAGTCGACACGTCATTCTCAGGTCTCATGGTCGACCACTTCAAAAACCGGGGTATCACGTCGGGTACAGCAGTCAGAAGATATCCCACGCTGCCACAGACGGACGGAATCGCCTCGAAAGCCCATATCTAGAATAATGAAAACATAAGTCATGTTATAACAAAATCGTTGTTAAATA
This sequence comes from Scutellaria minor, assembly GCA_954870855.1. NCBI lineage: Eukaryota > Viridiplantae > Streptophyta > Magnoliopsida > Lamiales > Lamiaceae > Scutellaria > Scutellaria minor. The sequence goes on along the minus strand of OX940738.1, from coordinate 12,039,432 downwards.
TAAACAACAAAAAACAAAAAATTTAGATAATTAATACTAACCATCAGTGCCAACGAGAATCCATAGAAGTGATATGTCGGGGGCCTGCCTCTCACCGGAGCCGGCAAAACAGTAGGCAACTGGTTCATCTTCTCCATTAAGGTAAGATAAGAAATCTTACCCCATGGAAAGCTCTCCCATCGATGATCCTGGTCTACCAAGTCCCAAACCCAAAGTGCGACCGAAGTGGTCCGTGGGTCGACTCCAAGTACAATGCTGTAGAGGAATAGGATCTTGGCTATCTTCATAGTGTCCTCCTCACTCTCCGAGAACTCACTCGCAACGAATCTACACCGAAGCTCCGCCATTTTAATTTTCGGCTGCCGACGACTACAGACTCGCCAAAACACACCTGTCTCATGTGGAACGTGGACTGCTTGGGGTACGAAATCCGAGTCGCCAAAGCTCAGTCCAGTCACCAGGGCGAACTCCCTCCTCGTGAACTTAATAAGACGATGGTCTCCACCAATAGCAAACCATTTCTCGTCCTCAGGTGTGGCAGGGCCCCGCACCTCATGTGACAGAAGGGCATGCATAAATGCCATCGAACTGTCAATCCCGGTTTGCCAGCGGAAAAAATTCCCAAAACAGGTGACTCCAAATTCGGCAACACAGTCATCAGAAATACGCTGCAGGACTTCCTTAATATCCTGCATGACTCCAAGACGTGTATACCTGTTAATGTATGCCGGTCGGCCCTGACACTCCGGACGAACCCAAGCAAGCTGAAATAACGGAAATAATAGTCATATTAATATAATAATTCATTGGAAAGACAAAATTAGTAATCCAAATTGTTGAATCAAAATAAGCTCAAACTTGGAGGATTTAACCCACGTTGAACCCTTTTCTGTTTCAAATTAGAGGGTTAAACGTGGGTTATACCCAAAACCCACGTTTAACCATATAAATCCAACAAAATAGGGTTAAACGTGTGTTTTGGGAATAACCCACGTTTAACCCTATTCTGTTTGGATTTATAGGGTTAAACGTGGGTTATACCCAAAACCCACGTTTAACCCTATAAATCCAACAATATACCAAAACCCACGTTTAACCCTATTCTGTTTGGATTTATAGGGTTAAACGTGGGTTATACCCAAAACCCACGTTGAATCCTATAAATCCAACAATTTAAGGGTTAAACGTGAGTTATACCCAAAACCCACGTTTAACCCTATAAATCCAACAATTTAAGGGTTAAACGTGGGTTTTGGGTATAACCCACGTGTAACCCCATTCTGTTTCGAGTTATAGGGTTAAACGTGAGTTATACCCAAAACCCACGTTTAACCCTTAACTACTCACAAAAAAACAACGTTTAACCCTTAAATTCTCCAAAAAAGCCCACGTGTAACCCTTTAAAGTCCCACAAAACCCCCGTTTAAACATATAACATGCCAAATTAAACACGTTTAAACCTAGGTTTGAACCCTAAGGTGACAAATTAATCCACATAACCTCCGTTTAACACACAATTGTTCATCAGAATAGGGTTACACGTGGGTTATGGGCATAACCCACGTTTAACCCTATAATTTTCACCAGAATAGGGTTAAACGTGGGTTATGCCCATAACCCACGTGTAACCCTATAAATCCAACAGAAACCAACGTTTAACAGCCCCCTTATCGAAATTATACCCCTTTCACCATTCCAAACATGAATTCAAACACATGTCAATACAAACCACCATTAACGATATCAAATTTAGGGTTACACGTGGGTTTCAAACAAATCCTTAAAACCCACGTTTATACTAGAAATTGCATAAATTCTCGATCACAAAGGGGGATTGAGTCACTAACCTCATTTTGCATGTTCGACATCTTCTTGTTATGTATGCTTAATCTCCCAAAAAAATTCAATAACTTCAATTCAAATTGGCATAGGATGTACTGTAATTTTTTTTTTCTACTTCGAAGTGAAAGTGTGATTTTGGCAAGGATGGTGGGGTGAAAACTGTCAGATTCCCTTCCTATTCAAGTTAAGGGTGTGTTTGGAGTGGAGGTTGTTGTGGTGCATTAAATGTGCACAAAATATGTTGATAAGCTCTTACAAAAAAACACACGAAAATAAAGGACAAATATATGGGGGCTAAATAAAATAAAAATTACAAAATATTAATGGTAATTAATCAAAAAGGAAAAAAATGTAATAAATATATATTTTGTGTGTGTGGGGTTCAAAATTCAAAAGGAGCCAAATTAGAGAAAGATACCCTTTGACCATTCAAAACTCACGTTGATTGGAGCCTTGGGAGGTAGTTATGGTGCATTAGATGTAGACAAACAACATTGAACAAATTATAGTGAATAAAAAATGAAAAAAAAAAGGAAAAATGAAACCATAATAAAAAAAATTACACAATATTATTGGTAATTGATCAAAAAGGTAAAAAATGTAATAAATATATTCATGATAATTATTCTAAAATATTTGTAAAAGATAGAACAAATATTAATGATAAGTAATAAAAAACGGGAACAAATCGAAAAAATTTAAACGAAATAAAATATAAATTATAAAATATTGATGGTAATTAATAAGAAAAAAATGAGTAAAATGTAATAAATATAAAAAGGGAAAACCACAAAAAAATATTGACAACAATTATTCAAAAATTGGGTTATGCCCTATAACAAGAAAATAGGGTTAAACGTGTGTTATGGGCATAATAATTCGAAAAATTAGGGTTAAACGTGGGTTCTGTCCAAAACCCACGTTTAACCCTATTTTTTTAAATAATTATAAGGTTAAACGTGGGTTATGTCCAAAACCCACGTTTAACCCTATTTTTTTATAATTATAAGGTTAAACGTGGGTTATGGGCTCGTTTAACCCTATATAATTCGAAAAAATATGGTTAAACGTGTGTTATGGGCATAATAATTCGAAAAATTAGGGTTAAACGTGGGTTATGCCCAAAACCCACGTTTAACCCTATTTTTAAAAATAATTATAAGGTTAAACGTGGGTTCTGTCCAAACCCCATGTTTAACCCTATTTTTTTATAATTATAAGGTTAAACGTGGGTTATGGGCTCGTTTAACCCTATATAATTCGAAAAAATAGGGTTAAACGTGGGTTATGGGCATAACCCACGTTTAATCCTATATACTTCAAAAAAAATAGGGTTAAACGTGGGTTATGGGCAACACCCACGTTTAACCTTATAATTATAAAAAAAAAGGGTTAAATGTGGGTTATGTGCATAACCCACGTTTAACCTTATAATTATTAAAAAATAGGGTTAAACGTGGGTTTTGGACATAACCCACGTTTAACCTTATAATTGTTAAAAAAAATAGAGGGTTAAACGTGACTTCATACACGTTTCCACCCAAATTAGTATGTGACAAAGATTCCATTTGACAGTGATTTGATTGGAGGTTGTTGTGGGTCAATCATTGTCCAAGTCAAAGTCAATGAAATTTGATGGCATTTTAGGGCACACTATTATATTTGATGGCAAAAGGAATCCATATTTTAAATTTTATGGTATAGAAATGCACAATTTTATTTTGTGTGGTAAAATTGGAGACTATAAATATTTATTGTGGTATTTTAGTCCCCGGACCCTATTTATTATCTCACTTATAATTAAGCTAATGTAATACTTTTTTTAAAATGCATTTTAGGACTTTTTTTTTCATTCATATTGTTTAATTTTGCAACTCGATTTGGCTTTACGTTTATGCTTTAGATAATTGCATCATTTTTTCGTCAAAAAACAAAAAAGATAATTGCATTATTTACTTAATAAATATGATCGCATATTATTTAGTATATATTTACTGTAATTAATTGCTCTTTAGGCATCATATTGTCCCAAGTGATTGACATGTCTATAATGAAGAAAAATCATTTTTTATTCAAAAGAAAATGGAAAAAAAAAAAAGGTGATTACCCCCAAGTGATTGACATGTCAATAATGAAGAAAATCATTTTTTATTCAAAAGAAAATGGAAAAAAAAAAAAAAAAAAAAAAGGTGATTACCCATATGAGGAACGGATTCAAAACTTGAAACTAAAAATAAATATATCATTGAATAAAGTGTTTGAAAAACTTGAATATACAACTGATTGTGTTTTGAAAGAAGAATTTGTCCAAGAGAAAAAAAAAAAAAAAAACAAATTGTGAAGAAAATGTTTCGAAAAAATATAAATAAAATTTTGAAAATAAAATTAAATATATTATTGAGTAATGTGTTTGAAAAATTTAAATATACAATTAATTGTGTTTTGAAAGAATAATTTGTCCTCGAGAAAAAAAACAAAAAAAAAAAACAAATTGTGAAGAAATGTTTTGACAAAATATAAATAAATTTCCTATCATTATAGGTAGAGACGGGCCAATTCATAAGCTAATCGGAATCAATAAAAAGTACATTAAAATTATAAATAGATCCCGTCTCGACTAGTTTATTAGGTATTAGGTAGGTCTGTTGTGTGATAGTTTTATGATTCTAATTTATTTTTTTTGTAAAATTTATATTTCAAATGATGTCATACGATAACTAAGTTTTGAAAAAAGTGATAGAGAAATACTAGAATGAAACGTGATAAGCTTGTTTTGCACAAGTATTCTTTTTAAGGCCATTGTATCTATGAATACTCAGAGTTCCGATTGAGTTTGATTTTTTTAAATTTTCTATTACTCATCTTTTAATTTATACATGTTTCTATTTATCATGGATAAATTGTTTCATTTGACATGCTAGAGCAAAATCTACCTAGAGTGATCGAATTGCAAGAAAATTGCCATCGACCCAAGTAATTAAAACATATTTTCAAAATATTCTCCTGACTTAGTTGATTATAAGTAGTTGTTGCAAAATGATTTCCCTCCTTATTTTTTTAAGTGAAACAAATTATGTTCATATGATAAAAGCGTAGTTGGATCAGAATGTTGGAGGGTATATCAACCCAGAAATATCAAAGAAAAAAAAACCTTGAAAAAAATAGCCCACTGAAAAGATCAAATATTGAATTTCAAAGAATAGTAGTTGAATTTCTACCAAAAGTAGCCCAGAAATATAAAAGAAAAAAAACCTTGAAAAAAATAGAGGCTTGAATTTCATGAATATAACAATGAGTACTTTTTTTATTTCATGGTCATGATGATTGAGTTGATTAAAAGATAGATAACTCATTAGGTAAACAATATGCCGAATTTTAGAAGATGAGTAGCTTATTACAGATCTTATATGAACATATTCAACATCATTTTGCCCAAAAATTATCATAATAGTCCCAAAACAAACTGAGCCAAAATTGATATACACAGATGTATAATTTCAGCTACTAACCAAATTGAATAAACTTTCAAGCTTCCACCAATAACTCCTCAATATCTTTTTAAGTAGACACACGTCAACTTATGATTAAATCTTTTCCCTTCTAAATTTAAGTTAATCTCAACCATACATTTGTCTCTTAATTATTTACTTATTAATTTTTATAATTATTCTAATTAACTTTTCATTAAAATGAAAACTCGTCTTTCATAAACAACCTCTCTCTCATTTATTATATTTTAGTAATGATAATAATTGAAAATTAAAATAGAATAGATACATACATCAATAAAATATAATACATTTAAATATACTTAAGTTTATTTTATATCAAATAATGCTAAATAAAAAAATAACTATAAATTATTCATTTTCAATCAATCTTTAATTAATATTAACTTATTTATTTAGGTTGAAATAAAAAATTATTATTATTATTATTTTATTCATTAATATCATCGCATTTATTATATATAAAGGAAGAATTCTTGAAACATATAAAATTAAGGAAGATCAAATTTTCAATGCACTCACGATTTTATCTCAAGTGTATAAATACAATATTAATTTTAAATCCGTATAGTGAAATTTCATATATATAATCATAAAAGATAGAAAAATATATTCATACGTATCATGGATAAGATAATTATGTATATAAATTGATATTAAAAATATCTTTCCGGCCAAGTGATTATAAACATATTTTTTTAAGAAAAAATTATTATTAGTAAATTAAAAAAAAATTTGTTGCTAATTTAAATACATAAAATAAAATACTAATAAAAAATATGATGCTATTTTATGTTAATACATATTTATAAATAAATAAATAAACTCTATATATATTGTATTTTATGTCTTATTATGATATGGATATCGATTTTAATTAATATAATTTTAACATAACATATAATTAAAGTATTTGTATTACAAACTCAGCTATAAAAGATCTTAAAAATCATCAATAAAATATTAAAATACCATTCCGCATTCGCTAAAATGGATTCTTGATTACCATGAGATTTCCTCTATATAAATCACAATCATTCTCCAAATTACTAATCTATTAATTATATATATTTTTATTTTTATTCTTTAAAAATATTTATTTTAATAAATCCCGTGTATTACACGGCTGTATACTAGTTTACTATAATTAATTACTCTGTAAGCACATGTCTATAATGAAGAACAACTTTTTTCATGTCAAAAGAAAATGGAAAAAGAAAAGGTGGATGATTTTCTGTAATTCAAAACTCGAAACTAAAATAAATGTACAGAACAAAATGTTTTGAAAAACTTAAACTTAATGATTTGAATTTGTTGTTTAGAAAGACACCCTGAATTGCAGCTCACTGGTTGAGTTCTACGCCTTATTCACTCGGATTTTCTGTCCTTCAAGCACCTGCAAACAACAATGAAATGAGTTGATGGATTACACATTCATTAAACTATGATGAGTGCTTCGACATCATACCGCGTTATTAAGAGAAGATATGGCAGCTTCGACATCCTCTTCCGAAGAAAACGTAACAAAGCCATAGCCACTTGATTTCGAGGTCCCTGGAACTCTCGACACCTTTGCACTTAGAACCTTCCCCTTTTCCGAGAAGAAGGTTTTGAGCATGTCTGTATCGACAGTCTTTGCAAGATTGCCGACATAAACCTTGTAGGGGCTGTCCACAAATGGAGACTCTTCGCCTTGCACAGGTAACGAATCCAATGTCTGCAATGGCTTCTCCGTTATGTTCACTTTCACTTCACGTCCTCCGATTTCCTAATGGCAGATAAGGAAACCTAGAATACATCAATCACTCATCTCATCATCTCACTTTCTTTTTTCGTTTAATATGATTTTAACTTACAGTTCCGTTTAGCTTCTCAACAGCAGCATTTGCATCCTCGACAGTCTTCATCGTTACAAATGCAAACCTCCTACTCCTCCCGGAATACTTATCATACATTACCTATGTGAACAAAGTACACACATTATGAAAAACTTATTCTAGTGAAACTTCACTAGCTTTATGAAGTCATGAAACGGGGGATCTTTATCCGTTCGGTTATATCTGTAGAGAGTTTCGGATTGTTTACTAAGCTGCTCGTGCAATTTGATCGAAATATATCTATCTATTAAACACGTACAAATTTTGCAGGAATATAGTGATGAATGAGAATGTAGTGAGCATACAATGATTTTTCATAAACAAACTAATCTATACAGCATTCATCTTTAACAAGAAATTAATCATTCGTTGGTTAGGCACTTAGGGCATCCATTCTTTCAATTCTTTCATCATAAAACTGTAAATAAACCCTAATTTTAAACAAAGAAAAAAAAACCCCAATTCACAAATTGAGAATTTTAAACACAACAATGAACTAAAGTAACATTGAACTTCTAATTCGCTTAACTCCGAACACTTTCATGAATCATTGATAAACCAGTAAAGTGAGAGAGAGAGAGAGAGAGAGAGAGAGAGAGAGAGAGAGACCTCGGCCTTCTCGACAGGGCCGTGTTCTTCAACGATTTTCTGGAGCTCATCATTGGTGACAGTTCTCGGAATGTTGCCCACGTATAATCTTCTGGCAGACACAGATGAGGGGTCCACCGTAGCTACAGATGAGTCCTCTGCAACTGCATTGAATCTTCTGTGAGTAAATTTAAGAGAGATTAACTGCGGTTTCAGGGGCTGAAAGCTTAGTTTAGGGAGATGGATTTTGAATGGTTTTGCGGAATCTTGAAGGAAATTCGGAGAAATGAGAAACGAAGATGAAGAAGAAAACGTCGCCATTTGTTGTTGAAGAGCAAGCTTGGATATGGAGGTTTAGGGGTTGAGAGTGAGAAATGAGAATGTAGAGATAGAACGCTCTCACTGGTTTATCTCTGGATTTTCCTTTTTCTTTTTTTCCTTAAAACTATTTGTCTCTGGATTTATCCGTTTTGGATGTGTATTTTCTTTTGTAATTTATTTTATTTTTTGTATTAGAAGAGGTCTCGTTGTTTGTTATGCATGAGTTTTTTTCTTTCAACCTTTTTATTTTAATAAGAAAATTATTATCTTATCTCAAAAAGAAATATAATTAACTAATAGTTAGGTATCTATTATATAATTTCCCAAATGACTGTAAGAAAATTTAATTTTTTTCACTTATCTTCTTCTTTTCTCTAAGTTATAGTTTAATCTTTTTGTTTTTCTTTAATAAACCAAAATTTAAATTTTCAGTTATTAAAATGTAGAATCTAACTTTAGTTTGTTGAAAAAACAATGAAAAAGCTGTAATTTATTTCATCACCCATATTTTCAATAAGACTAAATCCATTTTTTGATTTCACTAATTTTCAATTATTTGAAGAGTTTTTCTGATTATTATTTACACAATATAACAACATTTTTGAAGTAAATGCCAGTAAATAGAGATGTGAATGGTCACTAATGACCATTAACCTTCTTAAAATTAAGATTAACTAGCATTTCTCCAGTGGATTGTCATATTTATTAGTGGATTCTACTATTATATCAAAAATTTATTTATTATAAATAACGTTAATTTTATTATTTATAAATTTATTAGACTATTGTTTAAAAGTAAGTACTTATTAGTTAATTTCATTTGCCCAAAATAATACAATGCAATTATTGAGTAGTTGACAATAAAATATTTGTTTATATTTCTCATTGCATATAAGATGTCGATTATTTAATATAATATTTTTTTACGATTATAAAGTACTCAATATTGAATTCAACTGTTTTCACCTTATAGAGTATATTAAAGCTTACAAGCTTATAAGCTGAGAATATTATAGAGTAAACTGAAGACGAGCTTTCTTTAACCACTATTGATAAATAACAAGCTACATGATTGCAAAGATTAAGACACCATCTCAATACCAAACATCAAACTGAGAATCGAATCGAATCAAATCAACAACACATGATTCTGTTTATTACAAGGTTCTATACATCCCAAGATTACCAAGATTACAAAAGAAGAAAATCAGTAGAAAAAAACAATGAAAACCATCATAAGATCCATCAAAGCATGCTATCAGTTCTAGCAGTCAATCTCCTGAAGAAGTTACTAGGAACAGAAGGCAACTTGCTCCTAAACCTAGGATGCCTCAAAACATACAATCCCCCTGCAAGAATCACCACCCGAATCGGCGTAACATAGAGAACAACAGCAGCACAAAGACAGAACACAACAAACAAGCTAGTTGCTCTAGGATCCCTCCAGCTAAGCAAGGACTGAAGCCTCTCACCTTGCGTCGCCACGTCACCCACCACCGTCTGTATCCTCCCTGCAACGCTCCGCAGACGATCATACCTCATTCTTACCACATCATGCTGCTTCGTACTTGGGAAGGTGTCGAACTCCTCATCGAGCTCGTCTGGCCCCACTGCCTCTGCCCATGAGAGCTTGATGTCCATGTGTGGAGGTTGCCTTGCTCTTAGCCTGTAGTTCCATAGGCCAATGAGAAACGCATAGAGAAAGCCCGTTGGAAGGATCAATTCGGGGCACCAGATGAGGATCAGATACAGAATGTGGACTAGGATTGTGGTCATGGGGTTGTTCCACTTGCAGACATCTTCAAACCATCTGTTGATGGAGATGACACATGTTAGTAGTGACATTATTCGGAAGAAGTTGGCCTTGCTTCGTCTCATGCTCCACACATGTGAGTCGACGTCTAGCATGTACTCAACCACCTCCTTTCTCAGAGGTGGCTCTGCCCTGGCTAGCCTGGTGGCTACTATGTTCATGGCTTGGTACCTTAGGTTCTCTACTTGGTTCACTGTGAATGGGTTCAGATAGTGCATTTTGGGGAGTAGAGATTGTGTGTATATGTGTAGCATTTGTGATGATGAAATGGTGGTGAATCTGATAGCTAATTGGAGCTCTCCCATTTTCTTGACACCTGATGGATGGAGGACAAGGAGAGGGTAGGAGTTCGTGTAGATTTTGTGGGCTTCGAGAGTCGATAGTCTTATACGTACCTTCCCAATTCTTGCATCTTTTGAAGGGCCAGGATTAGGCCCTCCTAAGTGGGAGTTGTCAAAGACTCCGAGTGTGATCACAGTGCACGGATCGTAGACTTCCCACGTGTACTGCTCGTTCCATTTGGGGGTAAAGCTGTCCAAGATTGTCCTCGTTCGGACCCATTTTTGGCCGTATTTGGACACACAGTAAGCATCAGTGGAGCCTCTGCCATCTTTCATCTTCATTGGGAGAAGCCCTTTTGCTCCTAGTATGCCAACTTCAAGAATCCCAACTGGTGGCTTCCATAGCTGCTTGGCTGTGGGGCGTTGATCGCTTATGTACATTGTCGACTCATCAAGAACGTGGTAGCCCCCTTCAAGGCACACTCTGAGGTGTATTCTGCTTGAGAATTTGAGGCCTTCTGTGACCCCAAAATTGGATCTTTCTAGGTTGAACCATCTTGAATGGACCGGCCTGTGGTCCAGCCTCTTGTCGAAGAGAGTGAGGGGCAGGCTTATTGATCCCAAAACGTCGTCTTTTGAGTGGTGGATTTGATCCTCTACAGCCACCATAAGGTGCTCCTCAAATGGCTCTGCTACTACAAAGACTAAATCTTGATTCCACATTGGATTAGCTGTTCTGGTGGGGCAAATCCCAGTTCTTAGTACTTGGCTCCCCAATTGGACTTTGACTGAGACTTGTGGCAATCTGCTTGGATCCTTTGAGATCATGTCTTGAGCTTCAATCACATTCACTCTTAAGTACCAAAGCTTGGGTGAAACATAGACCTTTGACCTTATGTTGAAAACCCCATCTCCATAAACAGAAGCTGCATCTGAATGCCATGCTTCTGTGAATGCTTCATCTGCTTGTGTTCCCATCCACACAGCAGCCATGATCTCCCCTCTCCTGGCCTTTCCCTCACCTCGTCTGTCCTCCATTCTGTACCACTGTGGGGCCAGAGGGCTGTCCGGTGGGACCCTCGTGGGGACCTCGTTCAAGTCGAAGATCACTCTGCCAAGAAACTCATCCCTCCCCACCATCTCCTTTTCCTTGATGAAAACTTCAAGAAACGATGATTGGATCCGTTCTTTGGAGAAGGCGAACACTTGGTTCCATTCTGGATTAGTCGAATGCCTCGTCCTGCCTTTGTAGTTGCCGAGTTTCACTTCCACATAAGCATCAGAGCTGCCATTGATGGAGCTTGTGGGAAGCTCCTTGGCCTTGACCACTCTTACATAGAGATAGTACATCTGCTCAACGAGGTCTAACGTGTTCGCCATTCTTTCACCGTAGCCTCGTCCATTAGGCCACTGATTGCCTAGGTGGAGATCAGCTTCTTTCACCTCATAATCATGGCTAGAATGAGCTTGAAAGTTGGCTTGATCATGGTGATTCTGCATTGCCTCAGATTGATGAGAAAGATGAGGTTTTGAAAGATAGATTTTGAGGCCAATTTCACCTCTGACAAGGGAAAAAAGGGACTTGTTTTCTAGTGGGAAAGACTGGTATACTTCACCACCTTTTGCAACGAGATTCGAGCAAGAAATTGTGACTCGACCAAGAAAGGTTCTACCTAAAACAGGCCTCCTTTCATGGTACACGGAGACCTCAATAGAATGGTGAAGATGGCTTTTGGATTGATCAAAATCAAAGACAAGTGTGTGGTTCCAAATGGGGTTGAGGTTTTTCGGGATGGTTTTCGTTCGAGATAGCTGGTTTTGGAACTCAACTTCTACATATGGACTTGAAGATCCTGCACCATCTTTAGGCATGAGATCATGTGCATCAATGACTTGTACCACCAGCTTCATGCTGCTTTTCTGTTAGACAAGAAATCTCAAATTCCATTGACAAAGAAAGGAGTTTATGGTGTAAAAGGTGATTGTTTAATGTATAAAATGTCGTGTCCATCTCTCTTTCATGACTATTGTGGCTTTGATGTTTTGAAGAAAAGAATGGTTTGTTGAAGAAGCTGCAAATGAAGGAAATGGAGGGAAGGTATTTTTTTTCTTTGGATTTGGCTTTTCTTGAAAAAATATAATGTACTAATTTTAAAAGATTTTTTTTTTTCAAAATATGAATTATCTACTTAGATTCTATGGGGAATTTATTTTTTTGGAAACATTCTATACTTCTGAATGGAGCAATGCCAATGAGGGTAAAAGCAGTATGAAAGATGGGGTGATTAAATTTATTTTCAAGTTTATAAGCTTTATTCCTTTCTTAATCTCTTTCTAATTTATCTCTTTGAATCCCTTTTTAGTTACTAATCATCATTTGTTTGACAGATCCTAAAAAATCAGCCCACCTGTGACATAAACTCAAAACCTAAACAATATAACAGTTCAAAAGTATTTTTAAAATTTAGAAAATTAAGTAAAACAATTAAAGTAACAAGAACTCATGTTTTAATTATAATATAACCGGTATTTAAACACTAGATAACGATCAAGCGTCTGACGAGCACTTAGTGAATTTAGAAACTCTGCACACAAGAAAAAGATTAACATGGCATATTGTTTCCCGAATTATATATTATAAAAATATAAAATTTCAAAGTAATTATGGAAATTTATTAATTAGTAAAAGTTGTATTCATTCGCTTGTAGGCTTGTAGCAGAGAGAGAGAGAGCGATTATATAGCATTTAAAAATAATTGTCTTATAATTATAAATATGTAGATAATATTTTATTAATTTTATATTTTTAACAATTCAAAATTCTAATAGACTATGTAGATAAAAATATTACAAAAACATATGTTTGGATGTCGAGTAAATACAAACGACTGAAACGAGTCACTTGACCAATAATAGCATAACAACAAGACTATAAATCAGAAGTCTTATAAACCACATAACTAAAATAATTGATAAATAAAATACTATATATCTAAGAGGTAAAAAAACTAAAAAAAAGATATTTTCATTTCTTTTTGTTCACCACTGAAAGTTGTCGAGCAAACTGCAAATATAAATCAACTTAGTTACTCATATTATAGAACTATTTTGCTTAAAATAGTTCAAGCTTTAAGTTTTAACAATCGTTTCATTGACTCAAGCATATAAAACAATTATATCTAAATTCTTCCATACACTTTTTTTTTTTTTTTTTAATAGTTAAATAAATTTCAAATTTGCCTCATGAAATGTAATTCAAAAAACCCTTTTATTCAAGTTTTTGTGTTGCAAAATTCATAAAGAGTCGCAAAATGACAATAATGTTTTGTAAAATAATTATATCTGTGGCCAAAAAAGAAAAACACACATCCACGAAAACCACGGGTCAAACCATAAACGGGTCGGGTCGGATCAAAAAATATGGGTAGAAACCCTACTCCATTTTCAAGCTAACCTAGTCCCCTGCTAAAACCTCCAAGAACAATATACCTTCGCTCTCCATTTCCACTCTAATTAACCTTTTCTAATAATTAGGGTTTCTCCAGGATTTTACTCAGCGCCCAATTCCCTTAACATCTCTTTCCTGTTTAAACAATACCAGAATCGATCAATAATGAGGTCCCATAGCCTCCTGCTCGCCCGCCATTCTCTCTCCTCCTTTCTTCTCCATAATTCCTCTTCATCTGTATGTTTGCACTCTCTCTCTTCAGTACTTTGTGTGTTATAGATTTAGCTGTTATGGTTATAATATGGATTCTTATCGGTGTTATTGTAAATGGTTTCAGTTATGTGATTCGTTGTTGAATAAGGGCTGCAGGAGTTTCAGCACCGCACTGTGCAATCAATCCAGGGTTCTTTTTAATTCCAATTTAGGTAATGGTGCCTGAATTATAAAGGTGGAATATTTTACCTTTTGGATTGAATTGTGTGAATCTGATGCTTCTTCTTTTGATGAGGTACAGTGGGCAACGAGAAACATTGGTTGAAGGTAGGATTGATCAATACAAATTTGGGTGCAGCAAGGTTAATTCATAGCACTGGTAATTATTTACTCTGTCCTGGGCTTTGCAACTGTCTTTGTATGTAAAACTTGCAATTCATTGTGATGACATATGGTAAATAAGCATTGCAAGCTGAGTCCCCTGTTTATTTAAACCCATGTTATTTTTTGAAAAGGAAACTATTTATGGTAGTTCTTTTTGCATTTGTGCATATATTTAAGTCATTGTCAAAGTGTTATATGCTCAATTATTCTCTCTCTTTACTTTTGGTTTTTTGGCCTTTCTTGGTTAGCTCAATTGTCTAGAGATTACTATGAAGTACTGGGTGTCGGTAACAATGCAACTGCTTCAGAAATCAAGAAAGCTTATTATGGGGTACTGTCTTATTGCTTTTCTTCAAAGCCCTAGAATAATAATATCTAAGTGCTCTGAAGTCATTTTCACTTGTTATATGACTATGGTTTCCTTGATTCTGCAGCTTGCGAAGAAGTTACATCCAGACACAAATAAAGATGATCCAGAAGCTGAAAAGAAATTCCAGGAAGTTCAAAAGGCATATGAGGTGTGATTTGATAGTCTTGGGTTTCCTATAGTAGAACTTCCTCAGATATGTATCTCCGTTGTTTTAATATGTTTTTTTTGTTACATCATTGTAGGTCTTGAAAGATGAAGAGAAAAGACAGCAGTATGACCAGGTCTTGAGCACATTTATTATATACATATATGGCTTACTTCTATCACTGTGGAAATATAGTTCTATGAGTGAGTTATAAGTTTTGGGTGCACTTGTGCCTTTGGATTATGGGGGTAAAGGGGACTTTTAGTTCAAATTTATAATACTGTACTGATAGTGTACACATGTCTGACATGTTGCAGTGTTTATTCCTTCATTTTCTACTGTGTATATAAACTTCTCTAGTTTGAAAAATGTAAGCGAAATGCTCCATATATAACTTCAAGTTCTGTTTATTGTTGTAAGAGCAATTTTACTTAACATTTTGAGACATTTAAAACAAATAGCATTATATCTGCAACTTCAGACTTTAATCTGAAAGATTGTTGGAAATAAATATAACCTCAAACATATTTGAAAGTGCCCAGTGACATTTTTGGAGGGAAATTAATGGTATATGATTTGTACAGACTAGTTATGTGCATTTTGGTGAAATTTATTTTGTTTTACTTGTTTCTTTTGGTTTTGTGTAGACATCATAGTTTTTTTCTTTCTAGGTCTAACTGTTGAAATTTCTACCTTCACAGATTGGACATGAAGCTTTTGAAAGTGGTGGTGCTGGTGGAGCTGGGTTTGATCCTTTTGGAGGAGCTGGGTTTAACCCTTTCCAGGACATATTTAAAAATGCTGATGTAAGTCTTCGATGTGGTTATCTCTATCTTTTCTGATATGATTTCAGTTTTTTCTCAATCGACTTAAACTCCTTGTTCTTTGATGGTGTTGATAGTTGGGGTTGATTGCTTGAATATTGATGGTGTGGTTGAATGAGTGCCCTTCTATTGATTACTTATGAGGGACATGTGCTTCAAAATTGATTGATTTGTTCCATTGAATTGTGAAATAAGAATATCTTATATAGTTTTTAAAGTTTTCCGATGAGTCCATGCAATAATCTTAAAGTAGCTGTCTTTAGAATAGTGTAATGATTGCAAGGGACTGTAGTTGAAATGAAGAGGATTTGATTAAATAGAGATATATTCTTAACCTAGTCTAGAAATGGTTCATCTTCAAATCTTTGTTTGCAAATACAGCTGTAAATGAACCAAGCAGCTTGAGCTACTGAAATCTCGTCTTGAGAATAAGCTCATTTGAGATCGATTTTAACGCTAAGAACCTAGCTTGTGCCCAATTTTTAAGTTCAAGAATCTTATTGAGTCGAGCTTGAGCTTCATAGTATTTAGCTCATTAGCTCGTGAACCTACTCATTTGTATACTGAGAGATTGTTCACAAGCTCAACCTCAACAAGTTTAAATGCTCACGAGCTCGAGATCAGGCTCAGCTTGCTTGTTGAGTTTTCATGCATGTTCGTTTACTGTATAAGAATGCATGACTTAATTAAATAGCATGATAGTAAATAAAATAAGAATCCAGATTCATAATCATAAAATTTGGCAATCAAACAACCTAATCTTACGATTTATGAAACATTTGGAATATGAGATACTTGAAATAATAAATTTGCTAAATTTGAATTATATAACAACAGTGAGATTACAAATAGAAAATAAAAAAACTTAGATTAGTTAAGATAAAACACAATTCTATATAAGATGATAAAATGTAAAAGTCAACTATAAATTTCCTGTACCAATCATACTTTAGATGATACATAAGTAATAATAAACTTAGTATAAAAAAAATTAATAATATAATATAGATTTATGATTTAGAATAAATAAATAAAAGTTTAACACCAACTTAATAAATTACAAGTAAGATTAAAGAAGAATAAATTTATATTGAAACCATTTGTATGATTGAATAGTTTTCACTTTAAAATCTAAGAATATAAAAATTAAGTGTGTTCAATGATCCTGAGTTTGAGCTCGAAGTCAAGCTCAATTATATGCATAATAAGCTCAAGCTCAATTCCCATTACATGCTTAATGAGCCAAGCTCGTACTGGACTCGTTTTATATGATTAACTAGCCATTTATGGAATGAGCTCAAACCGCTCGCGAGCTTAATAATTTTAAACGAGTTGAGCTTGAGCCTTTAATCGTTAGCTTAGTTTGATTTGATTACAACTGAATTTGCAAATGTGGCAGTACTGACACACAGCTATTGAAATTTGGATGCTTCTCAACTAAGTCAGAAAGTGGTGCATAGTGGCATTGAACTCAGTATCAAATACTTGTATGAATTGTACAGTTCACCAGAAACTGGAGTCTATTCCAAATCTTATTAAGTTTTATTGGTGTATTCTTATCATTTTCTCACTGTTTTTTATAACTTTCAGATGTTTCAAGATATATTATTTACCCTTTTCTTGTGCATTGTTTTTGCTCTGGAGATCAGATTTTCAACATTTTCAATAGGGACATGGGTGGCGAAGATGTTAAGGTTAAGATTTACATTTAAGATATATGTTATGAAGTTAGTGGATTATAATGACTTCTCACAAGTATCACACATTTACTGCAGGTTTCAGTTGAACTTTCTTTTATGGAAGCTGTCCAGGGTTGCACCAAAACATTGTCAATCCTGACTGATCTGGCTTGTGATACTTGTGGTATTGTAAAATGTTTTTCTTTTGAATTAACATCAAGCCAAGTTTACAAGTCTTCCAAATTCATTAATTTATAATGTATGTATTATCATATGTTACTTGATTTAGTGATTTTACACGCATTGATTGCCCAGTTTATTACATACTATTCTTCCACAGTATTCTCATTGTTGGTTATTTTGATAGGTGGAACTGGTGTTCCTCCTGGGACCAGGCCTGAAACCTGTAAACGCTGTAAAGGTTCTGGCATGGTGAGTACCTTTAAATCTCTTCTAAACTAGCTTTGGCTGATAAGTGGGGTAGCTCCTTGTCATATTGATGAATCAATACTGATTCTTGGTTTGTCTTTGCAGACTATGTCACAGAATGGACCATTCACACTTCAATCTACCTGTCCGAATTGTGGAGGAGCTGGAAAAATTGTCAAGGTATGTCAGTATCTGCTATCGTTTGTGGAATATCTTTCATGTAGATGATGATATTATCTGTACATAGTATGTAGATTACCTACTGCATATGTGATGGTCTAGAAACGAAGTAAAGGACATTGGGTGTTGGGCACATATTTTTCAAGCTATAATATCAACTCCATGGGTTCATCTCCCGTTCTATGTTTTCCTTTGGCATGTGATGGTCTAAATATGCATTTTTTTGTGATATGGATATGATTGCAAACTTAAGTATATTTTGTAATAGCTGATTAACCCTCGTGGTGGTCTAATGCTTGAAGGACAAATTAGTTTGAGAAGTTCTTGGAGACAACTGATCTTGAAGTATTTTTTGTGTTGCAGTTTTTCCCATGCAGTCCATAACAGCTTGCTTTTAGAATTGGTTTTCCAAAATATTCTTCCATAAACTATCGGTTAACCAAACAAGATAGTGTGTATCAACCAAACATGATTGGGAGATATGAGCTGTATAGCTGAACTTGCATAGTTGGATAAAGGCTTAGTTTGTAGTTGTTGTTGTTGTATTGGTTATGAAATCAGTAAACTAATAAAACAAGTTATTTCTCATTTGTAACAGAACTTCTGCAAGTCTTGCAAGGGTAGGCGGGTAACTAGAGGCTCGAAGACAGTAAAGTTAAATGTCATGGCAGGTAAAATTTTATAGAACTTGTATCATTTGTGCTTGTTGATTTTGTTTTATTTTGTTGATAATCAATTTACTTCAGTAGTTGCTGGAAATTTTGACATAAATCATTTGGATATTTCAATATTAAACAGAAATTTTGGATGAAATGGCCTTATCTCGAGTTTCCTGTTAAAATTATTTTGATATAGTTCTTTGTGTATAAGTTGCGGAGGGTATTGTGTTTGGAACTTAATCCATGTAGGCAAATTCCTAATTTCCAATTATCCTTGAAATTATCAAGTCTTGGAGGTGATTGGTTGCTTTTAGGTTTCGGTGTAGTTTTGGGTTATCAAAGTGTGGTTCTGCATATTTATATGCTTCACTTTTCTTTGTGAGGTTCTGTGATTATGGTACGGTATCTTGATTCTGCATGTGCAGGGGTGGACAACGATGAGACTATTAAGATTCCCAGAAGTGGTGGAGCAGATCCTGATGGAAATCACCCTGGAGATCTTTATGTTATGATCAAGGTTTGCTTGATTAGATTCATTACCACCTCTATAATGTTGTTTTGTTTCTTTTTTCTTTTTTTGAATGTGGTTTGTACTTATATGCTCATGAGTCATGATTGTGCTGGATGTATTTTACAGGTCAGAGAAGACCCTGTGTTCCGTAGAGAAGGTGCTGACATCCATGTTGATGCAGTATTGAGCATCTCTCAGGTAATACATATGAAGTAATGATACGTGACACTTCACTGATAAGATAACAAGAAGCCTTATGCGCAGTCTTGATCTTCTGTGAATGGGCATACACTGTTAAATAAACCTGGGTTGGTAGAGTGATTGTAGCAGGAATTCCCACTCAAGTAAAACCCTTTTCTTATACTGCGAGAATCAGAGGAACCGATGCTTATCTGGATCAGTGAATCTCGTCTACCTGGATATAGTTAATTAGCTTCTATATTCTTTGTGCAGGCAATTTTAGGAGGAACAATCCAGGTGCCCACTCTCTCTGGGGATGTTGTCGTTAAGGTTTGTCTGAATTTACTTGGTGATTTATTTCTTGTAAATGAAATAATTAGAGTATGAAAAGCCTGAGCATAGTGGTAGCACCTTTCTTTTTATCTTTTTTGTTTTTGGGCATGTCAGCTAAGCAATTACTTACAGTATCCCCCCTCCAAAATCGAGGGATGGGCTCCTCGTCTTTCATCATCATTATCAACGAGATCCACTTCTTATTTGGTTATTATCTGTAGGTACGCCCTGGCACTCAACCTGGCCAAAAGGTTGTTTTGAAGAAAAAAGGTAATGTTCTCTCCAAGTGTCTTGCTCCAACTTATTAGTAGATGCATTCCTTTTTCATTTTTCTTTTCTTTTTTTTTTTTTTTTTGGAAAATTTACGATACTGGTAAACATTTTAGATGCATCTTAATCATTCTCAACCTTGGTTGTGTAGGGATCAAAGTCAGAAATTCGTTTTCATTCGGAGATGAATTTGTCCACTTCAACGTCAGCATCCCAACGTAAGTTCCTAAATTAGACTAGGTTTACATTAATGGACTTGTCCGACATGGTTTGTACATATGATTTATGACCGATACTTTCCTATTTCTTTGTATCAGAAACTTGACGCAAAGGCAGCGTCAATTGATCGAGGAATTCGCTAAAGACGAACAAGGGGAGGATGATAAAGAGGCAACTGCGAGCGCATCTGGTTGAATTCTATTTTGCAGTTTGTTACCAAGGTAGAAAAAAGAAAAATAATTACTTCACCATTTTGGCAATTAAATTGAGTTGATAGGTAGACTATTATGATCATTGTTTTTGCTCCTTCCCTTTGTTGGGTAGGATATATAGTAGTTCTTATCACCAACAGTTATATCTATAGATGCATTTTTTGCTTGGAAAACTTGACCATATTGTACATACACGAGAGTTGGCTTCAAGAAGATTTGTGTCCACTACATTTTATTGCTTTATGTTGCCTACTTCACTATTCTTCTTATGAGGATAATGTAATTTCCTAAAATTCATTCAATAATGCAAACATTACAATTAGTGATAATTCGATTTCGTTTGTCAATTTTCATGGTATGCTACAAGATTATAAAAAATTTCACTGAATTATGCTCACCCTTTGTATGTATTTTTATGAGTTAATTTTAAGAACAATCTGAAACATATTTTCCAATATGCCCTTTTTTTCTTCCAATTGGACCTTAAAGTTTGAAATATTTTCATATTACAATCCAAGGTCATTTTCACATCATTTTCCAAGTCAAATCTCTTCATTATCACGATGAAAAGAAATCAAAGAGTAAATTGAAACTATTAATAAAATTCAGTATTAAAATAAGATGCTTGTGTAAAAAAAAAAAAAAATTAACAGAATCCAATTTTAAAAAACTTGGAAATATGAATAGCAAATTGTATATAATTGAATAGCAAAATTATGGAACCATTCCATAAAAAGTCATTGCATAATAGAGGATCTTTTACATTTCTCAATCAAAATTATTAAAGTCATCTCAAGATTTAATCCAATCTCCAAACTACTTATTCTTGAAGGAAGAATGTATAATTCTGTAACTTCATTCAATTCAAAAAACTACACCTAACAAAAAACAAGGACTCATGAGGCTCAGTTAGAAAAAGACTCTGCAATTAGACTTTAGGATGCTGGTTTCGATTTTGGTTTCAACTTCTTAGCACCCAATCCCGATCCTAATCCAACCGGAGCTTGATCTTCTTCACCTGGCTTCTCTTCGGGACCTTTCACTCCGTTCGAGGTCTCACTCACAGCATTGGGAGTGTTCCCAGAATTTATGATATTGAGGAGCTGAGTGAGTGGCGGCGGTGAATCCTGCGTGGGACCACCATGCGGTCGTAGCAAAAGACCCCTCGCAGCTGCTTTCTTCCTCACTTCGGCTGCAGCTCTGATTGCTCGTTCATCGACACCTCTGCCTCGGTGGACGTTTTCCCCCATGGCAGCACCGTTGAACGTTTTGTTCGCAGAGGCACCGGAATTACCAGAACCCCCGGCCACGGCAGCTGCTTGAAACGCCTGTATCAAGTCTGGTCGAGCCTAGAATTTCGTTGCAATCACAAAGAATAACTCGTTTTCATCATGCAATGTTTAATGTATTAAGACAAGTATAGTAGGAGAATACATGTGATGAAGACCTTTAATAAATCGATCGCCTTTTGAGCAGAAGCTGAATTCATAGTCTGGCCTCTCTGCTTTTGTGCATTCACCTGTCGATACAGACAATATTTTTATATTATCGTTCCTGGAAATTATTTTGATCTATAAAAGGAAGTTTGGATAGAAAAATTACTTGCATCTCGCGCATCTTGAATGTTTTCATCCAGTTCTGAGAATCCTTTGTCCTGGGGTCATCCTCACCAAGTTGTTTCACAAGAATATCGTATGTTTTCTTTTCATGCTGCCGTGTGGAAAGTTCAAATAACATTAAGAGACGTTTATCGTAAGTCACAAGTTAGTATTGATACCTAGCTTGGAGATTGGTACATACCTGGTGGGAAAGCTTGAAGGCTCCCATACAATTGAATGCGATCGCCAAAGCATGATAGCAGACAGCGGTCTGAATATGTTCCTCTCCCAACAGTCTTTCATTTTTCTTCAATGCTTCTTGTAAGTATCTAAGTGCGATATTCATCTTTCCGATATCTTGATACATCATAGCTACATTTATAAATGTGGCAGCAACATCCGGGTGATCTGGGCCAGATGACAAACTTAACAAAACCAATGCACGCGACATGTGGCGCAGAGCAAGCTCCGTTTGGTTAAGACCATGGTAGAAGAGAGCCATGTTCCCATAACTGCGAGAAACAATATGCTTTAGCAAAACGCTGCTAATGCAGCACTATGATGTAGATAATGTACACTAAAACGAACGCACATAGCACCCTAATTCCTAAATGTGGCGCCTCTTTTTTTCACTCTATATGCTAATCAGCCAATTCAAGTAAAGAAGGCCAGATGTAAACATATAAACTCAATATATTTTTTCACAGAAAATATAAAATTAATAAGGGAAAAGATTCATGCCTGTGAGCAGTGTCAGGGTGGTCCAATCCAAGGCACCGTTCATTTATTATAAGTTCCTTGTGCTGTTGCATTATAGCTCCAGCCATATCTCCAGCATGATACAACACCATGGCCAAGTAGCTGCAACCAAAGGCGTTCGTATTCATTAGCAACAAAAAATTAACTTAGGATCACGCAAATTATTGAGGAAAGTATTAACATAATAATAAAATCAACATAAGCAAGTTTCACAAGAACTATACCGGCAACAATTTGCAACCTCTCGATGCATTGGACCAGTGACCTGCATTTTTTATTTATTTTTTAGGTTAGTAATCTAATTTAACAACATAGAACACCAAGAGATTGTATAAAGATTAAATAACGCTAGTACCTGCTGGAGAATTGTGAAGGCTTCAGAAAATAGCATGTATGACTCACTAAGCATTCCCTGAGAAAGCAATGAAAGATTAGTAGAATCTTTTTCTTTTTTTTTAATCAAAACATATGGATGGAAGCTCTTGATCACAAAGTTGTATTATGAATTATGAAATTTAAATTCTTTAGAGATAAATTCCCGAATTGTTTGTTTTCTAGCCTCTCGCAGAGAGATTGTGTAAATATTTGTAATAGTATTGCAGGAGGGTAAAAACATGAACAACTTTTTACTAGCATAGTTTCCTAATCTATAATCTATAATAAGATAAACAATGTACATTTACTCTGAGTATATGCATATGCTCAACAGGCAAAGCAAAATGAGATGCATAAAATTCAGATGACCTCAAACAAATCTAGGTAACATACCTCTGCTAGTTGAGCCTTTCCAGTTTCAATCAGATCCTTGGCTTCTGAACAGACTGGAATAGAATGTTTTACTACTGGTTGGAGATTCATAATATCTGAAACTAGGAAAGGTGCCACATCATCAAAATCATACTTGCGAGCAGCAATGGCGACTCCAACCTGATCAGGGATATTTATTCAGTAAACGAAATCAAGTGCCTACTCAACTGTGCCACCATATTATACAACAGTAGACTAAAATGCATGAAGAAAACAAATTGATGTGCAAGTTTAAAAAAAAAAAAATTAGGACGACATTTAAATTAATTAACTCTTTTCTTAACAAAAAGTCACCTTTTGGCAAAGATTTCGTATGACTGAAATTTTCTTCACTCGGTCCTTTGCATCCTCTGGCAACTCAAACTGCATAAGAGATGATGGTTCAACAAAATAAATATGCAACTCTACCAAGATAGATAAAAATAAGGACAAATTTAAACATAAGAAACCTGGTACTTGAGTTTCGCAAATTCCTGAATGTCAATCCACAAACTTGCAGAGGTAATGCTCAAATACAAGGACTGCTTCTTTCTCATATATCCTCCATTTTTTGACTTAGCTTGTCCTTTGGAAGATTTCCCTGAAGGATGAACCTGTAAATATACATATTATGAATGTCAGTATTATACGGAGATATAAATACATGTCAAAATAAAAGGTAACATGGCACTAACTCAAATAACAAAGTCAACATTTCATCCATTTACAAAGAACTTCCTCAACCCAAAAGAATAGAAGCAAGTAGTCGTGGATTAAAATTTCAGTTAGAGAATGCTTTTGAGTGCCAAACCTTAGAAATTTTTGGGAACTGATAGCAAATTGCAAAACTAAGAATAAGGAAAAGACTGACAACCTTTGCCATGATAGACCACATTTATACCTTTTTTTGGTTTTTGGACTGTGCACAGTTCGCAACACCTTTACCGGAAACGGCCTGAACGTTTCCCACAAAACAGTTGAGAAAATGAGAAATTGCGTGCCCAAGATCATGGTCCTCTGTATCTCTTAAGGCATCCTGCATGTCAAAGAGGCATCATGTAAATCACAGAGACTAAATGTAGCATTGCAGATAGTTTCATCAGAGAAATTACAGTTAGCCAACAAAAAGAATCACATCAAGCTAGTGCCAAATATTTAATCATGAAACACGCAGAATCAACAAAACTAAATAGCAAGTGGCATCTTCAAATCCTATCTGACAAGTCATTGGCACAGAGGGCACCACTGTCCAAAAACATTAGAAAAAAATGAATAGCAAGTCTAGCATAGAAAACATGCAGAAATTTGCTCAGTTCATTGGCATAAACATCATGTCACTGTAAAATGAGAAAACTAGAGACAGGCACAATAGGTTGTTTCAAAGAAAGAATCGTCGATGAATCAAACTGAATAGCTCAAAGTTCAGATAGGAACTCCATTTCCAGAAACTCTTCCTTATTGTTGTAGTGATTAACAAGATACACAAAGACTAAAAGCAATTAGGAATTATGGGTATTCTTATTGAAGAGTAGGATGAAAAGAGAGAATAAATCAACACATCAACTCAGATTACAAAACAACTGGCCTTTAGATAACAGTAATGTTAATTTTACTGGAATTTTCCAATTTAGTTTCTAGATAAGTAGGCAGGCTAGACCAAATAAGCCAGTGATGTTCTTCAAATGGTCCAATCGAAGACAAAGGTTCCAACTAGTAAATAATTTCATGCTGGTAACATGAGATCTTGATGTTGGTAACAAATTGAAGTTAATTATTAAAATTCCTGGCATATAGAATGGGGAAAGGGATGTAAACCTTATAAACCAACATTCTTGACCATACATCATGAATTTCTGGGTTCAGAAATGAGGGAAAAAATGAAAAATTCATGATGTGCTTTTCAATATATTACATGATCCTTATCATCACCATGCAAGCTATATCATATATAGCCTCTACAAATAGGATGAAACTACATGCAGCTTATGTATTAACTTAGAGATGACCAAATGAATAAAAAAGTAACATTATTAGAAGAAAGTAGGATGATTTTCTAAGGATATTTCAATAAGAACTCCTGAAGTTGGATATAAGAAGATCTATCATATCTTTAGCTTGTTCATTTTTCTTTAAGACAGATCTCTTAAGAAACACAAATCTAGCACATCCAGAGATAAGGCCACCTGGCGCCTGGACCACTCGATTCCATGATTCTTAGTTCATAACCCCAGCCCATTAGGCTTGTATATTATCATTAGCAGTTCCTTCCACCAAGAGTTATCAGTCAAACACTATTTAAATTTCATCTATTACTGTCTTCTGAAGATTAGATAATCAAAAAGTAATCAACAAATACACACACACACACATATATCATCTGAAACGATGTTGAAGTGCCTGATAACTTGTTAGTCACCTTGATAATATGCTTAGCAGATCTGACAACAATCTCATTGGAACAAAGATCCCATAAATGAGGCATGTGTCTGGTCCCTTCAGCTACCTGTAGCACCATATTAAACATATGAGCACACATTCAATAGAACAAGCTTAAGTAAAACCAGCCTTTTAAGGCCTCACTTGCAAAACATGAGTTTCCAGTTTAAGCTATTTAAATGTAAAAGAAGATATGATATGAGAAATGGGATTATAGATCATCGAGAGCTTGCTCTTACCTTTCCAATATAACGAACATTGATACCATGAGCATGTAGTGCTTCAGTCAAAGTTTGTCCATCCATCGGTGACACTTCAAGGGAGCAAAGATCATGTATGAATTTTGGTAGTGCAACATCTTTAAGATATAGAGTTGTTTTCCGTACATTTTCCTCATCAGCAGCTATCTCCTGAAAAGGTGGAATTTTAACACATACTTCCTGAGAACAACAATGTGCCAACAGCAAATTTTGGAAGATCATATAACCTACCTCTGGATTCCCAGCTAGCTTAAACTCAGTAAAAACATTAGGATTGAAGAGTATCTCTTTGCTTTCATCTTTAGTTGGAGAGCAAGAAGCACATTCTTGAATCTTCTTCTTTTCACCATCAACAGTATCCTGTAAAAACCATTTTTATTAGTCATATTAGACCCAAAAGTAGGTGAACCACGCATTACATCAGAGTATCACACTACTTAAATCATGTAGTCTAACAGAAAAGCAGTCCTTCATCAAATCTTGTAAGTTTTAAGTTGGTTAGGTGTGAGTATCTAGCTTATTCTTTCTATCTCAGGCAAAATCAAATTATCGACCTATGAAACTGAACATGTTAGGACTTGAACAAGATGAGTAATTGAAAGCAAAAGTTGAATCCTGTTTCTGCTGTAATTATACAATGCAAAGAATGTGGTTCTCAGCAAGTAAATGCTGCATACACTAGTCAGCCCATATAAGTTGATCGTGACACAGTCGAGTGCTTTACGTGTCCTCTAAAATTTTCATGAATACTGTTATCAACATCGAGAATTCAGCTATTGTTTAACTCGTATTAACAAAAAGACAAAAGAGCTGAGCCAAACAGTAAATTTTATCATCATTCAAGTACCACAATAAAAGGCATTTAAAAGACAAGAACATCATCTAACCTACAAAACTGCAAGTGATCGGTACCAAAATAATTTTACACAAAAGAGTTCCGCTGAGTAAGCAATTAAGAGGCTCGAGAAAAATATCGATAGCAGCAACTTTTCTTTCCAAACACACAACACAAGATCACAATCCTGATCTACACATTTAACTACGGGCCCACAAGAATCCCCAGAGTGGAGAGACTGTGCAGCTTATCTGGCAGAAGAGGTGCTGAACCATGGCATATGAACATAGAGAGTGCAAAAACACATCACCAACTTGATCAATATCGATATCATCAATGGGGAAATTATTTGGTAAAGATAAAAAAAACAGGTGAGGTGCTACTGCATACAAGCACATGATTGACTCTACGGAGAGCCAATTGCACAACAGGATCTAATCTTGTAAAAACTATGTTTCAGATCAAAGCATATAGAAGTTATTTTCACAAGGATCACCTGTAACTGTGTGTCACTTGTAGCTGACGATGCATTTTCCTCAGATCTCACCGGTTCTTCAGCATTATTCGCCAAAGAATCAGAAGCAACACTAGTCTCTTCTTCACATTCACACCCAGAGCTTGACTTCTCACCTGACTCGGCCTTTTCATGCATAGGGAAGACGAGAAAAAAAGAGTAAATTAACAAATATTCAAAATCATTTAGGACTGATGCTCAAGTGATAGCCGAATCTTACATGGCAAAAGGCAGTTATAAGTTCAGGCCTCAATATACAAAATCTGGAACCTGGTCCGGTATAGTTTGCATCACGAGGAGTGACCCTCATCAAGTCCAAAAGATAATGCCTGGAAAAAGTCAAAGTAAGAAGCATGATACAAGAGACTGTGGCAGGAACAGAGAAAAAGGATTTATGTGTAACTCAAAATTATTTAGCAAGTCTACATGAACACAATCAACAAGATGGACAAAGAAGAGACTATAAGTACATAAAGATTAATCATGTCAGATTTTTTCTCTAATTATACATAGAACTGTGTCGACTGACACTTAACAACAAAGAACAAACATTAAGGAATGAGGCAGTCAAAGATTTTGTTTTTACCAACTTATACTTCAATTCAAGCCAAAAAGAAGCAATACGACATATTAATAAAAACTTGATTGAGGCTTTGATTATTAGACATGAAATATACAATAGCAGCAAGCATAGCCAATAATTCACCTAAGATAAGAAGATATTCAAAGAGGCTAATGAGAGACTTTACCGAACAATCTGAAATTTAAATTTCACCTGTCATCACTACCAACAATGCCCTTGCACTCAACCGGTGCAGCAAGCTTTACAGCATTACCAGATCCATCGAGCACAGCATGCTCCTTCAGATGAAGACGTTTGGCAGCTTCCAGTACCTGAAATTAATTGCAAATTAACCAATTACCACTGGGAAATAATGATCTGCCATAACTATTGGTAATGTAAACATGAAGACCCCATATACCAAGACAGACGCCCCCCCCCCCCCCCACAAAAAAAAAACTTTTAATTGAAAATATGGCATAGTAGAAGTCAATCCCTTGACTTTTGATATGGTATCTCTCATGTTTATCAATAGGATGAGCCAATCAAAACAGAAGACCAACGTGATACAGAAGGCAGCATTGTAAGACATGCTTCCAAAACCAAGTATACTACATTGATTAACAAGTGCTAAAATTTCCTGTCCCCCCCCCCCCCTACTGCAACATCAAAAAAGAAAAATTAAAATATGGTCATGTGATGCTGATAATCATCCCCCTAGATGGTATGATACTCAAACAAGAAAAGCCATTACCATCCTCCCAACAACATTTTAAGTTGAATGAGGAAACTAGTTAGGAAACGATTTCTGCCCCCTCGCAACAAGAAAAAGGTAACAGACGATTTTACAAGTCAGAAAAATTCACATAGAAGTTGCCAATAGTCTTCCAATATCATAAATACTTTTTTATCCTCAGATTTTAAATTATGAGAGGCATTAATAAATAAGAAAAGGATAGCAACCTACGCTACCCAGGAAGTAATTAACAAGACAAATACTGCAATAGGCATATGGCAATGCTAGAGTAATGTATGTCGAAACTTCCTACAATTAGAGTAGTTTTTTGGGGCCTTTAAATGCATATTTCTTGTTCTACTGATTAACATGAGAAAAGCAAGCTGAGGTCAATATAAATGCAAGTTTTTGCTAAGGGAGATGAAAAATATATTCAGAATTTTCTAGATGAAAACATGCAATTAAAAAAAAAAAACCGACTGTAAAAAAAAAAAAAATTAGCACATTTTACCTTGGAATGAAATTCTTCACTCCAGCAAATTCTCTTGCCATTGTCAACAGAACCATATAGAAGGGATTCTGATTTATCACCTTGAAGAATTCCAGGCAAGACACTCTTGCAATAATATGAAATATACTCGATAAGTAAAAAATATGCAAATTGTTCGCATCTTCTTGCTCCATTTAAGTTAAATGCAAATATTAACTAATACATAGAATAAAGTAGCTGGTTATTCAGAAGGGTAGAAACTGGAGATGAATTGATGAGGTGAAACACAAAAAGATGCATATTGAAGAAACTAAAAGATAAAATTAATGTGACGATAAACTTCTTGGTAGAAAGCATACACTTAAAACACATTTATGACATTTAAATTTTCCTCAAGCATTTAGATGGAAGTCTACAGTCATCATTCTGGAACTCTACTGTCGTCAGTGCAACATCAAAAAATCATAAAGAGACCATGCATTCTGTTAAAAGTAGGTCTGAACAGACAAGCACCTGTGCTACCACTCTATGACCTCTGTAATCAATTATGGCCATAGCAAGATTGTACAACCCAGGAACATCAGCTTCCTGGTACGCCTTAGTGCCTTTTAAATCATTGTTAGCACTAGCATATGTGGCTTGCTCACTTTCTGCCAACTGAGCCTCCGCAGGAGAAACAGATGATGGTGCCTCAATACCATTAGCATGTTCTGCATCTGGAACAGAAGATCCATCTGTGTTACCAACTTCAAGAGATCCTTGTGACAGAGTTTCCTCTTTCCCCTCAGACGAGTTCTGCAGAGGGGCTCTGGCCTCAACTTTAGAGAGCTCTTCTGATGCCCGCCTCTGGGGCAATTGCTCAAGATCCGTATCAACAGCAAAACTGAAGAATATGTTATTATGGACATACCTGGAAACCAATAACAAACAAATATCAAAAGCAGAAGTGCAGGGGGTCAAAGGGCATTGGCAACCGAAATGTGAAAAGCTAGAAACACATTTACTAAACAATTGCAACATACACTCCACTTGTGGTTTGAAAAACTATTGCATTCACTATGAATAAGTTAAAAATTTGCTCTATGTAAGGGTAAGAATAGCAAGCATGCATACAATTGCAGGTTTGCAAATACATTGGCTAACTGTTGCAATTATCAATTAAAACAGTTGCAATTCCTGTGTCATAACTCTATCCCTAAATAAAAGCAACCCAAGAAACTCAAGCAAATGCATTTTGAGATATTAAAAAAAAAAAAAAGGATAAAGAAAACGTGAATTTCATGGATAAAATAACAAATAAACACAGAAATTACCATAATTGACATAAAAATTACATATTTTTCCCAGTTTACTCACATATGAAAGCACTCTGGATCGGTTGGATTAATAGGGGGAATACATCTGCTAATCACTCCAATAGCACCACTAGTTGCAGCTTCAACAAAATCAGTAGTCACTTTGTAAAGAGCTCTATCTCTCAAGATCCTGCAATTTACGTATAAGCAGTTAGTAATAAGATAGGGCAATCTTATGCAATTGGTACTCTAGCATGCAAATGATGTGTAAACTATAAAGATATCGAAAGGTACACCTTTCCTGATGAGTGGCGTGTGGGAACTCCCGACAAGCCTGCAATTCTTCATTCCAATCTCTCTGCATGCCAATCAGTTCACTTCCAAAAGAAAGCGTCAAGGAATTTTCTGCTCTAGCTGCATCACGACTGTGGTCTTGAAATCACATGCATCGATAAGACAATTATCAGATACGGGAGAAATGATCAAAAGAAAGCAAGATACAAGGAAAAGTTGAACATGAACATCAACACAAGAAATTTGAAAAATTTGAAGCAGCAGAATTATTTAGAGGCTACCGTCCTGAAATGGCGACATTAGCTTAACTACAAAAAGGTGGATACTGGGTAGCTAAACCCACATGTACAACCAAAGAGCCTTTCAGTTAGCTTCTTTTTCATCACATTGACTAGACAGCAGAGCCAAATAAATAAATATCTCAACAGAACCACACTGAATCAGTGGTACGAATTATTAACCAATACATCTCTATTGCAAAGAAAAGACACACTACAGATGTCTTTTCCAAACAATAATCTAGATGAGGATAAATCAGCAAGTATGTTCGATCAGTCTTGCCCCTAAATCCTTAAGAATTCCAATTATTTATACAACTTGATGTTAAAAAGAATGAGACATTATTAAAAGTAACACTTAAAGAACTCAAGGATTTTATGATGACTGGATAAGCAAAGAACAAGCCGTGGAAATATTAAGAAAGTGCTAAATATCATTGAGGACGTTCAAGTTAGGGTTCCAACAATCATATATAAAGCACAAAAAATCCTGTTATCTCATCTGTCACTTATGAGCCATAGTATCCATAGACGGAAGTAACATCTCAACCTACCTGGAACAGGGTACAAGCCAAGCCAAGTATTTGGTGGCAATAGCGATTGAACATTTTCAAATGGGTGTGCAGAAGCCTTGCGCTCCAAGATTTCACGAAAAGCTTCAAGAATAGAAGACAAAGTGAGTGGCTAATAACAATTAAGATACTTATGACATTTGAAAGCAAAAGGTTTTAGGTTAGTCAGATATAGCGCCATATGTTTGTTACCTTTCTTGAACTTGGGACTAATCTTTTGCAAAAGTCCAACAAGGGTTGTTGCTTCTGAACCAGCTTTGTTTGGCCTTGGATCAAGACTATTCTTTGTGCTCGAGTTAACATAGAAAGATTTTGTTGTTCCTGTGACGCAATATTTATTTCCTTCCAGTGTTACCACATCCAAATAAATCAAGTCTCCAGAGAGCCTGATGTAGTCACAAACACATCCAGTAAGTTAGCACATAGCTTCAACCAACAAATAAAGAATTAAAATCAAGAGGCAGAGAGAGCACGAAGACTCTCCAGAATTAACAAAATCGAATAGTTTAACATACAAAAAGTATTTGTAGTTAATCCAACCTTCTGTAGCTTGGAGGTGGATTAAATGAAGAGAAAACAGTACTTTCAATACATTTAATCTCTTCAGAAGGTGATGACAACAAATTAGTGAGTGAACTGGCAACATTGTCCATGAAGTCCAAATTATCGAGTTCTGGCGTTTCAGCTTTCACAGCATCTACATATAGTCATAGGGAAAAGAATTTACAAAACTACTCCAAATAAGTGGAAAATAATATAATTATTTAGATTTCCAAGTAACTAAGAGAAAATCAGAGAGGCTACATATAAGAACAATGATGATGAGACAAATACAAACCTCCTTTATTATTAACTGCATTCCGACCTGTTTCATGTTGTAGAGCAAGCATTGTGGACAAAGAAGAATGCAATGTTGAAAGAGAAAGCAACTCCCTTGTTCGATGAACATGAGCTCTCATGGATCGATCATCATATAATGCTGCAATGGGATAGCCTTTAGTAAGAATGGACAAGTAGTAAAAGCAACACTACGAGATAAACACTTATATATTGCAAGAGTTAGTCCCTCAGCACATCCAGTATTTCTGGACCACATGATGTACATAAAATGTGCAAGTAAATAACCAAAAGTACAATTGAAACATAGCAATCTCGTCACTGTAATGTTTCCTAAAGGTAACTGGGGCAAAAATAAATTTCAATTTAGTTAACTCTAGCTTACCAGCTACCATTTCCAAATAGCAACTCCCCGAAGTAATATCAGCAACTTCAGAAATCTCATTGTAATCTTCCAGATGATGGACTGAGCCATCCTTGGTGTGTAGTAACAAATCGTAGCAAGTAACATAACATGTCTCTGGGGCATCAAGAAGAAACTGCCTTACATCCATCACAGAATCTCCAGGACTCAACTGTAAATCAAATTTATTTGAATCAGTCAATCACACATTTGAAAAAATAATCTCAAGATGTTGACAGCATCAGCTCATAACTTAACATAAACAGTAAACATAGGCTTTAAATCAGATGATTGTAAGCAAGTAACAAAACAAAACAGTCGATTAAACTTCTACAAACAAGGGAAAGCATGCACAAATGATATTCAAATGTTTCAATTTGAACTTACTTGTAACTCAACCTTATCTCCTCCTTGTGTTTTCACAGAAACAGGATAAAGATGAACATCAGCTGCCATCAAAGGGAGAAATCAGTAATTGTGCCTATGTTATTATGTTGAGTTATGGATGCAAGAAATGTTAGTGTATACATATTCTTCATTTTTTGCATATGCAACACAGAATCAAATTTTAAATTGCTCAGGAGCATTCTCAGACCACAAGAATCAGATTGTTGATCCTAACGAGGAAAGGAAATTTAGTTGAAAAAACAAATCAATTCCAATAGACAGTTGTAACGAGGCAACTAGAGGTAAAAGAATTAGAAAGTTCAAGAGCACGATGACAGATTGCAAATATATTTTTAAATAATTGATATGAAATATAAAAAATATAATACAAGAGTATACCAATAAAAGAGTCACTTGGGATGAAAAAGGTAGTAAACTATTAGTTGCCAGCATCTCATGAATAAGAAACTACATCAGCTAAATGTGTATTCTATACCACCACCCAAAAACACCAGAACGGGGAAATGGAAAAAACTTCTTCAAGCATCATATTCAGTATTAGAAAAAGTACTACCCCATCTTCAGTGAGGCCATATAGTAAACACATCTCATTGCTATGCTTGTATACCAAATTACTACTTTAAGTGCTAGTAAATGTATTAGATAACCACATTTTTCTCAATCAATTATCAAGCAAAATAAATTTTAACAGTAGTGATGTCTCGTGAATCAAATAGAGGGCTTCCAAGCTAAATGAATTGATCATCAAAAACTAAGGAAAATAAAAAAGACATTTTGTGACTTCTCCCAAAAGAAAAAATAAAAACACATTACAAAACATTGAAAATCTACATCAAGAGAACATGACTAAGAACACCATTCTGTCAAGAGGAAACGAAGTTCAAACTAAAGCACATAGGTCCAACATTACAACCGCTATAGATGCAGATCCTATAAGCAGTGTAACATTTGCAATAGATAATGAATATGGAGCCGAACTAAGCAAGGAAAAGATTCTGATATCATATTGTTCATATCGCCAATTTATTTACTCATGCAACTGAGCTTCATCGAAATGCTTGGGTTAAATTCAAGTCCCAACTACTGAAACAATAATGAAATAATAATAACTAAAAAACATCAAAACGTATCTAGAATCATTTCTCCTAGATTTTTTTAAATTTATGTTGTAGTCTTTGATAAAAATAAGTAAAACTACACAATCCAACTAATTCAAAATAACAACCAGAACAAACTAAGCCTTTATCACACAAACGGGTCAGTTGTGTGGGTCATATATTGCCATTGTTTATGGTCTAAACACATGACCTTATTTATATTTAAGTACAGCATGTCTTTTTAATAGTTTCATTCCGTATCTTTTTAGGTCTTCCCCAACCCTTGTAATTTGAGTTAATGATGTTTTACTTTCTACTCGTCTTAGTACTGCACTTAGGGGTCTACTATGCACATGTTTAGACCATCTTTAGAGTGCTTTTCTGATGGACTATAATAGATTAAGAATTGAATACCATTATCCCCACCTTGCTTCACAACGTGCTTCTCTGATGGATTGTCTTGTTCCTTCACCTCTGATGCATTGTCTTGTTCCTTCACCTCTGATTTTGTGTCCATCAAATTACTAGTTCTGTTGTCTCCATTAATCTGTGAAGCGCTGGAATTATCGTTTGAGGGAGCATCAGAAGAGACAACAGGCTCTGATGAATTCGCAGTAATTTGCTGCGTCCCTTTACGGTTCTTTCCCCTACTTGACTTTCCCGCCATCTTTCACCCTAACATCAAGAAATAATGAAATAAGAAATCAATGAAAACAAACACAGATTCAAGCTTAAGGGTAACTTATAAGAAACGGCAACGAAATCACACGTGACAAGATCTGCATAAAAGACAATAATATTCCCCGATTACAAAAGAGACAGCCATCATCCATTATAATCCGATACTCTTATTCACTGTCTTTTTCCATTCAAATAAATGTACATTGAACCAAACAAAGTTTGCGCCTTTTCCAATATAAAGACAGACATTTCATAGTCAAAACACAAAGAAAAATAATCAATCTCTTCAATCACGCATATAACAGCGTAAAAAATGACAAACAATTGAAAAGAACATAGCCAACAAATTATAAAAATTAGAACATATGAAATCAAGAAAATGATACAGACAAAAACAATCCCATGTAACATATGGCTCAAAAGATAAAACCATTAAACAGCAGCTGACAACAAATTCAAAGAACCTACGGAAAGATTTAACGCAACAGATGGCTCATGAATATACGCATAAACAGTTTTAGAGATGTATACAATTCGTTGTATTGACGTATTACCCAATCGAGGAAAGATGGGAATCGCAGCCCAACTGTTTGATTAAATGACAAACCCAAACTTGCAAAGAGTGAGTTCCTCGCACAGGGTTTTGGGGTTTTGGTGGCTGAGGTTTTATGAACGTACAGGAGAGAGAGAAGTGTAGAGAGAGAGAGAGAGAGAGGCTGTGTGATGATAGACGGCGGATTCTTGCGTCTTACCCCATTTTATACCACTGTGTATCCGTTATTTTTTCGTTTCTATAATAGGCATTTGGATTTAATATTTATTTTCATTTTCATTTCATTAATATATATAAATGAAAGGGTCAGTTGTATTATAATATAATTCTAAATTTTATTTATTAATTAAAATTGAAATTAATGGACTGGCCGAGGATCAAACTCAGAGGACCAATGGGCTTCGGCCTTTATATGGTTGTTTTTATGCACAAAAAAAGGGGTTGTGAATTGTGATTTCAAATAAATGAATCGAGTTGATTATATTATTGATTAATGTTTTATTTTTAAAATTATGTTTGCCAAAAAAAAAAAGAAGCAGAATTTTAAAAAATAGTTAAAACTAAAATCAAATTACAAATTTTGGATTAAAACCAAACCAAATCGACACGGTTGGGTTCAATTTTCGGTTTCAATTTTTGATCAATCGAAAATTCGATTCAATTCGATCGAATTTAACTGAATTAATGCCCCTAAATATAATACTCAATTATAAATATTTGTATGCACAACCTAAATATGACATTTATAACGAATTATGATGTTTTTTCAAATAGATGTATATTGAGCAAATTTAAATAAGATGTTTTTTCAAATTAATATATTGATAGTCTAATTTGAATTTTATCGATAATCGCTTCTATTTGTTAAAGGTATTTACTTCAGTTTCATTAAGCGGGTTCCAACACGTGGGATCATGAAATTAATGTTGTTATCTTTGATCTACATTCAATCAGCTTTAGTTATATATTGGGAGTGGTTGCTGTAGACGTCTTTTATCTAGTTTACAGAAGGTCCATGAAGGAAGCCTAAGCCCAGTGGACTTAGGGAATCTTTAGGGCTTTTCTAATAGAAGAAAAATAGTCTTTTTTACCCATCTTCTGGAAAATATGTATAAATAGCTTAAAGATATATCTTTTATGGTAAGTTTATCTCATTTTGAAAATGAGGCCAAATTATTTTATTATTAAGGAATATTCTCTCTACATATTTATAAAAAAAGTTCTCTTTGTCTCTCATCGTTGATTGATTATCTATCATTTTATCATTGTTTAGAGTTTTGTCTTTTATACTTTTATTCTTTATTTCATCATTATCATGATCTATTTATGGTTGAGTTTTGTGACGGGATTTCTTGAACCTCATCAATATTCATGAAAAATAGATAATCACAATACGATTTTTATCAAGTACACCTTTTCTTTTTACTAAAAAAATACTCAAAACTCTCTTGTCTCTTTTTTCTTTTCTTCTCAACTCCCTCTTCTAATCATTCATCCTATCTTATGAATCATAATTTCCTCACTCTACAAAAGATCGTACAAAATTAAGAAAAAAAAGTATGAATGAATGGTTAAAATATATATATATATATATATATATATAAAAGAAAATCTAACGTGATGAGAATAATAGTTTTTCTCTTTCCATGATTTCACATTTATTGCATTAGTTTATTTTATGTATAAGTACACATTCTTGATGTACAGTTAAATTTGTAGAAAAATGTGATTGTGTTTAGCTAGTATTTGTTGAAATACACTCGATCTACGTACTAATAACACCTAAATTCAAAAAATATATATAACATACAAACAAATTATAAACATACTTCAATACATTCCAAAAGAAATAAAAAAGAAGGGACAAAAGACACCCCATAAATTACTAAGCACAATCCAATTTATATGATTTTCAATTAAAAAAATGAATAAAAAATATCAAGTTTACTCTTTATGAAGTTAAAAAAATGTCAAATAGCTAAAAAAATCCAAACCTTTTCAAGTTTTTGCTATTTTGGTCCATTCTTTTGTTTTTGTTAATTCATCCATAATTTTCAAAATTTATTGTTATTTTGGTCAAATCAAGTTTTAAGTCAAAATTAAATTACATGGCTTACATGTGGCTGCCATATAAGTTTCCTTCTAGTACACATCATCAAAATGTTAATTTTCTCTCTACAGGGGATTGATCATCCACCGTTCCCAAACTTCTCTACCCACAGCAATGGCGGATTCAGATTCGAAGAAGTACATCACCTCTGATGAACTCAAAAAACACAACAAATCCGACGATCTTTGGATTTCCATCCAAGGCAAGGTCTACGGCGTCACCAATTGGGCCACGCGCCACCCCGGCGGCAACGTCGTTCTCCTCAACCTCGCCGGCCAGGACGTCACCAACGCCTTCATCGTCTTCCACCTTGGCTCCGCCTGGCAACACCTCAACTAGTTTTTCACCAGATTCCACCTCGAAGATTTCCGTGTCTCTGAAGTTTCTAGAGACTACCGGAACCTCCATTCACAGTTCGTAAGATCTGCAATGTTCAAGAAGAAAGGCCACGACGTCATTTACAGCCTCTCGTTCGTCACGCTCCTCCTCGCTGCCTGCTTCTATGGCATCCTCCGCGACGGCACCACCGCGCACATGCTCTCCTCCGCCATGAGCATACTATACTCTTAATACCTTGCATGCCCGAATTTTTTCAATTTCACTCATTTCGTATAAACCTTTTAATTAGGGATTTTTTTTTTTTGTTGTTCTCAATTTCGGATTATGATTGAGAGAGGAGCTCTAAAATATTAAGCTATTTAAAGAATAAAACACCACCAAGATGGCTGCATTTCTATAAATTGATTGCAGAAATGGTTATTCTTTGTTCCAACCAGTTTCATTGTACCTTTTTAAGAATTGACAAAAAAATGTAGTTAGAGTAGCTTTAAGAGTTGATACAAAAACTCTAGTTAACTTCAAAATATGTATGTGAATTTGCCTGTGGAATTTCACACGAAAATTCAGGAAACGTGATAGTGTGTTTGATTCCTATAATTTGTGGTGTAGAGCTCTTTCAAACATGAGCTTCCAGAGATCGTCGGATTTGTTGTGTTTTTTGAGTTCGTCGGAGATGATGCACTTCTTCGAATCCGAATCCGCCATTGTTGTGGGTAGAGAAGTTTGGGAACGGTGGATGGTCATTCCCGTGCAGAGAGAGTCAACATTTTGATGATATGTACTAGAAGAAAGCTTATGTGACAGCCACATTTAAGTTATGTAATTTAATTTTGACTCAAAACTTGATTTGGCCAAAATAATTACAAATTCTTAAAATTATGGATAAATTGACAAAAAAAAAAAAGGATTGACCGAAATAGCAAAAACCTGAAAAGGTTTGGATTTTTTTAGCTATTTGGCCTTAAAAAAAAACCTAATAGTTCTATTTGGCCCGGATAGCCAAACATATTTCTACGTGTTCAGCCAACCAACGCCCAATGGAGTAAGTCAGGTATTGATTGATATTTTAGGTATTTTGTTACGATTTTCACATATTTAATTAAATCATGAAAAAAATATTCAGCATTATGTAGGCATTTCATTTCGTCAATAAATTCAAAAAAAGAGCCTAACAATAAAAAAAGATGAAAAAGAGAGACAATGTGAGGGGGGAAGAGAGATGATAGAGTTTCAATTTTTTTTATTTTTTTTTTCTAAATGGTATTGTATTATTTATTATTTTAATTGGAATTTATATAATTGGGGTGTGCTAAGTAAAGGATGACATGTCTTTAGTCCCATCCATAAAAGATAAAATTTTGAAATTCTCAGGTTGAACGATGTGTTTCCAATGAAATTTTTGATTTAACATCTCTATTTATGAAAATATTTAACTATACACTACATAAAACTACAAATATGCATGAGAAATCTTGTAGTGTACATTCCAAATATATCTTTATCCACTACCGTGATTATTATATTCACAAATCAAGGTTAGGTAGATTTTTTTCCGATTGTTTGAGATTAAAGAAATATCTAAGTTATCCAATGTTTTTTTTATTATTATTTAAAATTAAGGGTATTCTAGTTTTTTTTTTTTTTACTTATTTAACTGCAAGGTATATTTAAAAAAGGATGGGAAGTGGATAATCTCACCCATTAAGTAAATATGAAATTTTAGTAAGGGTGGGACTAAAACACCCCAATTGTTATTAAGTACACTCCAATTTATATTAATTTCAATTAAAAAATTATCAATTTTATTGTTTAGAAAATAATAAAAAAATTTGAAACTCTCTAGCTTCGTTCGACCATCATGACCGAATATACTTCTACGTATTCGGTCACGATTTCTGAATGTACTTTTATGTCTTCGATCTTGATGGTCGAACATACTTCTACATGTTCGGTCAATTAGGTCTAAACGGAATTAGTCGGGTTTGATGATTTTTTGCATTTTTTCGTATAATTTTCACACAATTTTCATTCTTTAACTTATCCACGTAATGTTTGTCATCTTGTTGACATTTCATTCATCAAAAGATTTAGAAAAACAATATTATAAAGTAAGAAAGATTAAAAAAAAAAAAAAAGATGAAGGGGAATAGAGAGGACATTGTTTCTTTTTTTTTTTTTTTTTAGGGATGACAATTTCGATCCAATCCATGGGTATCCGACCTGGCCCAAGACCTTTGGGGTCTAGAAATGTGATGGGGGTGGATCCAAACCGTGTGCGGGATGGGTCTGGTCTTCCTTATGCCCCATCCCGTCCCGGTGTGTATTATATACATGCATATATTTAAGATACATATATTTAGAAATATAAATGTAAGTTAATTACAATCATTTTAATTTTATCTTATTTGAAATGTGTTCATTAAGATTAAAGATGTGATTGTATTAATAAATTAAAAATATTTCATAATAAATCTCATGAGGTAAAATTAGAATGATTATAATTAACTTAATTTTTTAAATCTAAATATATGTATCAATATTTTTTGAATACATTAATTTTCTCATAATTTTGACATTAAATCTTTATATATATAAAAGAAAGACCAAAGTTTCACATATCAACCATACAATATTTTCACATTAAATGTAGCTAATTAATTACTTCAAATTTTATGTTACTAATTAAATAACAATATAGAAATGTTAATTAAATAATAATTAAATTTTATGTTACTAAGAAACAATACTAATTAAATAATATAAAAATGTTAATAGATTTATCTAAATACATATGCTAAAATTCAA
The DNA here is from genome assembly GCA_954870855.1 of Scutellaria minor. Classification (NCBI taxonomy): domain Eukaryota; kingdom Viridiplantae; phylum Streptophyta; class Magnoliopsida; order Lamiales; family Lamiaceae; genus Scutellaria; species Scutellaria minor. The sequence continues at coordinate 11,998,497 of OX940738.1, read as the reverse complement.
TCTTTTTATATATAAAAGTAATACCAACGTGTAAAGATGCCCAACCGGTTCGAAAAACCGTGAACCGGCCGGTTCAAACCGTGAACCGGCGGTTTGGCAAACCGGCGGTCCGGTTTCGGTTCCGAACCGGAACCGGGAACCGCCATAACACGGTTCGGTTTCGGTTTGGGGATTTAAAAACCGGCAAATCGGCGGTTTAACCGGCGGTTCCAACCGCCGGTTTATGTAATTTTTTTTTTTTTTTTTAATTGTTGCCTTGGACACGTGTACGGCTCACGTTTAAACTAAACTAGCCGTTGCGGATCGACGGAGGAGATCAAATAGCCGTTGGAAACCGGCCGAACCGGAACCGAACCGGAACCGCCGGTTCGAACCGGCGGTTTGGAGCAAATTTGAATCGAGCGGCCGAGATCCGTCGAACGTTGGAGATGGACGGGTGAGATCAGCCGAACCGCCGGTTCAACCGAACCGGAACCGGCGGTTCGAACCGGAGCGTGCCTATTTTCTTTTTTTTTTTTTTTTTTTTTTTGAATTTTTGAGATCTATAAATAGGGGTTCAAATGGTGTATTTTTTCACACCAATTCTCAAGCTCTCTCTCTCAATTATCTTGCATTCTTGCTCACTTTAATATATCAAGTTCAAAAGCTCTCAAATTTCTTTTTTTAGTTCGTATTATCATCTACTTGTAGTGCTACTTCCACTTCGATTTTTTTAATTTGCTATCATCATGTCTAGAAGAGGTTCTTCCGCTTCCTCGTCTCATGCTAGGGGAAAGAGTCCCATGCCACCTCCACAATCCTACGAAGACGAGCTAATTGATCGATGGTGTGACGAGCTTGATGAAGATGTCGATTTGGGAGAACAAATCGCCCAAGCCTTAGCCGATGATGTTGAAGAGGAAGAAACCGTGCAACACACACAAGGGAGTACCCCCTCTAGTAGAGCACCTTCTTCACTTCGAAGTGATATCTTCTCCGTTCACTTCAAGAAGGAGGTCGTGCCTAATAGTGTCGTTGACTACATAGTAACGTGCAATCATTGTGGGAAGCAATACAAGTTCAAGCATGGAGGAGGATATGGAACGTTCAACAACCACGTCACGAAGAAGCATCCCGACAAGGTTGGATTGGCTCCTTCTCAAACACAACTACGAGGATTCACCGGGTCTTCACAAGGTATGGATTCTTTAATGTTTAAATTTAGCCAACTTGAACTTAGGAAAGGCACCGCCGATTTTATTGCTTCTAAACATTTGCCTTTGCAATGGGCTTCCGATGAATATTATCAAGATTATGTGAGTCAATATTTGCAACCACCGGCTAGAATGATAAGTAGAAACACGGCCACTAGGGATATTGATAAAAGAGTTCGTGAAAAAAAATATAATCTTATGCAAGATTTAGCTAACATTAAACAAAAAGTTGCAATATGTGTTGATTGTTGGAAAGATCCTTATAAAAAGAATGATTATATGGGCATTACTTGTCATTGGATTGATGATGCATGGGATGTTCAAAAACGTTTAATTGCTTTTGTTGATTTTAATGAAAGTCATACCGGTTTACATATTTCACAAAAAATAATACATAGCTTAAATGATTATGGTATATTAACAAAAGTATTTGCTATAGCTTTAGATAATGCAACTAATAATAAAGCGAGCTTGCCTACGTTAATTGATTTTTGTAAACCTTCATTAAATGGTGATATTTTTCATACTAGATGCATGTGTCATATTTTTAATTTATGTGTTCAAGATGGATTAACAACTTTACAAACGGAAATAGAAAAAATTAGAGTTGCAATTAATTTAATTTGTCATACCATACAAATGCGAAAAAGATGGGCTAGATTTTGTAAAATGAATGGATTGGAAGTAAAAAAATTTGTGAAAGATGTGGAACATAGGTGGAATTCTACTTATTACATGCTTCAAGATTCATATAATTATAGAGAACTTTTATGTGCTTTTTTTATGGAATTTGGAGATAGTAATGTCATGTTATTTGCTCATTCTTGGGATTCTTGTATAAACATGATTGGTATGCTAAAATTTTTTGAAGAAGGCACTAAAGAAATAAGTGGATGTTATTATCCTACATCTCCTTTAGCTTTAGATCAATGTGTTAAAATTGCTTTGATAATGAAATCTTATAAAGATGATCCTATTTTAAGTAATGCCATTATTATGATGAAAGCTAAATGGTTAAAATATTATCATGAGATACCCCCCCTATATTTATGTGCTAAATTATTAGATTCTAGGATTAGAGAAGATGGATTAGAAGAACTTTTGACTATGTACTATAATGCATTGTTCCCCTTTGGCTATATTAGTGATTATGATCAAGTTGATTATGTGCCTAATCCTAGTGAAGTGGTTAAACGGGCAAAAAATTATTTGTATGATTTATTTAGAGAATATAAAACAATGTATGGTGAATCATGTAGTAGTGAAGATGTAGTTCGACATCATAATGTAGGTTCTAGTAGTTCTTCGTCTACTTTTGATGATACTCTTTCTCAATTTTATATTTTTTATGATATTAGAACTCAAAAAAAAGCTAGAGGTGTTAATTCATCACAAGAATTGGATTCTTATTTTAGTGTTACTTTTGAATCAATTGCATTTGAGAACAATTTGGATCTATTAAAGTGGTGGTCACGAAGGATCACCACATATCCTATACTAACAATTATTGCCAAGGAAATATTTGCATGTCCCGCCTCCACGGTTTCGGTTGAACATGCCTCTAGCGTATCGGGCCACACTTTGAGTGAGAGGAGAGCAAACTTGGCCGTCGAAAATGTCCAAAACCTTATGCTTCTTGACGATTGGGTCAAAGCCGCCAAACGTCAACAAAACCTCGATTTGTCACACATGGAGGACGGTGGACAAGATTTGTATGGCTACGACTCAAACACAACATCCTCCGGCGGAAGTGGCGTCAACCTCGACGAGTGAAAAAGGTAAGTTGAGGTAAGAGAACTACGTGAGCTTTGATTCCTTAATTCGATTTCAATTAAGGATACGTAGGCAATTTCATTTTAAGTTTGAAATTTCAATTCCAAACTTAAAATGAAACTCAAGCTCTTTAATTTTTTTTATGCTCACTTTTGTAATTGTAATATATAGTATAAACTTTTGTAATAGATTAGAATCATTCAATCATAAATTAGATATAGACTATATAGTTATAACTTGTAATAATTTTCCAAGTTATATTGACAAGTTTAATTGTAATATATACAAACATTTGTAATAGATTAGAATCATTAGATCATAGATTATATATAGTTCTAAGTGTTCCAAGTTCCAACTTGTAATAATTTTCCAAGTTATATTATATTGACAAGTTTATTGAAAAAGTTTGATCAATACAATTCTTAAATATATTTTTTATTCCGAATTGTATTTTCTCATGATATTTTATACTTCAAAACAAACATTGAAGTTTAAATTTGGATCATAGAATCATAAATTAAAAAAAACCAAAAAAAAAAAAAAAAAAAAAAAAAAAAGGAAAACCGAAAACCGCCGGTTCGAACCGGCCGAACCGTCCGGTTCCGGTTGAACCGGCGGTTTCAAACCGAAACCGAAACCTTTCCTTCCACGGTTCGGTTTCGGTTCCACCATTTCGGAACCGTCGAACCGGCGGTTCGAACCGAAACCGGAACCGGGAAACCGTTTGGGCATCTCTACCAACGTGCCACATGTCAAACATACAATATTTTCACATTAAATCTAGCTAACTAATTTCTTCAAATTTTATGTTACTAAGAAACATTACTAATTAAATAATATAGTAATGTTAATAGATTTATCTAAATAACATATGCTAAAATTCAATAATATAAATTATTTACATAATTGAAATTTGTTAAATTTAAAAGTTTAAAGAAAAAATATAAATAAATAGAAAAAACTAAAATAAAGATGGGGCTGATTGAAAATGGTTGTTCAAACTTATTAATTAATGAAATTGAATAAATTTTTTGAATATGTAATTTAAAATAAATTATGAAATTTATTTGTAAAAATTTTGACTTTCATTTTTTAACGTTTATTTGAAAAGAAAAGGTGAGGGTTGTTATAGACGTTGAAAATAAAAAGCAAACAAAAAAAAAATGGTGATTGTGATGAATAACATAATAGACATAATAATATATATTATTTTTAAAATAATAAATAAATAAATTATGATTCTCTACAAATGGAACTAATTATAATTCTACAATTAAATAATTATTTAATCATATCATGTTATATTTAATATTCAATTAAATGATATGCACTGCACAAACCATATATTTAATTTTAATATATAAATAATATTTACATTTTTCAACTTTACCAACTTTTATTTAATTTTTTTATAAAATCATGTGTATTACACAGACCCTATACTAGTTTTTTATATAAATGGGGTGGGGCGGGGCGAGGTGCGGGACAATTATTCTTGACCCATTGTGGGGCGCGGGGCGGGCTTGAATATTCTACTATTCGACCAACTCCAACCCCATTACCATCTCTATTTTTTCTAAAAGGTAAAATTGATACTTTTTAATTAAAATATATTTAAATTAAGGTGTGTTTAATAGAGGGTAGGGTGTCTTTAATCCCATCCCATTTATAATTCATATTATTCAATTAAATATATGCAAAAACCATTTTATGTTTGACGTTATTATATGTCATCAAATATGTTAACTTTCAAAGGGCAGACACATCTAATCGCAAAACTATTTTAGTAGGAATGTTACCAATTGCTCATATAATCTTAAAAAAAATGTCAACACACTTTTGAAACCTTTTACATGCATATTCACATACTCAACATATTATCTAAATTCTAATTACAAATTTGAATTCACCATCTTAAAATCTCATGTCTAAAACGGATTAATGTTTATCTTCATACCATCACTGAACAAATTCATTATTCAAATATAAACCAAACTTTTATAATATCTTACATTATGTTGTTATCAATACAGTTTCTAAAACACTTGTCTCAAAAAATTTCAAATGACATTATGATCGAAGACATATAATATTAATAGATTGAACTCGCGAAATTGAGAATTGTTAAAAACATACCAAACTTGAAACTTGTCTTATTCAATCATTTTGAACATTAAAGAATAAAATTGTATGTTATTATCTTATATACACATAAAATACGAAATTAAAATATTTCATTTGGTTAATCACTTATAAACTACTAAAACAATTTCAGATATATTTTAAACTACATCTTTATCCCAATTTGTAACTTCAGTTTTTCTTCGCAGGATACAATTTTACAAATCTAAGCGGGAATTAGAGAGCCAAAACACTCAAAGGAAAACAACTCCAGGATCCAACTCATCCGACGTGTCAGAATACCATTGGCCAGTACCCGAAGACGCGGATCTCAAAACAAACTTCCAATCTCCACCGTCCATTACATTCCTTAATCAACGGCCTTAAACTTACCCTCCAACCCCAAAAAATTCAAACCACCCAAAAACCCTCAACCCTCCCGCCCCCACCAACCCCCTATATATACCCCCCACCACCACAACTTCCAATCCATCACACACACAAACACGCACTAATCTCTACACTTCCATTAGCGTTCATCTCTTCATCTGCTCCAATGGCTCGTACAAAGCAAACTGCTCGCAAGTCCACTGGAGGAAAGGCGCCGAGGAAGCAACTCGCCACCAAGGCCGCTAGGAAGTCCGCCCCCGCCACCGGCGGCGTGAAGAAGCCCCACCGTTTCCGCCCAGGAACCGTCGCTCTTCGTGAGATCAGGAAGTATCAGAAATCCACCGAGCTTCTGATCCGCAAGCTCCCCTTCCAGAGGCTAGTCCGAGAAATCGCTCAGGATTTCAAGACGGATCTCAGGTTCCAGAGCTCCGCCGTGGCGGCGCTGCAGGAGGCTGCCGAGGCTTACCTGGTCGGACTATTCGAGGACACTAACCTCTGCGCGATTCACGCCAAGAGGGTGACTATTATGCCCAAGGATATCCAGCTCGCTAGAAGGATTAGAGGCGAGCGAGCTTAGGGCTGAGTTGACTCGGATTGAATACGTGCTCTGTTCTGATTCTGGATTTTTATGTTCTATTTGCTTAGGGGTATTGTTGTAAATTTGTCCCGGTGTAGGGTTATCAGTTTGTCATGAATTTTAAATTTCAATGAAATATGAATCTGAATATCAAATCTTATTTTCTTCTGTTTAATTGATTGATGCAATTAAAGCAATTTTAAATTGGAATATGCTGTAGCACATATATCAATCAACTATTCATATGATATAAATATATAATAGGTGTATTTAATATATGCATGTTCTTAGAATTTAATGCATTATTTATTTAGTTCTTTTGAATATGGATGATTGATTTATTCCATCTTGGCCTTTTGTATATAAATTCTGTAGAAGTAGGTTGTGACAATGATAGTTCTTAACATGGAATTGGAAATTTTGGCCCTTTTTATAGTTTAAAGCTAGTGGGTTTTGGCCCTCTTTATACTTGAATTTAGCTTTTGTTTGAATTGGTGAATTTGATGTACAACAAGTAAAGATTGTTTGAATAGGTTCGTTTTATAATGAATTTTGAAATTTATCAACTCTACAGTAAATGTGCATTTGCTAATTTCTTTGTAAGAAATTTATTCTTGCTTTATCTCTTAGAAATGGTAAAAGATTTGGGCTTTGATTTGAAGGGATGAATGTGGCTTAGTACTTACATGTATCATGAATGAAGTGTGATATGGAGTTAGGAGAGAAGCATCAAACATCATCCTCTCAAGCCATTATATACCCACACAATGATGATTCAAGAGACACCTAAAATCAAGATATCAGTGAGAAAATCTCGGTGAAAACGACGAAGATGTTCTCAGAATCGAAAACCTTGCCTGTGGTGTTGCTGGTGCTTGTAATGGCAGCAGCTATGGTGCAGCAAAGCAATGCACATCCATGCAGCAGCACCTTCTTCTCAGCCCTCGTTCAGCTCATACCTTGCAGGTCAGCAGTGGCTCCGTTCAGCCCCCTCCCCCCGTCTGAAGCTTGCTGCGCCTCCATTAAAGCTCTCGGCCAAGCTTGTCTCTGTGTGCTCGTCAATGGGCCCCCCATTTCTGGGGTCGATCGAGGCATGGCCTTGCAGCTCCCTGAGAAGTGCACTGCCAACTTTGAACCATGTACACTAATACTACTATACCTCTCTTTAATTCATTATATCACATCTTCTTTTCATGTGTATACGTATAGCCTAGACTATGAACGAGGGGTGTTAACTCGTGGTTTGCTCGTGCAGGTGAGATTGCAAAGTGAGAAGCTCGAAGCAGAGAAGTGGATAAATAATATAGTATCTGAAACTCTACTGAATAGAATGTGATCGAATAAGGGTATAAGCAAGTAGTAGTTTGATCTTGTCATGTTCGACATTTTCTAGTGATTTTCTCTGTTTTTACTTTTTATCATTCTTGCTGCCAAAACAGTTGCTCTTTATCAGTTTAAGTTTCTAGCAGCAAATGGATTATGAAATTCTCCCAACTTTTTTCATGTTTCATACATAGCAACTCTTACAGATTCTAACCACAATGAGAAGTTGGGGAAAACAAAATCTTCATATGGAAACTAATAACTATTCCTATCTTACAATCTGCAAACGATCGACCTATAGAAGAACCTCCTCAATCTTATTGAAGTACACCTCAAATTCAACACATACATTTACGAGAAAAGATCTAATTGGTGAATCATCATCATTCATATAGTCAATTCACATAAAATTTAAAGATAATCCTATACAAGAATCTTTCATACAAACTGACTATCAATCCATCTAGATAATACAACATGAACCCCTACTTTGAAAACAGAATGGGTCTTTAATCTTTGCTGCAAGAATGCTTCAAGACTTATCTCGTTTATAGTCTTTCAAGAAGCAACTATGTGCTAGGGCTTGTTTGTCGAGGTTTACTTGAACACACACACTTCCCTTTCGTATCCTCGAGTGTCTACAAATGAAATGAGACAATACAATTAGAGAAGATTGAGGTTGGTGAGAGGTTAATTTCATGTGAATCACAATTACAGTTTCACTGAAAAGATGCAACATTTTTAATACCTCGACTTGTTTTTGCAGGTCTTTAATATACTCAACTGCCAAGTCCAACATTTCAGCTGTGTTCGTTTGCTGCAAATAAATACCCATCAGGAAATACATTCTTACAAAGAAAAATCGAACTCTAAGGTTGTGTTTGGATGGAGGGATTTGAAATTCATAATATAAAATCCATTCATTTCAAATCTTGTATTTCAAATCCCTCAATCCAAACACAACCTAAGGTAATAATAGAAGGTGCAAAAATGGGACTGCAAATTTCACCTTATCCATATTTGGGAAAAGATCTTGCAGCTTCTTCATGTTCTTACTAATCCTAGTCCTTCTCACCTGAAAGAACATCAGAGATTTTCATGGTCAACCTTGAGTTTCAAGTAAAATAACGTGGGAAACGAACTTCTATAACTGAATGAATAACGATGAAACAAAGCTGATTGCATCGCGAAGAAAAACTCTTACCCTTTCTGCAATACTTCGAGGATGAGTAGCAAAGCCTCTTTTTGCTCGAACTTGGCAAGGAATGGTGGTTTCTTGTTGGAAATGTAGATAGTTTTCCACCACAGCCATTTCAGCAGAAGTTTTCGGCAAGCTCAAATGTGAGACCAAACCAGAAGACCTCTTTCTTGGTTCTCCATTCTGATATCGAATGAAGATCAGCAATTGTACTAACTAATCACACAACAAGTGAAACTCGAAGAGAAAAACAAACAGTTACCTGATGTTCCACTCCATTGAAATTGGAAAACATCTTTACATCGGAATCGCGGGTTCTTTTCAAGGCGTTGAAGGGAGATTCATTCCAAGAATTGGGAGGGAACGCAGCCTCGTATTCGTGGCCATTAGTACTATCACCGTTTCTCAATTGAGCGTTTTCAGGGCCAACGCTTTGGTTGCCATATTCGGGTATGATAGGCATGAACCTCGACGTAGAAGATGGACCCGATGATAAGTTCATGTGAGAGTTCAAACCATTAGCTGATGAGCTAGCTTCTCCATGATTATTATGGACTCTGTAGCTTCCTACCTCTCCCATTACACCATAATCTGGGGTTCAAGAAACAGACAGTTTAACCAATCCATTTTCATAGATTATGGAACTCAAATAAAACAAGTTTCACAGATGATAGAATTTGTTAACAAAGGACCTATCTATCCTCCACAATATATATAGTTCTGTCAACTAATTCTTGTTCTGCTTCAATGAATCATCAAGGGCAATGAATGTAAAGCTAAGAAAAGAAGAATGAATATTACCATGAATCATTTTCTATTCTCTAAATTCCACAAATTGGGGACATTAATTGACATCATAGAAAACATTTGCAATACAAGAACCGATGTCGTTTTGGAGTCTAAATTTTGTTTCATATTAAATGTCGTTTTAGACTTTTATACAGTTTTACTCCCAAATTATCCCTAATAATATTCAGTAGCTAAAATTTAGAGATTTAAGTCGATTTAATTTGATTGTCTTTCCAATGTTGAATCATAAATTCCTTAATTAGTTAAGGGTAAATTTGTTCAATTTTAATGTTCCTTAATTTATGACAAAAACTCAACACCGAAACTGAAGGAGTGCTAAACTATACAAGATTCAAATCAAAGTTATCAAGAATATTTAATCCCCATCTTGAATTTGGTAAATCTGCACTTAATCTTCTTTCTCAACCCCCATTTTCAGATCCAAAGATAAGCTCAAAGTCAACCCAAAAGCAACAAACTTTTCCAGCAAAACCAAATCAAAAGAAAACCCCCAAAACAGCAGAAAAATAAATAAAAAAATTACCATTGAAAAATCCAGCAGGAGAGCTGCTTTGCCTAACAAGATTGGAGCAATTCTTATTCCCATTCCCATTTCCATTTCCATTACTCAAATAAGAGACAATAACAGCACCCCCACCTTCACTCACCACACTCTCAAACCCACCCATCAACCCGTTTTGGAACCCGGGTCGGGTCTCCATTTCCGCCCCACCTTCTTCCTGCTTCATAGAATACTGCATCTGATTCTCATTCTTCGCCCCATCAATCAACGCCGAGAAAAACGCCTCAGATTCATCCCCACTGCTGCTATTATCCGTGTTCGAATCCAACAGAGCCGATAGAAACGAGCTTGGAGCCGATCGATACCTTGCTAATCCACCGTTTTGCTGCTGATTATTCTGATAAAAATCAGAGCCCATGAATTCCTTACTCTTCAAGAATTCCCCATCAGCTGAAATCTGCTTCAAATTTGGGGAATTCGAGTGGAGAAAACTGCTGCTCATCTTTCTTTAGCTGAATTAAGTTGAAAAGATTTTATGAGTGAAAGCTAGGAAGAACCATTTATGGGAACTCCGAGAATGAGTAGATTTGGATCTTGGGTTTAGCTTTTTTCTGCGAAATCTAGAGAGAGAGAGCCAAAAGAAGAAATTGTTAAAAAGGAGTGGGCTTTGCAATGTCTATTTATTGACTATAAAATTGTCGGGTTTATCCGAGTTTAGCACGTGGGATTAATTCGGTGCATTGCACCAGGACCACTGTATAATTGATACACCACTTTTTGCGCGTACATATCCACTGTCATATCATCGTTGGGCCCACATCACATCGTCTCATGATTGGTTAAGCAGCCACTCAACTCCATCCACTCAAAATTAATATAAATTTTATTTTTTTAGAGATGAATTATTATTACATCATGTATGACATATAATTATTATATTTAAAAAATCTTAAAAATAAAAAAGTTGTCGAAATCTTTAACATGTATATGTCATGTAAAATTATTGTGATATTCACATGTGTATGATAGAATTAGCTTAAAATTACATGAATTGAGATTTGAGAAAAATTCCCTTGATTCTATAATTTACAAAATTTAGAAGAGTTTAGTTACATAGTAGATCAAAGCATATTAATTTAGGGGTCAAAATTTGCAATTTTCTACATGAAGTAACGCCCTACAAATTATCAAAATTTCTTCAACTTATTTTTTAAATTTTGGAAAATATCTTACCGTGCAATAGGATTCTATTTTTCTACCACTTTGTGATGTGCCTAATCCATTTCTAATAATAGTTTGGTAAATATTATATTAGTCTACTTTTTTTAAACATTATAGGAAAATTAAGTTTATTTCGCCGCTACATCTCATGATGGCGTCACATATAATTTCACTTTTAATTTTCATATACTTACATGTATATATTCATGTATAAAAACTTTAAAATTTATACGAGACTATCTCATAAATATAATTTCGTGAAATAGGCCGGATTCCACAACCCACAATCCAATCTCACTTTCACAAACCTATCTCTATTTTGTGGTCATGAGTTGTGAATTGATTTGTTTCACGAAAATAAATTCATAAGACAATATCATAAATGTTATATTCTCATACACGTGTGTGTAAATTAAAAACAATTTTATACCAAATCTACCAGCATCTGATATAGCATCTTCAAAATCTCTATAATGCCTTCAAATGACTTGCTATTTTTTTTTTAAGCTTTAAATTTGACTCGACCCATTATTAACCCGCTTACACCAAGATAAACAGACCAAATCACTAAATCAAAAGTTTACTTGTAATTTTTTACTGTCATTTTCATTTTTTATCTGTGGCAAGTAAATAATTCCCAATTATTTTTCTCTAACATTTGGCATGTTTCAACTAGTTGGCTTAATAAATGTGAAAAGGGTCGATCATCTCACGAAAACTTTGAATGTAATTTTAAAATAGCATCTCAAACCTTGCTTTATTTTTAATTCAACAAGTGTGAACATATAGTTATTTCGGTTAAAAAATCGTTTGACTTTCTCCATCATTAACAATCTATTTTTGAAAAATCCTACTTTCATACATGTAAGCATTCTCAATTTAGCTTCAAATACAAATGTGTCTGTATTTATTTATATGTATATACTGCTATCTGTATTATTGTTATTGTGATTGTGTTTTAATAATATATTGTTTCATTCTTTCAACTTAAAACTTTCCGAAAACTAAAATATAACATCAATTAACATCGACAATTGGTCCCTAAATACATTCTACATATTTTTATATTATGGAGGTAGTGTTGATCATTTAATTTGTACACATCCTTATGAACATGTATGATTGTATGTATATAAATAAATTATGAATAATACACTCAAATTCCAATAAAAATACAATAGGATTAAAGTTTACAATACCGATATAAGAGACATCAAATCACAACCCCCATCTTGCTAGAATAAATTTTATAAATCATTTTAGGTTTATTTATAATCCATAATTAATTTCCTTTCGTAGTGCCCTACTCGCAAGGGAATTCAGATCACCACTGCCTCATTGAAAGACAAGTCTTAAACCATTAGATACTAGGGGCTAACTTGACAAATCGTTCTCGTATCATAATTATAGTATGATCAGTTTTTTGAATTGTCGATATGATGATGATAAAAAGATCAAATTCGAGAAAACTTTTTGTTGCAATGTCTACATTCACATAACGCACATAAATACAGAATATTACATTTAATATATTTTATTGGGAGTAGCATGGACCAAATCTCCATTATATTTTAGTTTCATGTTCTAGTATTGAATTGCAAAAAAACTTAGGATAATTGTGTGAAATTCCTGGTGGTTTGGAAAATCGGTGTAAAACCCTCTTGTGTTTTAAAAATTATGCGAAATCATTTTATGGTTTTCTAAATATAGCCCGAAATCTCCAATTCCGTTAATGTTAACGAAAGTGCTATGCACGCACTCTTCATGAGTTTTTTTGTGTTTTTTTTTTCATCGTTTGTTAAAAAATGACATATTTATCCATTTTTACTATATTAAAAGACTAAATCTCTTGTGGGACATTCAAACATATTTTCTACACTAGCACATATTTCTTTATTTGCTTTTCTTTATTTATTTTCAATTAAATTTTCTTACAATGTTAATTTTTTATTTAGTTATTGAAGACAACTTCCTGAAACAGAATTGATCATTATCTAAAATCAAACCTTATTTTTATAAATCAATTTCTGATTAGTAGATAATAATGATTGTGAATTGACTTATTCCATTTAATTAGATTTATATAGCGATGTTGCAAACATCCTCCTTGTTAGCTCCAGCATAGCAAGTTTTTGTTAGGACAGTTTTTTTTTTTGAAATAAAAGTGAAGTCGATTTTAAAATTATTAGTCATCAAGTAGTTGATTATATCGAGCGCGTGGAATCGTTCCATAAAAGAAATCAAATTATTAATTATCATACATGTTTGAAAACAACAGTATAAAGAAAAAGAAATTTCCATTCTTGTTTTCTTCCTTCTAAAAATGTTCGCTGAATCACGTGTGAACTATTAAATTAATTAATTTATTTTTATATATTTTGGTCGACCGATCAAAAACCTCAGTCAATCACACAAAACAAAAATCATTGAAATGTATTTATTTAACATAAATAAGTAAAAATATACCGATATTTACAACATACAAAATAATTAAATATTATCACGACAATATCACATTTCAATAGTAAATTAGTAATATATGCTATTCAAATAAAGCTCATTCAGAAAATGGAAAAGAAAAAAAAAAGAAAAAGGAATTGCTAAATAAAGACCCATATATGATATACCCATCTATATTGTTTTCTTTTTTGAAAAGAAAAGAAAAATAAAGAAAAGGATACTGATGATTTGATTGGAGACTACATTCATTGAATTAAATATATAATATATAATATATAATATAAATAATTAATGAGTCCATGGTTTTCTTTAGCGGTTTTGAACATAATTGAAACCTTTGAAGCATATACATACAAAAATTGGCTTTTTCGACAAAGTCAAATTTAATTGCTTGTTCTTTCCAACTTGGTGGGGGTGGGGGTGCTTTGATCTTTGACTAATGGGAAGTGAGAAGGGGCAAATTGGAAGGTTTAGTGAGTTGTAATTAATCACTAATTAATCTTGATTAATATTAATTGCGTATAAAGACAGCATAAACTTTGTTTATTACATTAATTAATGAATTAACCTTTTGTTTTATTGAGGTGGGTGGGCTATATAGTATTGTACCTTTGGAGCTATAAAAAGTACTATGGACTATGCAGACACTCTTAACAAGGTTATTCATTTTCTTGTAGCAATCTGCCACTCAGGAACCGGTTAAGCTACGCCCATGCGGGTAGGTTATTCATTTTCTTACAAGATGCATGCATGGAACTTGAGATTGGAGATTTTTTTTTTCTTCTTTTGATAATGATGTTCAACAATTAAATTTTTGTCTTTAATATACATAATAAAATTTATTCTCATAACTCAATCTTTAATTAACTAATCTTATAAAACTCGATTTCTGAGATCGATGGCTATGCAAGAGTCATTCTCTTTTATTATTTGTATTTCTATTATTCAAAGAAACACATTCCATATTTTAAGTTTTATTTTACAAAACCGTTCTATATTTATTTTAGTTTACATTAGTTTTTTTTTGTTTTTTTGGGTACACTTATAAGTAAAAGTGTAAATATCAAAAAAGAAAAAAAACTTATTTTTCAGTCTTTAAGACCAACTCCAACCTGGTGGCGAATTGATGGCCAAATCTAGCACGTACTGTTCCAAACTCAAATTTGTTTTTGTTTTTTTCCTTTTTTCTTTTTGATTTAATATTCGGTTGCTTCTCTCTCTTTGTTTTTTTTTTTTTTTTGGATTTATTTTCCTTTTTTTTTATGGTAGCCAATAATTTTTATTTTACTCAATGCATCTGTGTGTGTATTTATTTATTTTTCACTTGGTTTATGTACTTATTTATTGTTTATATATGATACACTTTCATTTTTAATATTAAGTTAAAAATAATTGAAGAATTTGGAATTTCTTTTTGAAAGTATACAGACGAAAAGGGACTTTTCCCATAATAATTAATAAAGAGATTATTTTTAAATTGAAGTGAGCTGTCTAATACACATGCACATATTAAACACACTTTTGTCACGACCCAATAAACAAAAAACAACCATCTATCCCCTAGATACACACTATTTAACTAATGTAAGAGCCACGTAATATAAGGGTTAGCTTTTCTTTATATATATGAAAATTATGATATTTATCTAATTTTTAAAATTTTATTTTATATAATTTCAATTTTAAAATGTGTGATATTTCATCACATATAATTTGAATCACCAATGAACTGTTCATCAAAATGAAGATCCGTGAATAATGGTACGGACATTAATATTATAATTAAGAGATTAATTTTGTATAATATAAACTTAAGTAATGGCTAAGTCAAATATCCCCAAAAGTTGGGGCATTTTTTTTTTTTTTTAATTGAATAACATAGTCAACCTCAATTAACATCATCCCTGACGATTTATTTTCTAATTTAGTCATTTTAATTTTCTTCCCACTTGTGCATTATCTAAATATGGTACATATATACTTCCAACATATAAGTTAATTAACTTATACGAAAAGTTATATAAAATTGCTTTTATAGATATGATTTCGTTGAATGGAACCAAAAACATACTCATTAACTTATTGTGAAAATATGGTCTAATTTTCTTTTTTTGTTAAACAAAGTATTTTTATACCACTTGTCTAATGATGAGGTTTAAAAAAAAAAAACTAAAATACCCTTTAATAGTAAACAATGTATTTTTATACAACTTCTCTAATCATTATGCTTTATTTTTTTCTTAAAAACCTAAAATACCCTTTAATATAGTAAACAATGTATTTTTGTACCACTTCTCCAATCATTATGCTTTTTTTTTTCCCTCTTAAGAACATAAAATACTCTTTAATAGTAAACAATGTATTTTTATACCACTTCTCTGATCATTAACGCTTTTTCTTTTTTTCCTTAAAAACCTAAAATAAAGATCCCATTAGATCAATATGTAACTTTGACAATTTTCATCCTTATTTTCAAGTTATTTCCATTTGTGTCAACCATACTTTTATTGTATGTCGAGATAGGATGATCGTATCATCTTCATCTACACGAGTCAATCATTATACATAGAAATATGAAATTGAAATGAGAGTAGTTATTTAGGATAAAATATAAGAATAAGATAAAAATGATGTGAAAAGAAAATGGATAGAAAAGGTATACGATTTGAAAGTGACAATTGATATAAATTTATCTGCATTCAAAGATTTAATTTAATGGTAGAGCATATCTTAACTCGATGAACAGGTCAAGAGTCTACTATAAAATTGTTGAAGTCTACTATAATTATTTTTAACCCCCCATTTTGTAACATAAAAAAAATAAAATTGTTGAAGTCTACTATAATTATTTTTATAGTTATGATAATCAAAATCCATAAATTGATGCTTTCGTAATTAATAGTTAAGTGGTCCCTGATGATGGTCTCTCAGTTGTATTAATTAGTCTTAATAATGTTTTATTATTGATAATTAAGTAGATGCTCTGAATGTGTGCTTGGCAACTAACTAAATCAAGAGATGGGATTATATCTCACTTTGAATTATATGTCAACGCTTTCATTATTAAATTATTATGGGAAAATTTAAGTCCTAAAAACAAAAACGAAATTAAGGGAAAAATCAAAAATAAAATTAGGAATTTCCAACATACAATCTGGCCAAATTGCATTTATGTATATACACTTGAAAAGGAATTTTTAATAGCATTTATTCACACTATAAGTTAATTTACACGGATATATTATGGTTTGTTTTAATTATTGGATTAACAAATATTATATTTATAAGTAACCAAGTTTGATTCCTTTTTTATGGCACAAAAAAATTATATAAGATGGTTTCAAGAAAATAAATCTTAGACGAAATTCCACCATCCACAAATCAAATTCATATGTCGATTTTAAATTGTGGTTTTACACATCTATATCAGTGAGACAATATCACAAGTTATACTCTATCTTATAAAAAAACTTATATGAGATCGTTTTGGCAAATATAACTCTAGACGGAACTCCATTATCCATGAAAACAAACTAATTTTCACAATTTATTCTTTGTTTTGTGGTTTCAACTCATTTTACAAAATTAAATTTGTGAAACAATGTAAAAATTCTACTCTTCACATTGTAAAGGGGAGAAGACACATAAAAAGAGGATAATTATAGGAGAGAATTGTTGATAAAGAACCTTAGACTAAATTGAAAACGAAAGATGATGGATGATTGGTAGGAAAACTATGTTCAATTGTTCTTCTTTTATGGAATTGCCAAATTGCCAATAGTATATAACAGCATTGGACCTTTTAATTTAAAAAAATAAAAAAAGATGTAATGGATTCAAGGTCTTAATACAGTATTTTTGCACCATATTTAAACCTCACATATGTTTATCAATACATTTCTCGTCTATAATGATTCTATTGTACCGTAAGCACTGTATGCATTAGTAGATAAAAAAAATTACAAGAATAAAATAAAACACAAAATGTATGGCCTAAGCCGACCATAATGTAATTAGAGATCCATTTAAAATAGTCGATTATTTTGACTTAATAACAAGATAAAATAAATTAGATGAAACTCTATCTCATCCAATGAAAATAGTAAGATAGTCTCACCCAAAATTTTAAAATAAATAAATAAAAACACACAAGAAAGAGACCAAACGACAAACGTGTCCTAATTTACATAGAATTGATCAATGCATCCAGTACTAAGATTCTTTTAGGAGGGTTTGATTTGGTTCGAATCATGTACGCTTTCATTTTCTATGGGGAAATCCAATTTTGAAATCCTGGGATTTATAATTAAAGATGAATAGTTAAAATCTGTGTTTGTTATGAGACTTTATAGGGTAGGATTATTACTATAGATGTTAAATCAATGTTGGAAAAGTTAGTAAGTGTAAAATTATATTATTAGTTGATGTAATAGATTAGAGTATAAGGTTAGTTATAGTGATTTTTTTTTAAAAATAGAGTCGACTTTTGGTAGATTTTATAATCCTTGACTTAAGTTCGTAAACAAACAAAGATTTGGGATTTTAAAATCCCAAATCCGGATTTGTGAAACCCGAAACAAACATACCCAATTTTTTTATTTTTCAATTAAATAAATAAAAAAATAATAAAAATCCAATTTTGCCCTTATGAATTTAAAAAAAAAAATTGAAAACTCTCTCATTCTTTCCTTACTCTCTCCTGTCTTTTTTTTTTCTTTCATTTTTCTCACTTAGATTTTTTAAGTAATAACACAACAATTAATAAAAATCATATCATGGGTTAACTAAATATGTAAAAATACTGTTAAAATCATATAAAAATTGTGTTAAAAACGTAAAAAAAAAAAGTACAGAATCTGATGGCTCCGTTTGACCCTGGTTGGTCGAACACAAAGGTGTGTTCGACCACCAGGCGTTGAACGCCCTATAGCGTGTTCAACCACCAAAGTTGAACGGAACCATCAGAACTGATACATTTGTGTTCAATCATTAGGTGTCGAACATGCTATAGTGCGTTCAACTTTGGTGGTCGAACATGCTATAGGACGTTCAACGCCTGGTGATCAAACACACAACCATGAACATGCTATAGGTCGAACATGTGATCAAACACACAACCATGAACATGCTATAGGTCGAACATGCTATAGGACGTTCAATGCCTGGTGGTCAAACACACAACCATCATCACATTCTGTACATTTTTTTACATTTTTTACACGATTTTAAGATTATTTTTACATATTTTGTTAACCCATGATATGATTTTTATTAATTATTGTGTTATTACTTAAAAAATTTAAGTGAGAAAAATGAAAGAAAAAAAAAACGGGAGAGAGGGAAGAAAAATTAAAAAAATTGAAGTGTGGATAGTCCCTTTTTTTTTTTTTTTTTTTCAAATTTTAAGGGCAAAATTGGAATATAATTATTTTTTAATTTATTTAATTAAATAAGCAAAAAATTGGAGTGTGCTTGGAAATTCTTGGGGTGTGGATAGTCCCACCCTTTCCTAAAATGGGATATAACATTACACAAAAATTTATACAAGACTCACAATCCAAATCAATTTTCATAAATCACTGAATATTTCATTAGAAAGTCTCACAAGAGTTCTACTCATAAAATAAATATCCACGAGATCTCAAGTAACATAACTAAATTGGTTTTGCACAGTTTAACAACAATAATACCAACAAGAGTAGGATAATTTCCATACTATTTTTCACTTGGAGAGCTATTTTTCGGGTTTCCAAAACCAGCAAGATAAGTGAAGGATTCGAATCCCAAATGTCGTATCTTACATAAGTAGCATTCATCGTGGGGCAAAGCGAGAGAAAAATACACCCATAGTCTAACGGAAAACAAATTAAAAGTAATATCATGTTGACACTGATAGTAGTTCAAGAAGATACCAAGAAAACACAAAAGGCCAAGATCTCTGGTTATTCTGAATGGGGATCGATCCTTCTCAGTAATATGCTTTCCGTGGATTGTTCTGTGAGGGTTTCAGAAAAAAATGGCAGATTTAGATAAGTCTTGAGAATATTCATAGCTTCTTAAGAATGCAAATGTTGATAATAAAAATAAGCATGAAAGGTGTACATACCAAAGGATTTGGTCTGTGACGATACCCAAGCATCATCCGCTTCTTATACTGCTCGTAAATGTCATCTTCAGGCGTAACCTCCCCTGGAGCGTGTGCACCAACACCCAAGTTATCTTTTTTAATATCTCCTGCCATAATCGGAGCTGCAATTCCACTTCTTGAGCTCCCTAGGCCCTCACCTGCAATTTTCATGACATAAAAACAAGTACAGTTTTCACTAAATTTGAAATTTCGTGGTCATAAATTATAATTTTCACCTCTGATAATCAAGGAAGACATTTTTTGTACATAATGTATTGTAATTCTGTATGCTAGATAAAGCCTAATCAATAAAACACTAACTATCCGTTTCCACATAGGATCCCTTAAAAGTATTGCACAAAAAAGAACAAAAGGTCCCAAGAAAAATACTAAAACTGAAAAAGGAAAACTGTATTTATATGTTGCTTTGTGTAACCAACTCTCTTTACCTTCCTTCCAACCCATTTTGGATAGAAGCCTGTGACCGACATTATCAGCCTGAATTTTTGCCCTATCAACAGCCTCCTGTGCAACTTTCTGAGCAGATACATCATTACAAGTAGCCATGAATTTCTCAAGCTCTTCAAGAGGAATATAGTCGCCCATATGATGCCCTTTTTTACTAGGACCTGTGAATAGCATTATGCGACAAGGTCATTCACAAATATGTGAACATGCGATTTTCTCAATAGCACCAAACAAAGGTGTAAGAGCTACAAAAGAAAAAGATGAACAGAAATTTAACCTTGGAGGGAAGCAGGAGGGGGCATCTCATCTTTTGAAGTTTTAGGAGGCCTCAGCTTCTCTTCTTGTGCAGCCTTCTTCATGTAGTATTCCATCATAGCTATAGGATCTGAACCAGGTGGGTTGCTTGATTCACCTATCAGTATTTGGCACAAGTAGATCCCAAATATTAATTGGAAGAGGCTAATGCAAGCCAGTAGACTATGAAATGCAAAACATCAAAGTTGCAGATTTTGGAAAACAAGAAAAGTTGCCACATCACAACACGTGCTTGTGCAAACAAAGCAATACTACATCATGGGACCTCAATAAACATGTTATCTGAAGATTGAGAAATATTATAAACCAGTCACATTACTCATTCTTATCCTAAAGATACAAGAACAGTTCGTGAGCCTAGAGAATTTCTCCTTAGAGTTGCACATAAACAACATTAGAGCCATGGTTGTCAAAGTCATTAGGCACAACCTAAGGTGCAATTGCTTCCTTTCGTCTGAGGCACTAGGCGCAATAAAGAGCACACGCACACACCCAAGAAAAATTGGGGGCATAGATGTAAAGAACATTCAATATACCTATAATTAGACAAAAAAATAAATATGCATTCCTATTCTTCCCTCAAGAGATAATAAAAGAAATTATCCAACAAGAAACAATACTTCCAACATGGATCACTCTTTTTTAAGGCAAGTTCTGGTTGTGTTGCTTCACCATTATTTCCATCTCCAGCCATTAGAATGTGATCATAATTAACTCAACTACACAAGAGATGGAGAAGAAAATAGTTGGAGAATTGTATTTTATGCAGTAAAAGGATGGAGAAGCCAAAAAAAGCAAGATCGGCTTCTGCCTACACTGTACGGGATGTGGTGTGATGTCCCACCCATTTACATGGAGATATTATTTTATTAAGTGAAAGAGGCTTTTTCCTATTGGGGTTTTTATTATTTTATAACCCATTAACTGGTCAAATGATAAAAGGTCAATTAGAGTTATAAATATATTTGAGATTCTAAGGAATCACAGTATCAGCGCTGCCGCGGCGCCTTTCTAGCCTAGGCCTTGCACCCATCCCCACCTAAGCGCGCCTGAAGAAAGATGAGTGCCCTAGGTAAACCTTAGGTGCTCCTGCATCGCCTAGTGCCCAACTCTCGCCCAGGCACGCCTTGGGCATGCCTTTGACAACTAAGATTAGCACCTGGATGGGACAACTACAAACCTTGAAAGCCACCCAAAACTTAAGATCTTATAAAAAACATGTTTGTTTCCAATAATTTGTTCAAAGTTGGGGAGTTATCTAAAAATTTCCTATGCAGGTCAAATCAATAAATATTCTACAATCCTATTTTCAGTTAGTCTCTATACCAAAGGAGGATTTGTTACCATCAACCTTCCTTCTTGATGCAAAGGTGTGAGTAAATATTGAATTCCATAACCTGATCATAGAAAATGTGAGCTCAGGGGAATGGAGACAAAAGTACCATTTCTTCTGCTTGTTTGTGATGGTGCATGGGAAGATCCTGAATCCTCAGAGGCTTCATATAAAGCTGATGCGGGAGCCTGATACTTCACATTCTGATGCTGTGATCTCTGAGAAACGGCAACTGAATTTGGAATTGTATTACCTAAACCCCCAATTGATCCAACAGGTCCATGTTAAAAAGTTAGCCGATCAGAAAACAGTAGTTATACGTGCAAAAATACATTTCATGGAAACATTTGTGTGGCAGATAACAAAACTGTGCTTTTGGGAACATGAAAAACAATCATATAGGATAAAGGTGATAAGAGAACAGAAACAATTCTGCTAGTCACTACTACAACCGAGAAAAATAAATTCCGATTATAAAATAAAGTCTATATCATGAGTTGGTAAATGCATATAACAAAATGTATAACAATGCAATCGAACATGCAGCTTTAGAAAGTGTGTCAAAGGAGAAGAATAAGAGCAAGATTCTTAACCAATAATGCAATTCGTTTCAATTTTTTCATGTTAGTGATTCTACCAAATCACATTTTTAAGGGAACCTGGACAAGGTCCTTGGTAGAACAGATTGTGATTTTTGTTTCTTTCACATAACTGATAGTCTAATACCAGAGTATAAGATAAGGCTGTAATCAAGTTGAGTTGCACCACCTAATTTGATATAGCATTCAACTCGAAGGGCATAGTAGTGGATGACCGACTATGAATTTCGTTGAATGGTTAAAATAAAGAGATATACTGTGCAAATGACTTTCCAGAAACCATGCATCAGAAATCCATTATCATATGCACTATATAGCAGTTACAATACTAGGTGAATACATCTCAACATAAAGGAACTTCAACGTATAATTTAAAGCAGAATAGCTGGAATTAAAGCACAAACCACTTTGTGATGGCTGGGAATCTCTGGTTTGGAGCAAAGCCTTCTGCTCTTCACTAAGTCGATATTCATAATACTTGTAATCTGAACAACTTTCATCAAATAAAAACCTGGAAATGAAATTGATGATATTCTTAGGAAATAAAATCCAGCAAAATTACAAACAATTCATAAGAAGTTTAAGCACATACAGCAAGTAGTTCTTTCTCATACAAAGAGTGGCAAACAGAAATAACATAATAAGCAATAAAACCACAAAAGAATGTCATGCCATGGTCAATTACAACTTCTTGTGTAATCCAGAGGTAGTATAAAATACTTATTATTTTAGATGTAATCTACATACTTGAATGGAGTATCTCCAGGGTTCTTTTGTCTTGTAACATTCTCAAATTGTCTCCCATTCTTAGCCACAAAACTTGCTAACTTATCCGCAACCTTCTTCACTGTAGGATCACTTGGGGAAGGAGGTGCTGCATGTCACTTAAAGAACTCATTAATACCAACACCATGAAGAAGTGAATTTAAAATACTCTTCTAGCAGGCGTGCCATATATTCTGAATCATTCACTGAACGTCTCTTTCCACCAATGTCGATATGGACATAAATATAAGCTGCATTCACCAGATAAAAGTAATTCAAGAATATTTTGCTCTACTTAGTTTCCATTCAGGCAATAAAACCCCAAGACAGCGCCTAAACTAAAATGGACAATATATAGTCCATGTGGACTTTTGAGAGAGGTTTAAGTAAACTAATTGGCAAATAACTGTTTAACTAAGTACTACAGGGAAGAAAGAGACAGAAAGAAAAAGTTAAGCGAGCAAACAAAAAAAAAGACATAACTAAAAGAAGTAAATCCAGGGAGGACACACATAATTACGGTGCAAGATGAATGTACCATGATCCTCACATGACAAACTAGCATATTAGACAAAAGGGCTAAGAAATAAAACTTGCATCAAAAGGTTTTGAACGGTTTGTCAATCTAAAAAGTTAGTAGACCACTCCAAGCCAGTAAGAAGGTTATGACAGAGACAGAACTCAGATTATTTCAAATAGAAAATGACAAATTTATCGCTTATCAACAGGTTTTCAATGGTTTGTCAATCTACAAACAGTTAGTAGACCACTCCAAGCCAGAAAGAGGGTTATGGCAGAGGCAGAACACCTTCACTTCTTGTAAATAAGGAATAGGCAAACTCGAAACTGTGTGTTACCATCACATATCTTTAACAGGGGAAAGACATTATGATTGAGGCCACAGACCTCAGGTCTCCTCAAAGCCAAGTAACACAACCATATTCTAGGCATAGCCATTTAAACTCCTCCAGTCATACAACCATTAGATATATGCATTGCTGCTTAACTTCACTTGTAATGGACGCATAATAAATTAGAAAAAGAATTAGTTACCAATATTAATTTGTTTTGATGACTGATCAGAAGAATCAAGTGGGCCCAACTTTGGCCGCTTCACTGACCCACCATCTGAGGAATTCCCAGCATCCACTTTGTCTTCATCATCATCTTCACCAAAATTAACAGGGGGGGCAACAAGTTTTGACTTTTGTTTCAAGCTGAATGCAAGTTTTCCATTTGAAGGGGCTTGAATTGTTTTGCGAGATCCATTAGACTTAAAATCGATGGTGGTTTTACTAATGACGGTCTTTGGAGTTGAAGTCACAGATATACTTGAGCCTGGTCTAGATATCCCTGTTATTTCTCCCTTCTTCTCCTTTTCCTGTTGAAGTTGTTTGAACCTCTCCATGAAAGATCCATCATTAACAAATAACCCTGGATCTGTTGATTTATCCATAGCCGTTGATATACACCGATTATGATCAGTGCTTACTTCTCCACTGCTTTTCATGCAAGCACACAATATAAATAATCGTAGAACTGGCTCTAAATAAGCATCATGCTCTTAAACTAAGAGAACAGATAGTTACATTCTAAATTTTATCGTAATTGAAGTTAGATTTCAAAAAATCAATACAACTTTGGGCAGTAGCAGCAATAAATTCAAGAAACATAAAAAACTGCATCAACAAAATTATTTAAATAAAATTTGAAAAAAAAAAAAATCTAAGCATCGTACATCCATCTTGAGAAAATTGACATCAATTGTATTGTGGATTAAGGAGCAGGTCCCCCATTCTATGGTTGTGGTCAGACTAATAATACATATCCAGCAACCCCATATGACCTCCTTTTAAGAAAAACAAAAATAAAAATAAAAATCCTTATGACCAGTAACTCCAGATGTTAACTATGCATACGTGTATCTTTATATTAAGTAGAGCATGATCCTTCTAACTATCACAAAACCTTATAACCATCCAAGAAAGCAAATGTTGAAGAAATCCAATAACTAACCTAAAGACAGTTTTATTCCTTCCCTACCCCTATTTGCTAACAACAACCACCAAAACCACATCTCAGTTAAGATGCTCTGGTTTTATTACATGACATGGGTAACTTACATTTTGAGCACAGACAAATCACATCGAAATGACTTCTTTAGCCACACAATGAACAATTTAAGCCTCAGAAGAAGTCAAAAAAAAAAAACAACTCTTGCGTAAATAGGCAATAATTCTTCCATATATGAATAGCAAACAACAAATTAATTAAAAAAATTAACCAGAAAAGAAAACAATAGTGGGTAAATTAAAAGTAAGCAGGCAATAGTTACAGACACGGGCAGATTCCATCCCATGGATCACACATACATCAAACATGTCATATCTAAACGTGCACATTCAACAACAGAAATCCTCCAAAAGGTAACAATAAAAAATATCAAATTATACTAGAAACCCCTTAAACAGACGCACAGAAAACATAATAAAAGTTAGCCAACCATAAACCGAAAACATAAGCTTCATCGCACACCTTTAAGCTAATCGATCGCTTCAATTTAATTCCAAAACAAAAACAAAAACAAAAACAAAAATAATTTTTTTTCTGTTCAGATCACGAAAGAATCGTCAATCAATTTAACACCCCACCCACCCCGCACCCAAAAAAAAAAAAAAAAAAAAAAAAAAAAAAAAATATATATATATATATATATATATATATATATCGACACATCAATTAACCCCAGAGAAATATAATTCGAACAAAAAATTCGAAATCAATCGGAGTAAATTGTTTACCATCCGATAGCAGCAGCTGCTTACCTGATAAATATCGACCTGAACCGATCAAATCAAAACCCTAATCGGGTATCGGAGGATAACAAATAAGTATCTGCAAGATGCAATAAGAGGGGCTAGGGCTGCTGATTGGGGCGTGAATAGAAAAATTGATGAGCGTTGCACATCCAACTTTCTCTATAACATAGAGTTTTTACCATTAGCATCGAATTTACGAGATATATAATATAAGCGAAGCTTTTCAACAAAGAGGATTAGGGCTCATTGCAAGATATATTGTATTTTAGTGCAAATTTTCTTACCCTTTTCCTTTATTTATTTATTTTTTATTTTGATGTGAAGTTTAAATTCCATTATAGCCCTTGAGAAAATTATATTCTTTGACTCTTATATTAATTTATGCATTTATTATTGGAGAGAGCTTCTATTATTAAATCCTATATTTGATATTTGATTAAATACACCTAATGAAAAATTTGTAATAAAATAGTCTATTCTAGTCCGGCTTCTTCCATCCTCCACCCGGTGCACTGAGTGAGTTTTTACATGTCACATATATTTTTTTTTTAGTCTTCAACTACATTTTAATAGTGATTAATAAATCTTAAAATGAAAAAAAATATTAAAAAAAGAGACATATGGTATATAAAGACTCACTCAACCAATGCATCGAGTGTAGTACGAAGGAAGTCCATCTTAATCCTATATCTCTCATCTATTTATATTATAAACATAAAAACTGTAACTAAAAAAAGTGTATTTAATTAAATTGATATATTTTTAAATATTATATTAGACATTATAAATGTTGTTATGCATATTTGAATATTGTGTAATTAGGATTGCCAAAATATTTCGAGTGTACAGATCCAAACGAATCGGATTTTAGGGTCAAAATTTCGGCATTACATAACTATATTTTTGGTAGAAACGTTGTCCCATCTAAAAAAATTATAGAAGGCTAATATAATTGCAAATCAACTTGAATAGAAGACCACTTTATCTTTATGAATGTAATTCATTTTTATTTTTTGACAAAAAACAAAGGGAAAGAATCACAATATCTCAGAACTACAGGGACTAATCTGAAATAAACACAAACTTAAACTGAAGTTATATACAGATAAACAACAGCGGGCTCGGGCTGGGTCATTTGCTTGGAAAATGGACGCAACGGGCCTGCGAGCCCTAAACGCCATAACCTCATCATCTTTGATGCTTCTCCACTCCCACTCTAAATCTACTCTTCTTCGCCGCTCACTTTTGTCACTGCATCGCGACCGCAATTCGCTTCCCCACCCTCTCTCCTCTTCCCGCTTCTCCTCATGTAGTCATATCTGCCATTTCACTTCGAAGCAATTTTGTGTCTGAGTTTTTGTTGTGTTTGAACTGATGGTTGTTGTGAAATTGCAGCTGAAAGGTATCGATTGGATGCATTGCCTGATGCTAATGGATTCGGTGCGGCGGCGAGCGAAGGTCACACTAGCAAAGAGTTTCTTCAAGTGGTGCTAGTGTCACCGCAGGTATGCTGCGTTTATATGTGTGTTTTTGCTAGTGATTGTTGGAACTTTCTCTTATTTGTAAATCATTTTGTTGTTGTTATGTGTTGAGCATTTTATGAGCAAATTTTTAGTACTTTTTTGGAGTTTATGTGAATAATTGATTGAGGTGGAAGTTTGAAAATGAAGAAAGTGAAATCTCACTATGCTGTTCATAAAATTGAACTCGTTTGTCTTGTTCGAAACACTACACCGGTCATTTCTGGATGCTGGAAATTGGAATAGCTTTTAAGGAAATAGGGGAAAATAAATGGCTAATAGTTGTAAATTATGCTTAGTAATATGAGAGAAGTGGGAGAAAGAAAGAGAGTGAAATGGTGTTTCTTTTTCTTTTTGTTCACCATTGCTAGTATGAAGAAGATGAGGAAGAAGGACTAGCATATTTTTAGTTCATAGATGTTTACCGAATTAAAATTTAGATAATTGAGTATTGGAGCACATCTTTCGTGGAACATGTGAAGATAAAAGCCAACATGCCAACAAAGGTACAAGATAATTGATGATTATGGAAGAATATGATCATTCACGAAATGGTGTCCATGATGTATCTTGAACTCCATATTGGCTGCCCTTTTGATCCGTTAAGTTCTTTTGACATGATACACTTAATATATTGTTTTCAGCTAGGGCTGGGCAGTACTATCTGCCCATCTTTTGTATCAGTAGCAGAGAGAATGTGACTTTAGTCTAGTTAAATATGGCATAGATGTTATGTTTTAGTTCCATAACTTGACCTTATACATCATACACCAAATATATAGTCAACTGAACTCTTCTGTTTTGATTCAAAATGAAGTAAAATAAAAGGGAGTAAAATAGAAGTTACTAACTTGAATACTACTCGAGTTTACAGGCATTTCCTTTTTCAGCCCATGTGATATTTCTTAATTTTCAATTTCCTCCTAGAAATCTTTATTGCATATTCTCTTTAAAACTGCTTGGCATGCTTAAATTCAAAGTTGTTGCTTTATTCTAAACTCAAGACAACTTAAAAGTCTCAAGGCTCTCTCTTGGATTATTTTCGTCCTCGACAGATTCCTGGAAATACAGGATGTATTGCTCGAACATGTGCTGCATCAGCTGTCAAATTGCACTTAGTTGAGGTAACTTCTGACTAGTTATCAGCTTTCCTTGTGGATGTTTATGTTGTCACAATTATGAAAAAAATACTTTCCCTTTTACCTTTCACTTTCCGCTAGGATTTTCCTAATAAACATGCTTCACCTTTTCTCCTGCTTCAGCCATTGGGATTTCAGATTGATGATGCAAAGGTAAAGCGTGCAGGGCTTGATTACTGGCCGTATCCTTTACTAACTCCTATTGTTGTTTAACATAAATCGATCACTTCAAATAATGTTAGATGGTTTACAACTGTTCAAGATAATGCTTTCCCTAAATGTGAATTTTCATCCTCAAGAATTAAGATTTTAAGCATGATTGGCTGGTACCCTGAATCAGCAAAGGCCTGACTTTGATATTTTCTGCAAAATCTGAAGTTCATGATGATTAACGAGTTTTTCAAGTACTTAAGTCTTTACATTAGATATGTTGTCGTAAAGGCGCATAATTCATGGTCAGAGTTTCGGGAGTACTTTCAGAAGCAGGTTCCGCTCTTTTCTTATCTCAATATGAATTAACAGAATGTGTGCACCTTTTACTGAAAGCATAAAGTGCCTTTTGGATCATATAGGATGGTGAAAAGAGGTTACTAGCATTTACAAAACGAGGAACAAATATCCACTCAGTAAGTTTTGGGTACATTATTGCTTATTATCTTTCAGGCCTTTTCAGTTTAGAGTACTCCAAGCCACTGTGAATATGATTCAAAGTAGTATTTTTTTCTAAGCAAATAAGTTGAGAATGAATCCATGCGGTCCAAGATCCTCTATGCGAATTTGAAATGTAAGAAATGGATGTCAAATCTGCCCATTTACCCAGGATTTGCACCGAAATCTCTAAAAAAAAAACATTTGAATTTGCTACTTGCCATTTCAAATCCATAGTCGAATCCTTTAATCATTACGCAACATAAAGCATCTATACATTGAAGGATCCTGGTTTTATAGAAAATCATAAACATTTTTGAGAAATAGAAAGTTCCCTGTTTCTTTACCCCAGCATGATCCTCCTTTTATGTTAAAAACATTTATGATTTCATTAACCATGAGTTCTTCTGGTGAAGGAATTTACGTACAGGAAGGGTGATTGGCTCGTATTCGGATCAGAAACTAGTGGCTTACCTCCTGAAGCTCTGCTCGATTGTAAGAGTAGCTCATTGGGTGGTGGTACTATTCGAATTCCTATGCTCGAAACATATGTTAGATGTCTAAACCTATCAGTGAGTGTTGGAATTGCTGTATACGAAGCTTCTAGACAGCTCAACTACGAGCAGCTCCAAAGTTCGTCCGAGCCTGGTAAGAACAGCGAGGCATTATTCTTAACTGAAGACATATTTGCTTAAATTAAGCTTTGCTATGTCAGAGTTGTAATTGTAAGTTAGTAAATTTGATTTGTATCAACACTCTGGAACCATAGCTAAGGTTTTCAGAGAGAGGAATGCTTGATATAAATTATTGTTACAACATTGTATTAAATTTTGACCCTTGGTTTACATATTTATTTGGAAAATTGAAATTGTTATGCAATAATTTTAATTGTACAATTAAAGGTGAATAATGGAAAACATCCAAAAACCATACTGTGGTGCAAATAGTGATATTTCCTTCATTATGTTGACAGTTTAGTAATCATATTAATTTTAATATTTGTTGTTGAGAAGATCTGGGACTCGACTCATCTCTTATATAGACAAAGACAATTTTATCTATACAATACTTGATGAAATATATCGGGTATGATGTTCAATATTTATAGGCAAAAAATTCTATGCCCTAGGGGCACGGATCTTAGATCCGTGCCCCCAACCTTGACCCGCGCGCGCACATACACTGTAGTTGTTGTGTGTCGCGCGCACAACTAATTCATTCTTCAGGTATCACATATTTACTCTTCAAGTATCACATATCTATCCTTAAGATATTATGCAGGTACAATGTTGTTTTCTTGTTTTTTCTCTTTTTTTTTCTTCTTTCTTTCTCATTCTTCTTCTTAGTCTCTTTTCTTATTGATTTGTTATTCATCTTATTTGTTTAGTACATTCTTCTTCTTATTATTCTTGTCTATCTTCTTGTTTTTATTCTTCTTCAAATTACCATGAAATCATTTGAGGTTTTTCCCCTTCTTATTCATGAGTAATTTTAAAATATTAAAAATAAATTATTTCAAATAATATGAAATCATGATTTGTAGAAAATTTGACGAAAAATATGATGAAATCGTGATTTGCAAAAATTTTGAGGAAGAAGATGATGAAACATTTAAAATCTTAATATTTTCAGTGAAGGTATTAGTTATATGCTCTTAAGGTATCAATTGTTTAATTTTAAGGTATCACACATTTACTCTTAAGGTATTAGTGCAGAAATAGTGTTGGTTTTTTTTTTTTTTTTTTTTGGTGTCTTCTCTCCTTTTTCTTAATTTATTTTCTTATCAATTTGTTATTCTGCTTTTTTTTTTTATATTCTTCTTCTTCTTCTTCTTCTCTATTTTCTTACTTTTATTCTTCTTATTTACATATTTACTTTTAAGGTATTAATGCTTATAGTATAAGACAACTCTTAAGGTATCAATTGTATATTCTTAAGATATTAGTTGTATACTCTTATCAATTGTATACTCTTAGGTATTACATATTACCTTTAAGGTATTAATGCTCATAGAATAAAGTATTACATATGCACCTTTTAAGGTATTACATGATTACCTTTAAAGTATAAATGTTTATAGTATAATACATTAGATATGCACCTTTAAGATATTATATATGCACCTTTTAAGGAATTAATATTTATAGTATAAGGTATTACATATGCACCTTTTAAGGTATTATATGTTTGCTTTTAAGGTATTAATGTTTATAATATAAGGTATTACATATGCACTTGGTATTACATGTTTATCTTTAAGGTATTAATATTTATAGTATAAGGTATTAGATATGCACCTTTAAGGTATTACATATTTACCTTTAAGATATTAATGTTTATAGCATAAGGTATTAGATATGCACGGTATTACATATTTACCTTGAAGATATTACATATTTACCTTTAAGGTATTAATGTTTATAGTATAAGGTATGACATATTTAGTCTTAATGTATTAGTTGTTCATTCACTGAAATATATCACTTGTATACTCTCAGGTATCACCTGATTTATTCTTCAGGTATCACATATTTACTCTCCAGGTATCACATATCTACCCTTAAGGTATTATGCAGAAATAATATTTTTTTCTTCTTATACACCAGACATTCAACGGTCTCCGCAACCAGAAAAGAGGTAGACACCTGTCTTATGTCCGGTGAAATTCATGCAATGGAATTACCCAAAACTCACAAGAATTCATAAAGGAAGCATTCAATAAATAACTAATCATTATAAAATAAAGAATATAGGGTCCAGATGTAGCTCAAATAGTTATAAATGATAAACAACATTGGATGGGGAAACTCCCCATTTTACTTTAATTGATCCTAAAATTGTAATTCAAGTTATAAATCAGAAAAGATACAGTTATCTCAATCAATACCATGTTGATATCTCTCTCACGCAATACAACAAACACTTGGTGGGCACTCTGAATGTGACTCTAATGTTATTTGCACTGAATTCTTTGAAACTCTCAGCACAATCACCAGCCTGCAATAGAAAGACATTTCCAAGGACGGCTTGTCCAAGCCTGTAGCATCCCGGATCAAAACGAGCATAATTTATTAATTAAATATTTTAACGTACGACTTAATAATTATGTGCGTATATTTTGACTGTCTAATTAATTACATGCGTTTCAGATACGTGTTAATGTGCGTTTCGGATCGATATTTTTCTTGGACATGGTATACAGAATATTTTCATACCATAAGATGCGTCTTGGAAAGACGAGAAGATAGAAACGAACTAGGAGTCAATCGGAGACCTGTAGCTCGAACGACGACGGAAAGAGCAAAACCCGAAGATCCGGAAAACTGGAAGATATTTACGTGAATAGTAATGTTGAAAAATCAACCGATGAATAGTGATGGGATATTTTGGATGAATAGTAACGGAGATATTTTCGGTAAATAGTAATTTTCCGAATTCTATAAATAGAGGCTCCTCCGATTCATTTTTCACCGTTTATCCGAACGAGCCGAAAGCGACGAAAACAAGTAAGTCCTTCTCTCTCCTCTCTTTCTTTCCGGGTTTCTGTTTCCGGCGGGCCACCGCCACCGCCGCCGGCCGGTGGCCGGAAAATTCAAAGTTGTTGGAATCGGATGATTTTCGCACACGACGTTCGTCTCAACGAGACGAATCTAGGATAGATCTCGGATTTCAAATCCGATTTCTCGTTTGCCGGAAAATGGCGAAAAACGGTCTCCAAACCCGTTTTCTCTCTCCTCCTTTCTACCTCGTTTCTTCTCTGTTTTGGGTAAACTCAAACTCTAGATTGAAGCTCTCATCGAGCCGGTCACGAAATCGGGCTCGGATTTCCGAACGGATCTCTCCTTCTCCGGTAATCGACGGTCAAAGATCCGGCCAACCTTTCTCTCTCCTCCCTCCCTCTTCTCTCTCCCCGTCGGCTCTCTTCCTCTCTTCTCTCGCCGGAAAACTTATGGACAGCAGCTGGGAGTGTGTGTGATGGTTGGAGGGGTGGCCGGCGACTGGAAGTTGCCGGCCGGAGTAGGAATGGGCTGGAAGGGTTAGGGTTTGCTTGGTTGGAGTGTGTGTGTTTATGTATAAGCTTGTTGTTGGTGTGTTTGGAGGTGGCCGGAGAAGTTGCCGGTGGTGTGGTGATGATGTCGGGGAGGGGGCGTCGCCGCTGGTGGCGGCACCGGGCAGGAACAGTAGCTATATATGTATGTTGTGCATGTGTGTGTGGGTGACGGGGTAGTGGTGTGTGTGTTGCTTGTGCTTGCTGTTGGGGACGGCGTCGGGTGGCGCCGCCGTGTGTGATAGGTGGGCCGGCGACGGGAGGTCGCCGGCGAGGCTCTGGTGGTGGTGGCCGCCGGCCAAGCTGGAAGGGTGTGTGTGTGAGTATGCGTGTGTGTGTGTTTCCTTGCATGCGTGTGTGTATATAAGCTTGCTGTGGTGATGGTGGCCGGAGTTGAAGGGTGGCCGGCGAAGGCTGAGGTTGGTGGCCGGCGGTAGGTGGCCGTCGGCCAAGGTTGGTAAGTGTATGTGTGAGTGTGTTTGAGCAAGAGAGTGTGTGTATATGCGTGTGTATATATAGACTGTGTGTGTGTGTTTGGCTGGTCGGGAAAGATTGCCGGCGACGAGGGGTCGCCGGCGTAGTTGTTGGGAGTCGTCGCCGGCGACGGGAAGTCGCCGGCCGGAGTTTTGG
The DNA here is from genome assembly GCA_954870855.1 of Scutellaria minor. Taxonomy (NCBI): domain Eukaryota; kingdom Viridiplantae; phylum Streptophyta; class Magnoliopsida; order Lamiales; family Lamiaceae; genus Scutellaria; species Scutellaria minor. Next base: position 11,964,518 of record OX940738.1, on the reverse strand, counting down.
TTGGAGTTGGAATTTTGGAAAAACTGGGTATCGAAGGGTTTTGCGGCGTATTTTCCAGGCACTATTCATGCCGGAATCTGGCGATGGACGGCCGGAGGTGGTAGCCGGTTGTGCGAGGTATCCGGCGAGGTAGGTGGTGGTGGCTGGAGGCGGCGCCGCCGCACCGGGCGACGCCGGGAAGTGGCCTGCTCGAGCAGGCCACCGTCGGGAAAATCTGGGCAAGGCTGGCCGAGAAAACTCGACCAGCCGGGTTGGGTCGCGCCTAGCTGCCGAGAAAACTCGGCAGCCGTCTGGGGCCGGGTGCCGGCGCGCACCCGACGCCGTGTTTTCGATCCGAACCTCGTTTTCTTTCCGTCGTTCATCCGTATTGAGTCGTCGATGACGAGACGTCGTTGATCGGGGTCCGTGGGTCCGGTCAAAGTCAACCCTTTGACCAAAATTATCGTTTTACCCCTAAACTTAAAATGCTCCGTTTGAGCTCGTTTTAACTCCGATTGAACTCATTCTTTTTGCGTTGCAATCCTTGTTTCATTTCCTATCATCTCAGCCATTTAGATTTGACTTCCAGCCTCATCTCCAAAATTCCAATCTTTAGATCGTTCGATCCGTCGTGTATTTAACGACCGATTTCCAACGGAACCTTTTACAGCTTTATTTATAATTTATTTAGGATCTAAGGAACGTCATAACTTGTGTAGGCTAATTGTTGAGTTGAGCCTTGTGATATCGGATCCTTTGGTACTCGCTTGTGAAATCTGATCCGCCGATACTCGTTCACGTGGTAACCACTATACGAGGTGGGGTACATTCTAAACCTTTATCTGGTTACAGTTTTCCCTATTCCAAGCATGATTGAGAAATACTAAATGTTGTGATTATATGTCGTGTGTGGGGGTACATTCTAAACCTTTATCTGGTTACAGTTTTCCCTATTCCAAGCATGATTGCGAAATACTAAATGTTGTGATTATATGTCGTGTGTGGGGGTAACTTCTAAACTTTATGTGTTTACTGTTTTCCCTATGTGATATATGAATTGTTGAACTCTACGTGTTGTGTTTATATACTGTGTTAATTTTACGATGGTGATGCTACGAAGGGACTTCGGTCCATATCTATGCTATGAAAGGACTCCGGTCCATATGTGTGCTACGAAGGGACTCCGGTCCATATGTGTGCTACAAAGGGACTTCGGTCCATATCTATGCTACGAAGGGACTCCGGTCCATATGTGTGCTACGAAGGGACTTCGGTCCATATCTATGCTACGAATGGACTACGGTCCATTTTTATGTCACGTGTCTTTATGTTATGTGTTTGTATTATACGTGATGTGTTTAATTGCCGAATTATTATATCTGTTTAATACGTGATCGGCTTAACAATATTAAAACTTGGAAAGTATCCCCACGAGTGTATTCAACGCACTCACCCTTATTCTGTACTCACACTACAGGAGCTGTTGAGCATGATGAACCCTAGATGGAGAGAGGCGGTGCCGCTTTTGAATCTGTAATTTTTAGGGTGTGTTGCACATATATTTTCAAACCAATATGTTTTAAGTTTAACTCACGTTTTGTAATATTTCTGTATATATATATTCTGTGAACAAGAGATCCTGATGTTATTTCCGCTGCGTATGATGTACATTATCAGTAGTGAGACTAATTGCTATCGGCAGAGGCCGATTGTTGTTGAGTGAAGGAATCACTTCGTCCCTTACCTCTTTCTTCTGTCGTCTCTTGCTTATTCTTTCTGTTGTTTATGCGTCTCTTGCTATTTCTCTCTTCACGCCCAACGGTAAAACTCTGATAAAATACGAAAAGATTTCGGGGCGTGACAAAGCCTCTCCTTGAAGTTGCGGGCTTCGCCAGCGAAGACGATCGACGGGATGATTCGAGGGTTTTGAGGACTGATTCGAGGACGGTTTCATCCGGGTATTCCGGGAGTTAGGAGACTTTCTTCGTTTTCCAGCTATCGAGGCTCCAACTTTTAGACGGTGGAGTGGCGGTGGGGGAAGGTGGTGGAAAGAGAAGGATTTTGTGAAGGATTGAGGAGTTGAGGGGAAAGGGATTTGCAGAGAGGAGAACGCAGAGGAGAATGCCAAAAAGAAAGAGAAAAAAAATAGAAAAAATGTATATATACGCGGGTCTTACCGGGTCGGGGGCACGGATCCTAGGATCCGTGCCCCAGGGGTACAAGAGTGTTCCTCATATTTATATACCTTTAAATACACACATCCTACTACATTCAATAGATCGGGGAAGGTTTTAGGGGGTGTGGTCGCCCCTTTACATTGTAAAATTTCTCTACTATATAAATTTTAGCCTCCTATTTGTTCTATATTTTGATCTGAAATTTGTTTACCCCTTGAAACCAAATTCTAGATCCATTTTTGCAATACATCTTATCTAAAATATTTTTTCGGAGAATCCCATAATTTTAAAGGTAAAAATATGTCATTATATTTGCTATTTTCTTTATGAATCATGCATTTTGCGAAAGGAAAGCAATTCATTGGAACATGATCACTATTCTCAAGATCTAAACAATTTTTTGTTCTATTTCAAAATCATTACTTTTTAATAAAATATAAAATTGAACACCGACTAAAAGATGTCAAAGGTAGGTATTATAACGGGGAGGTATGCTGAAGAATCACAGGAAAAAAAAAGACATAAACCAGAAACAATTAATACAAAATGACAGAAAAATCAATTAATAAATTGTAAATCCAAAAATTCAGAACTTGTAGAGTCCATCTTGACTCTTGAGACCTTAAAAATTGCAGAAAATCTGGTTATAAGCATTACTCTTCTCACTTACCTTTAACAAGAAGCATTAATAAGTTGCTTACTAGTTACAACAATTGCTGCTTGTATTTCTAAAATATGATTTTACGGATTTAATGTCTACATATATATATATATATTGTGTAAATATATAAAATTGATATAACTTATGCAAAACGTTACATTGCAATTTTGTTACTTGTAGATCTTTTTATTCTTTTTTATTTTTTCCCTTCAACTTTTGTCAAAACATTTTGCATGCATTAAGTTTGTTCTAACGCTTAAATAGATATTTCTATTTAAATAACATTTGAAGTTCGAGTTCCTCATTGAGTGAATCTTAATCCTCTTAAACAATAATGACTATTATATCTTTATATTACGAGGAAACCCCCAATCTTAATAGACTCAAATCAAAATCAAAATATAGCTAATCATATCAATAGACTCAACTATATAAATTGTATCTAATAATCTCATTCCAAATATCCCTAAAAAAACCTCAATTCCATCACACATCACACATCACACATAGATAAACATAAACACACAGAGAGATGAAGCTCTTTGTCACCACCATACTGACACTGCTGCTCGCCATTACTTCAGCCGTCAACGGCTGCCAGCCATCAGAACGGGCAGCATTGCTGGCATTCAGGGCAGCCCTGAACGAGCCATACCTAGGCATTTTCAACTCATGGTCAGGCGCCAACTGCTGCACTAACTGGTACGGCGTTAGCTGCGACCCGAAAACCAAACGGGTCACTGACATTACTCTCCGGGGCGAGTCCGACGACCCGATATTCGAAAAAACCGGCCGGTCCGGTTACATGACCGGTTCAGTCTCCACATCGGTCTGCCAACTCGGCCGGCTCACCACCCTCGTCATCGCCGACTGGAAAGCCGTCTCCGGCGAAGTCCCGCCGTGCATCGCCTCTCTGAGGCGTCTGAGAGTTCTCGACCTTGTCGGAAACAACATATCTGGCGAGATTCCAGCGGGAATCGGCAGACTGAGTCGACTCGCTGTGTTGAACCTGGCCGATAATGAAATCTCCGGTTCGATACCCGTTTCCATGGCTAAGCTTAAAAGCTTGATGCATTTAGACCTCAGCAACAATAAATTGTGTGGAGAAATCCCATCGGATATCGGGAAGTTGTCGATGATGAGCCGGGCTTTACTGAGCCGGAATCGGCTCACCGGTTCGATCCCGAGTTCTCTAGCCGATATATATAGGCTTGCAGATTTGGATTTATCAATGAACCGGATTTCTGGCTCGATCCCAGTTCGGCTTGGGTTGATGCCGGTTCTCTCAACCCTAAATTTAGATGGTAATCGACTGTCAGGGGAAATACCCGGTACTTTAGTTAGTAGTACGAGTTTAAGTATATTGAGCTTGAATCGGAATTTGTTAGAAGGTAATCTACCAAATGTTTTTGGTCCAAAAAGTTATTTTACGACACTCGATGTGTCATATAATAATTTAACTGGTTCAATTCCAATATCATTAAACACAACAAAGTACATCGGTCACTTGGACTTGAGCCACAATCACTTTTGTGGGGCGATTCCAAAGGGATCACCGTTCGATCATCTCGGACCGTCGTCCTTCAACAACAACGATTGTTTATGTGGGATGCCGTTGGAAGCTTGTTAATCAATTTTTCTTTTTGGAAATTATAATGGTGATGATGTTCTATTGGGAGTAATTGGAATTGTGTTCTGGAATTGTATGTTTTAATTTGATGTTTTATCTACAACTTACATTATAAATTGTGTTAATCCTTTGAATGTTATTCCTTTCAATTATGAATTATGAGGATGAAAGCTCATCAAGAAAGCCATTATGGATAAAAGCATTTGTAGCATTCATAGAAGCAGGAGCTCTTATGGGTTTGTACATTTTATTTAATAAAATATGATTGTTATGAGACTGTGTCATAAACCCTAATTCATAAAACAAATTTTAACTGATAAAAATGGATTTTCATAAATATTGTAATGGATTGTGCATTCTTATAGTTCTTCATGTTCAATTGGGCTCATAATGCATATATACAAATTGGTAAAATATTTTGTAACAAATAAAATACTTCAATGTTCGTTAATCTCTAATGTCTCAAAAGAGTAATGGCAATTTTAAAATATTCTAATATTTCTCTAATAAATGTTATATACACATACCCGTACATACTAATCTTAAATAATAATAATAATTCGAAGAAATTAGAATTTATTTGATTTTTGAGATCTGCAATTCTCAAGCAAATAGAGCTACACATAAAGCATGAATGTTAAAATGTGGGGCAGCTTCAAGTCTTGTGCTTTATTCATCTGCAGTTTATTTGCACATACGCATTGACACGAGTAATCAATTATACCATATTCATTCATGCATCCATGGAGCAAAAAAGAAAACATTTCTAGCAAGATAAATGCATAAAAAATCCTTGATACTTCTCAAACTCAAAATCGAGTGAATTCAAACACGAGATAATCGTCTCATAAAGGTTGAATCTCATTAACAAACAGCATGGTTTCCTTCTTATAGACTTTTGTAAAGATAATAAAAGAGGTCACAAGAAACAGCAAAACTGAACTTAGTAAATACCTAAAACAGAAAGTCTTCATTCTTCCTCCTCGATGACTTGGGTTCCCAATCCCTTCAACCCTCCTTCGGGAATTTCTGCAACTGTAACCAAAGAGTAAAACTCCTCCTTGGCATCTTCATCGTCGTTTCTCTTGCGTGCCACACGAACGCGAATCCTTCTAGGCACACTTCGAATACCACGGCTCCAAATGTGCTTGTTCAACTTGACGTCAACTCTCACATCGGTAGTTCCCATGGCCTTCTGGGCGAACTTTCTAATTTCCTTGATGGCTTTTGGTGCCTTCTTCTTGAAAGTACTGTACACATATTGACAATCATGTTTTCAGCTTTCGTATATTTGAACCATGAACAGGATTGATAGGATATAGAGACCTCAGAGTTACAAATCACTAGGTGTAGGAGTTAATTCTATCCCATTTGTAAGAAACACACCATATCAATTGTAGAATTATAGAATCAATTGAATTTCAACTAGAATTGCTCATTTACTATCTAAGCCTGTGGTCAGCATCTCAAACATAAATCTGATTGTCAACTCACGAACACTTTTAAAGCAACAGGAATCCTAGATTGGCTATTGGCTAGGATCAAAGTCTAATCATTAGGTATCAAAAGTTTTCCAAAAACGAATATATCTCAATGAAATAATTATATTATTTTCTGTATAACAATGTCTAGTTTCAACAGCTTACTAGGAAATATGTAGAAATATCCACCAAGCTAAATCTCCATAAGCAGGCCACTAAATACAAATTCGATTCAAATTATTCCTCAAACATGTCTTATGACAAAATGACCAAAAACATAATGAATAGTTGCATAAGGGCCAGTATTAGGTTGAAAAAGCCTCAATTGAATGGGGTATGCTCAGTCCAGCTCAGAATTTTTTTAAACAAATCAATAAACGGTTATTTAAGCTACTAAAATCTTCAATTTTTGCCCAGAACATATCTATTGCATGAGTATGCAACATAGAAAACTGTAAGATGAAAACATGTGAAAATATTTTTTTTAAGAACGGCAAATTTGACAATCTTAAAAACAACTAAGAAGTCATATCTAGAAATTACAAAAGCATAACCACCGTAACAATAGTATGAAAACAGTAAAAAATTATCAGCTTTACCTATACATCTTCCTATTAATATAAGCCCAGAAAAGTTAAAAAAAAAAAAACTTGATCCAATGCAGACAAAACAAAATAAAATAGGAAAACCGATAGTTATGTAATCAAACAGACCATCAGGTTAAGAATATGTCAAAAATCTTAACACATACACATATAATCATGGAGAGAGAGAGGAGGGGAGAGAGAAAGAGTACCATCCATGGAGGCGTCTGTGTAGATTGATGGTGTATTCTCTTGTAATAACCTCCTCTTTCCGGGCCTTGCCAAGCTTCTCCATTTGTGATCTTGGAAAATGAAGCTCTTTCCTCTCTCTCTCTAGGTTTTTGGCAGATACAAAGAAACCCTAGAAATGTCGCGGCGAGGTTTTATATATGCTTTACCCTCTGAATGAAGCCCTAAGTTTTTGGGCCGTGAGTTTAATGTTGTAAGCCCAATCTGATTTTTCTCTAAAGTAGGCCCAGTTTTGTTCAGAAAGTTGAAGCCCATTTTTCTTCTTTTTGATTTTGATTTGGAATTTCTTTCATTCTTTTTTGTTTTTTTAGAAAATAAATAGTGATGATTCTGGCCTTACTTGACGATTAGATCAGAGTATTTAAGATATAATGACTTGAGTGTTCGATATTTCAATCGAAGAAGAAATATCGAATTCATATGATCCATTTTAATGGCCTAGTAGTCTGAATTTAAAATAATAAAATTTAAAAAATGAATTGGGTTGATCGATGGAATCATGAACCCAATTAAAGTTGGGCCGATTCGATCCAACACAACACCACCCCTTAACTGATCATGCTGGCTTAACCAGAGTTGAGCTGCTCAAATTGTCATTCTAGATTGTATTATGTGAATCTTAAAATTTTCATGATTATTTAACAAAAAAATCAACATTGAAGTTAGATTTAAGAGTTTTTTAGATGATTATGTGAAATTTAAATTATACAATATACAATGTTTGAAAAATGGATTTCAAACTTGATTTTTTTTTTTATTGTACTTGAAATTTAAATTTATTACAATTTCTGTTTGGGCCGAGTCGTATGTGGATTTTCTAAGTTTAAATTTGAAATTCAATTGAATTTTGATAATTTTGTTTTTGTTTTGAACTTTTAGATGGTAGAATACAATTAAAATGTCACATTATATTAAGCATCATAAAAAAAAGATATTGTTGTATTATTTTATTTTAAAAAAACAAATGATTTAATTAAAAACTAGCAATGCAACAATGTGATGCACGAGATTAAATATAAGAATTGTCTATTTTATTATCATTATATTTATATTATTTTAATTTATATATAAAGTCAGTAGTCTAATTCAAGTTACGAAAAACTAAACAAAATAAATGGATTATTAAACTAAAGTAATTGATCAAATGCATAATACGATAAATTGAGTGTAATATTCACATTGTCGTTTACAAAATTTGAAATATTTTTTTGTAAACTACATTTGTCGATCTATTGCTTTGTCCATCCTTTTTATCACATATCAAATTTTGAGTCCCTTACGGTTTGTGACTCTTGAGATTGCGACATACAACTGTTCATGATTGAACACCGGGTTTTTAAGATACATACCAACATAATTTAGAGACCGACTCTGACTCTTGTTGATGGTCATTGCATATGATACGATGAGTGAGAGTTGTCTTCTTTGAAACTTGAATGGTGTTGGTCCCAAGTGGCTTAGAGGTTCAGAGGGGGTAAATGAACTTCTATCAAAAAATTTTTTCAAGAACTTCTATAATGTAGTTACTGAATTCTATATCAGAATACAATAACTTTATCAGAATCAATAAGCTGGCAGAATACTGATTCAGCTTATTGTAGAATCAGTAAGCTAACAGAATGCTGATTCAACTTTCTGTAGAATCAGTAAGCTAGCAGAATGCTGATTCAGCTTACTGCTTCAAATTTACCGTACGCAGCAAAAATAATATCAAGATAGAGTTTCTTTTTGCAAATCGTTTTCTTTTCTAACTATGAACAGATGAACAGATATGAATAAATGATAAGATATGCAAGCACAAATATAACAACAATAAACACACAAGGGTTTATAGTGGTTTGAAGGTAGTGTAATCCTTTTATGTCCACTATTCTCCTTCACTAAGGGGGAACTCCACTAGGTCAGATTGTTTTACAAGTCTCAAATTTACAATCTTCTTCTTAACGAGCTATCACCTACTAGAATCAGTAAGATTCCTCGGCCAATCCCACACAGGGTACAAATACTCACACTAAGTAAAAAGCCTTAACAACTTAAAGCTAACACTAAGTGATGATCTAAATCTTTCCCACTAAGGACACCGAATAAAACAACCTAGCACACAACAAATAGGTTAAAAGTATATAGTTCTTCAACTGATGCTTCAAAGACAACTTTGAACACTTGAGGTTCTAAGTAACATGAATATCTGGCTGCTTCGAAGAAGGTTGAGTGACTGAGCTTCTTAAGAACTTGAGAGAGAGATAATTGATAAAATATGAGAGATAAAGCTTCAGTAGTTCTTTTAGTCAACTCTTCCTTCTTTTATACTTGTAAGGAAAATGTGTCCGTTGAAGAGAGACACACTCCATTTGAAATTCAAATCTTGATCTTCTTTTATCTTCTACAACTAAGCATTAAGTGCTCTGAGAAAAACAATGGGAGGAAATGTGTACTATGTTGAATCGCATTAAATACTCCTATATCCAACTTACAAGGACTATTCGAACTCAAATACAACTTTCTTTGTTGGGTGTTCGTTTCTGTCATGTATTCATTTATTGAGTCCACAACCCGACCCTACAGATATGATGAATTGTCCACAATAATTGTTCTTACATGGTGGATGATTTTTGCAGAAAACATTTTCCAAAAGATTTTGTTGACATGACAGACGTTGATAATGAAGGATATCCGATATACAGATGTTGGGATTTGGGAAGAACAATTATGAAGAGTGGAGTTCCAATGAATAATAGATTCGGTGTTCTATATAATCAGTATCTTATATTAAAATATGACGCACATATGAAGTTGAGTAGTGCAACCAATCTCGATCTATCAAGTACCTATTCAAGTACATCAACAAAGGACAAGATTGTGTCACAACAACTTTTTACGAAACATTTCGTGGAGATGTATACAAATACACATAACTATGACAATTAAACAATGTATATAGATTGTGGAAATATCCCGACTTATCATTAATCATGGAAATTATCTCATAACACGGGGCTTTAATCCGATAGTAACACAAGGCTTTAACCTGATCGTAACACAGGGTTTTAACCCGATCGTAGCATGAGTCTTTAACCTAATCGTAACACAGGACTTTAACCTAATCGTAACACAGAACTTTAACTTGATCGTAATATGAGATTTTAACCCGATCGTATTGTAATTGTGAGCCACCATAGCTTGCAAGCGTATACACACATATTCACTTCACACTTAAATAAACATTTTTCGTATTCGCAATAATAAACTCATAATACAAAATTCAAAATTTAGTAACAATCACATCGACATATTATCATAAGAGTAATCTCATTTCACATATTCATAATGATCGCATAATTGAGAGTACGAAATTCATAAATGCAAAGTAAAAAAATTACCCTTACATTAGGAAAAGTTGGAGCATCTATTCATAAGTTGTCGATCAACCCTATATAGTTCATATTTCCTTGCCTCCTTAGCTGCTGCCAACCACCTCTCTACAACCCGTTCAGCCTCAATCGACGACACTCAACGACCATCACACTCGGCGTCATTCCACACGTGCACACACATCTACTACACTCACACTCACCACCTGAAATACAACACCAACCTCCCCTCACGTCCAAATACACACACAACACACATCCAAACCCGTTGTCCAGTGCCCCTATTCCATCACCTCTATGCCATGGTGGGTGACTACTCATCGCCGACAACACACACCACCAACCAACACCCACACACACAAAACGTACTACACCAACCTTCAGCGTTGCTGACCACGATGATACAAACCCACTCCACCGGCAATCCTTGTGCCAACATACTACTCGCAACAACACCAATTAGAAGAGAGGGAGAGAGAAAACAAAAAATAAGATGAGAGGAAAAGAGAGAAAAATAAAAAGAGGAGAAGAGAGAGCTGAGAGGAGAAAATAGTTGAGAAGCTGACAGAGAGAAAAAAAATGTGTATATATTCTCTCTCTCCATCCACTGCCTCTTCATTCTTGATTATAGGTATGTTTTTTATTTTATTATATTATTATTATATTATAAATTGTGTTATGCGTTACATATATATACATGTTTATTCATACAGTCCTGCTGTCATATGCATATCCACTATGAACACGTTAAAAAGTGCCAACGATTAATATGTCAAAAATCTTGAATATCTATTAATTTCACTTTTCATATAATGATGGTATGAGATCATTATACGTCATCGGTGAACATATTAATAATTGCCAACGATGAATATGATATGGTCGAACTGTAGCGAACCGGGTTTATACTCTTAAATCGAACTAAAGTCAAAATCAATGTGTGTGGATAACTCTAAGAAATCGAACTATTCTACGACATTATGTGTGAACTATCCTAATGAAGGGCGGACTGTTTTAGTCCCGAGATATGTCGACGAACTAATTAACAGTGAAAAGGGTCGAGCAGATTTGAATTCAACTGATCGCTATTTTTGCGGATCAGTTGCCCACTTTCCATATTTTTCGGGTAATCTCAACTGCCACGAATTCTAGGGAGTATATATATATATTTATTATATTCATTCTTTCACTTTTTTTATCACGCATAAATATATCAAAAACACATACATATACATTGCTTGAGAGATTTGCTTAGCAACCTTATTGACTTGAGCGTCGGAGTCCCATCGTCGGGAATCCCTCCCGATGTTTGTTTTGTAGGTATTTGGATTCGAGGCTTCGAGTTTTTGACTGGAGAAGAAGGGTGTTGAATTGGAGCAACATCAATTGGCGCCGTCTGTGGGAACATTTTTTGAGCTTTTAAGACATTGAGATAACAAACATGGTGAATACTCGAGGATCAAAGAGAAGAATGGAGATATGTGGACCATCAAGAGTATACGAGGATGGAGGAGATAGCCGGAGTTCTGTCCCGGTTAATCCTCCCCGCACCATTACTTTGAAACTAGAAGAACTTTCCGATTTGATATCGGTGGCGATTCAGAAAGCTCTGGGTAAACAAATAGTGGAGTCACAACAGGATGATGTTGGAGTTAATATCGAGAAGGAACAAAAAGACGATAAGTCACGGACAGATGAGAGGGAGAGTCAATTTGATCACCCCTAGGGGCCAGAAATGAGATCATGACGAGCTGTCAGAAAGGGTTGACGAGCTGAAAAAGGAATTGCGAGAGGTCCAACAAAATATTCGACGGGTTTCGAAAAGTTCAAGAGGAAATCCTTTTTTCTGATGAGATAATGGAGGATGGACTACCGACTTCCTTTAGGCCGGTGAATTTTGATTATGATGACACCACTGATCCGTGGGACCATTTGTGTCGATTTGAAAATACTGTCATTTTGCATCGGTATTCGGATGGTATCAAGTGCAGGGTGTTCACTACTACCCTCACTAGGGCTGCTCAGACATTTCAGTCAGTTAAGTGATGGGGCAATTCATGACTTTGAGCAATTATCAGATTTATTCGTACATCAGTTCGCCAGTGCTAGAAGATAACGACGATCTACCCAGACCTTGTTTGGGGTTAAACGGAAAGTGGAGAAGACGTTGAGAGAGTATGTCAAAAAGTTTACAACTGCAACTCTGGAAGCTCTTGAGGCTTTAGACGATCTGGTAGTCAATGCCTTTATACAAGGCTTGAGAGAGGGCGACCTTCATACCTCCTTGGTTAAGAAGACGCCTAAGAATTTTGACGATTTATTACAGAGAGCTACCAAATACATCAATTTGGAAGAAGCAATTCACATTAAGAAAGGTGAGGGCTCTAGCCGAGTGAACAGGTCACATGAGCAAGACCTCATAAGGAAGAAAGAGATAGACGAGTCTCGAGCGAAGTTCGCACCCCTACCATTGCGAGATACCAGGGTGGGTAGGAGATATGACCAGTACACGTTATTGACTATTTCTCCCGAACAAGTGCTGATGGAGATCTGGAACTTGCCCCAATTGAGATGGCCAGCGACCTGGAGCCCACATCCCAAGAAACCATCTACCTTTGGAAATGGCAAACTCTGTCGTTTTCATAATGAATATGAGCATGGTACTGATGAATGCTTGAATCTGAAGGACGAACTGGAGAGACTGATTAGGGAGAACAAACTCGCTCGATATGTTCGTCGAATAGGTACAAACTGATTAATGATGAAGCGGGGCGAACAAGTTTGAATTCAATACTTGAAGTACCACACTTCTGTATGTTGCTTGCTACTTCTTTCAATTTCCCTTACCTTAATAAAATGAGAAATATTCACTCTCCGTGGGCGTAGACTAATTTAGCCAAACCACGTTAAATTGTCGTGTCTTTTCTTTTCTGTTTGATTTCATATGATTGCTGTTATACTTGATGATTAAGCGAACTGAACATTCCCTCGGAATGTCCTGATTAAGCGAACTGACCATTCCCTCATGGTAGTCCAACTTTTCTAATTAATGATCAATTAATTGGATTAAAAGTTCTGAAATTTAGTTTCACCATGATACATAGGATTTGCCTGATCAACACATGTTCACTGTTCTCACTATTTGTTAACTTGATTAATCTGTTGGATCTGGTTTTTAAATTTTCTTTTGCTATGATTTGTGGATTTTAGGTGTTGGATTTTTGTTTTACTATGGCTCGTAGATTAAGTGATATCCCTTTGCACTCTCATCTTAAACGCGTCCTACTGTTCTACTATTGTACTGATCCAGTAAGCTGCATCTTAATTTCCCATTTGGACACCTCCACATTCCATCTGTAATTCTTGGTCAACAACTTCAGAGTCTGGCATTACTATTATATATTTGTTTTTTTAGAGTTCTATTCTGAAGTGTTGATTCTCACATATTATGGATTTTATGTACCCTGAAATCTGATATTCCTTAAAGTTAGATAGCATCAGAGGATATACTTTTAGGGCTAAAGTACTTTTTGCTTGTTCTATTTTATGGGCTTTGCTTGCAACATATATTTATTCTCACCTGTGTTTTCAATGGATGCTGTTGCAGGAACGGATGATGATTTTCCTCCACCACATCAAAATAGAATGTCAAGAGGTGGCCGTATTTCTGGAAATGGAAGGCCTGCTGCGTTGAGTTTTCACCCATATCCCAAGATTTATGATGAGTCTGACATGGAGGCTAAAATTCACCAACTTGAGCAAGAAGTATAAAGTTCAGTTCTAAGAGCCTTTAAAGCACAAGCTGATGCCATTTCTTGGGTACTATCTATATAGACCACATGAATCAAAAGTGTCATATTTGTTAGATAAGGTTTATATGTTTGCTCAATGAAATGTATTTTCTTCAGGAAAATGAAGGTCTAATACCTGAGCTTAGGAAAGAGTTAAGGTTATCAAATAAGGAGCACAGAGATCTTCTCAGCAGGGTTAATGCAGATGAGATGATCAGACAAATAAGGTTTCGTACCTAACATGTTTGTTAGAAAGTCACTGGCAAGTTCTTTAATTTAGTAAATAACCCATTGTTTGCTATACAAATATGGGACATACTCTCAGGGAGTGGAGACAATCAGGTGGAGTACAACCAGGCATTCATGGAGCAAATCAAGCAATCCATGATGCAGTGCCCAGTCCTTCGATCTCAGCTTCTCACAAAAAGCAGAAGATAGCCCCATCTTTGCCTTCTCTATCGTTTGTTGGGCCATCTCCTTCTTTCTACCCACAGGCATTGCCTACACAAACCAGCCATCCTTATCAGCTGCAAAGCGTGGACCTATGACAGTGGCTAAAGGCAAAAAACATAAATCTGTGAGTTTGAAACTTGATCACTATGTTGGACTTCCTACTCATCTTGTAATGCTGACTTTTGGTTATGTACTATACTGGTCAGATACCGCCTGGTTCATCTTCGATGAAAATGTTGTATCCCTCTGGACAATTTGGTATCCACATTTATTCTGGCAGTCTTACAAATGAACCAACAGGAGTTTCATTTGATTCATTAATTGGAAGGAAAGTCAGGACAGGTGGCCCGATGATAATAATTTTTATGAAGCTATGTAAATTTTTTTGTTAATGTGATATATATATATGTATGTATGTTTTGGCCATGTAAAATTTAGAATACTTTCATTGTATTTATATATATACACACACATATATAAATCATCTCAATCTCTTAAGTAATCAAATCAAATCTTGTACGTTTGTTTCCCACTTTTTTCAATTACCAAGCAAAATTTGAAATACAATATCAAATCAACCTTTGTTTTTTTTTTAATCATGTTTGCAAAATTTGAAATACATTGTCAACTACAATTAAGGGTAATCAGCTTCATCCTCCTCCCAAAATCTCCTTAAGTGTAATCAGTTTCAGCTTCATCCTCCTCCCAAAATCTCCTTAAGGTAATCAACTTCATCCTCCTCCCAAAATCTCCTTAAGGGTAATCGGCTCTTCATCCTCATCCCAAAATCTCCTTAAGGGTAATCAGCTTCATCCTTCTCCCAAAATCTCCTGGAGATGGTCCACCTGTTGATTGATCAACTGATTCAGATGTAAACTAATGACGACAACTTCCAATAGGCGCCCGTTCTTGCCCTCGATAACACTGTACCCGTCATTCCGAATTTGCTGGATGCTTCGGTTTGTAGAGGGGTGTGTCCACATATTCCATGAAACCACCGATATCGAAACCAATATCGATATTTATCGATATTTCATCGATATTTCCCCAATATTTCGTCAATATTTCCTCAATATTTTACCAATTTTCCTATAAATTATACAATGAAGTTACCGATATTGAAATCGATATTTCACCTATTTTCCTACAAATTGTAGGATGAAGTCACTCATATTGAAATATTGAAATCGATATTTCACCTATTTTCCTAGGATGAAACCATCGATATTGAAATCGATATTTTGTAGGATGAAGTCACCGATATTGAAATCGATATTTCACCGATATACCGATATTTTAACAAAATTTCTACAAACTTGAAATCGATATTTCGCCGATATTTTATCGATATTTTAACAAAATTGATTGTTTCTTTACGGTTATTTGGAAAAATGAAAATATCGGAGATATATCGATTGCACCCTATTTTATCGATCACGTGAAAAAATGGAAATATCGAGGAAATATCGAAGATATTTCTGGATATTTTCATCCATGGTCCCAACACATTACCTAGATCCTAGATCTAATACATCTAACGTTTATCAATTAATAGAAAATTTACCTTGACGACCATGTCTGAGGTTGCTGGAAGAACCACAAGAATACGATTTGTGGTCGCCAGAGATTGAATAATCACTGGTTTCTCATCGTCTTCAGAGTTCACTCGAAAGCGCTGTGTAAACCGAGGCTTCCTAAGAAATTTTGCTGCCCCACTGCTGCACACAAGTATTATGTCAGCATTTGCACTAATGGATTCAACAACATTCCTAATCGAAGCAGCTGCCGGTGAATCACCGACAACAACCAATAGGTTGATGCGAAAAGGAGGATGATGATGTCCTGCTTCTTCAGCGCCTCCGCCGTTTCCTTCTCCCACGACAACGCCTCCGCCAGCGCCTCCGCCGTTTCCTTCTCCCACAACAACGCCAGCGCCTCCATTTGGGTTTTCGTTTTCGTTTTCCATAGGTTTTTTCACGAGACGATTTTCAATTTCCAAAATTATTCTTGAGCCACAAGTTAACATATAAAATAGCTATTCTAAAAAAATAAGTAAATTCCCGTAGTACCCTTAATGAAAATTCTCGAATTACATCTCAATGAATTTACTTTATTACCTTTAATGAAAATTCCCGAATTGAAAGAGTTCAATAATTTTTAATTAGACTGTAACTTATTAAAACAGACAAATTATATTCAGTGACGGACACACACACAAGCCAGGGGCACTGGCCCCCTGAGATTTTTGAAAATTACTAGGGATATTTTTGTCATTTTACAATTTTTATTTAAAAAAAAAGAAATTATTATGCAGCAGGCAGCGGACCTAAGCACTCAGCAGTCTTCCAATTTTATTTTCTCTTCCATCTTTCACCCCTAAATTTCCCATCTTTCTCTCACACACAAAAACCCTAATTTCATTTTTCTCAATTGCTTCTTCATAAAATTTCAAGGTAAAATGTTCTATTTATATTATTTGTTTGCTTTATCTTTTTTTCATTATTATTGTTGATTTATTATGCCTTAAATTATCTTATGCTCAACCGAGATGCTCCGTAAATGAAAACGAGATTATAATCAACAATAACATGATGTTCTTGGTTTAGAATGATTTATTTTGTTTTTATTATTTTATATCTCAATAGTCAAATTAAGATGAAAAAAACATCAACAGAAAAATTTGAAGAAATGGATTTGATTCTTTTGAAAAATTCCCCAAAAAAATAAAAACAAAAGAAAAGAAAAATCATGCAATATGCTCAAAAAATTAAAGAAAGAGGATTAAATATGCTAAAAGTGAAAGATAAGTGGTAGTGACGAATGAAAAAAACAAGATTAGGCGGTGATGTAGTCAAATGTAGCAACAACAATGATTTATATATTGATTTTATCGAGATTGCGATATATATATATATATATATTTTTTTTTTTTATTGTATATTTTTATTAATTGACTTGGGCCCCCTGAGCCGAAATCCTGGGTCCGTCACTGATTATATTATTTAATTTACTGCAATGTATCTATAACACCTTAAAAAAGAGGTGCTCTCAATCCCAACTAGAAATTACATAGCCGAAGCCCAAAAACTAAAGTTAGATAATTGAAAATATGGTGAAGTGCTATTTTTCAATTTGATCATGCATGAACCCATGGCATAAAGTTCATTAGCTCGAAATGCATGCTTACCTATATCACCGTTATCATTTTATAGGAGGGGGAGGGGGTCTTACAATTGAATGCCCAACAAGTTCCATTTGCGAATTTACATCAAGTTGCTGCTGCATTGCTCACCATTGCTCCCATTTAAATCTGAAAGAGGATATATAGACCACATTTAGCTGGATCTGCATGGAACAGACAACAACAAGATAGAGCTTTTGATGACGGCCAGCAGGCATATATGCACAAATTAGTCAAAGTAGCCAATTACTACTAAAGATGTTAACCAAGACACAATTACGAATCTGGAGGTCTTCATGCAACAGAAACATGATATCCTAAAACACAAGCAAACATTGATGACTTAGGATAGCATATCGGCAGTGAGGACTGCATTGTTAAAACTTGTGCATTTTTCATAATCTAATATTTCCCCTTACCATACATTACGATTAAGATGTTCAATCATTGCATAAAATCTCTCCCATAAGGAAGTAGACAAATACAAATTATACTTTATGTAACCTCCCAAACTTTATAATTTGGCAAGTGTGGGCATTGTTGTTGACATTCTCCCAAACAATCAACGGCCTAATCATAATTCACTACACAAGACAATTATTGAAATATATAAGAAAACATGCATACATACTCACTCTAGCCACCCCCAACCCCCCAAAACCAGACAAGGAAAAAAGAAAGTTATGAAGTCGTGGAAAATTCCAGGTGATGCAGTCCTACAGTATTTGATCAACCAATAACGTTCAGAGATTTACGGTGTTTTTGCAAAGCAGAAATAACTGTACAAAACACAAACTAAATATTGGGAACCATCTTTAATTTCTTTCTTTTTTTTTGCCATTTAACAATAAAACCATGATGTGATGAAAATTTATATTGGGAGTTGTTGAAAATTTATTGCTAATAATTGGACTCACCAGCATACCTCAAAAGTGTAATAAATTAGAGCAAAATGTATGCAATCTTAAAGTTCTATCTGACATAATAACAGATTTCCAGGGACCTTAACATAATATACTTGAAGTTGGAGGACCATAAGTAAAATAATTTCACCTAACATCCCAACCGCCGAAATCCCTAAATTCACTGCGGAATGTTCGTATTATCTTCATCGTCTTGGAGTAAAAGCTCTTCTCGTTATTATCGAATCTTTTTCTCTTAGGTTTTCCTTAGGAATTCTCAGCGACGACATGTCTAAACGGTATGTTATTGTGGAAAAACAATATCCCTATTTGTTTCGGGGAAAATAATATCAATGTTCCATTATTTGTGAGTTCTTCAGTTTGATCATGAATTCGTTTATTTAGTTTATGTTGTGTTCATAATCGAATCAAATTTGTGATGAGATTTTTCGTTTCTTTTTTTTTTTTTTTTTGTTCTTGCATCGATTTCTTGAATATGTATTTGTTTATTTCAATTGGGTTTATATTGGAGCTACAAAAAATTAGAGATAAACGAGGAAAGCAAAGTATGCAGTTCTAGTAATTCCTGAAGCGAAAAGGAACAATTATCATCAGGTTACTTTCTCGTAGAAATATGTGGTGTTATCCCCAGAAAACCATTGTTTTGTGTTATGAATGTCATAATGAGCACTTCCTTTCCGAACTTGACTCATCGCCAACGTTAAATAGGGTTATTGAATTGCACCAGGATTGACAATACATTATGTAGGCTCGAACCACACTTCTTACTCAGTTTGTGCTAAAAGGTATATTGATGGTTTATTGGTCCTAGCTAGAACAAGTCCATCTTTCTGAAAATGATCGAGCATGTGGCCTGGTATTTCATTTACATTATGGTACATTGCTTTACTACTTATATGTTGGTAACCTTCGACTGTTAAATTAACAATTTATTTACTATGTGGGAGGCATTGACTTCCAATAGAACAGTTCCTTGTTAACAGAACTTCTTAATGACAATATAATAATTGCTCGTAATCGCCGGTCCTCTTTTATTGCACCATAAGATAAGTTTCACCTAGATGTTTTAAACAATTGTTGAATGATGATTTTGGAAAGCTAGAAAACCATTGTCATTTGAGAATTTGGAATCTACTACATAATCCTTTGGGGATGCAATGGCAAAATAAAGTTCAGGATATATAGTGTCTTTTCTGTCTTTTGAAACTTTAGAAAATAAAGTTGAAGTAATCAATTGTTGGATTTGAAGATATGGTACCACATGAAAGCTGGTTTAGTAGAGTCTAGACTCAGTCTGAATTATCGTAGATTTGAAGAGGTTAACATAGTATCATATTCATAGACTTGATGAAAAACTTGAGAAAAAGTTAGTGGAATCACATTGGACATTCAGGATCCAGCAATTACTGCTTTTGGTTGGTAGGAGCTCACGTCTTTCATCGAGGTCTGAATTTTTTTTTGTTGGTTGTGTTAATTATCCAATGTGGGAGAGAACTCATCTTCAGGTTTTGGTGTATTTAGGTATTTACACAATTTCAAGATCTATCTGATCTGTGCTATCAAGATCACAATGTAGCTGGTTTCCTTTATTTTCTTCTGAGCATGAAACATTTATAACAAAACTTTTTCATTCAGCCTCACCACCATCTGAGGAAGTAAGAAAAACCTTTTAGAATTGAGCCACACATGCCTTTTTATCTTACTTAAAGCTTGAATGAAGCAATCTTGTTAAATCACAGAAAGTATTCAGCAGTAGAACTTGCATTTCTCATCCAACAGTTCCACATATTTTCAGAAAACTCTATTTTTACGTGGAAACACATTGGTCATTATGTGATCTGTAGTATGTGGAACTTGGGACTTTTGTCCAACTGGTTCATACATTTTCTCAAAGGATTATCTCCTTATAAATAGCGATGCATAGATTATTTCTTGATGTCCATCACACCTCTTATTACAATTAAAAGTTGTTTGCATCATTTGACATTTTAGAACACTTCATAAACTGATTTTTTTTTTCTTCAGGGTTCTTTGCAAATTCTTTGCTCATGGTGCATGTCTAAAAGGGGAACACTGCGAGTATTCTCACGATTGGAAGGCCCCGCCTAATAATGTAACTCCTTGTTAGTCTACTTAGAATATTTGTTGCATTTTGATGTTTTAATGTGATCTCATTCTTCTATTCCGCACTTATGTTATTACAGATATGTACGTATTACCAAAAAGGAGTTTGTGCTTATGGAACTCGATGTAGATATGATCATGTCAAAGTTTCTCGATTACTATCTTCAGAGTTATCTTCATCAGCAGATTCTTCCAAGGAACTTTCTTCTGCAACTGCAACATATGGTGCAAATGTTGCAACGGCTGTTAGTGCTGAACATTCAGCTTCTAGTGGACAGTTTCATCTTCATAGTACACCAGTATGGGGAGAGAATTCTGGGCATCATGATACGCCACAAGTTGATGATGATTTTGCAGATGTTGTGGGTGATGATCCTGCTGACAGACCGATATGCTCTTTTGCTGCTGCTGGTGAATGTCCACATGGCATAAGTTGCCCTCACATTCATGGGGATCTTTGTCTCACCTGCAAGAAACATTGCTTGCATCCTTTTAGACCTCAAGAAAGAGAAGAACACATGAAAACATGTCAGAAGAGGCAAAAACACTTAGAAGCACTGACACACAGTCAAGATATAGAATGCAGTGTTTGCCTTGAAAGGATTCTCTCAAAGCCTACAGCAGCAGAACGGAAATTCGGAATATTGTCAGAGTGTGATCATCCATTCTGTATATCATGTATAAGAAATTGGCGTGGTAGTTCTCGACCATCTGGCTTGGATGCTAATTCCGCCCTGAGAGCTTGCCCTATATGTCGCAAGCTTTCATACTTTGTGATTCCTAGTGTCATTTGGTATTCCTCAAAAGAAGAAAAAGAGGAGATTGTTGACAGCTACAAGGCCAAGCTAAGGTACAATTTGGTCACTCCCTTTTATCTCTCCCACTTCCTTATATTTCTCACTCTGATAGCAAGTAATTATCTTTTAGATCTATTGATTGCAAACACTTTGACTCTGGGAACGGGACCTGCCCATTTGGTACCAGTTGTTTTTACAAGGTATATCTTTCCTTCACTTGTTCTTTTCTTTTTCATGCCATTTATACAAATGTTTTTGCCATTTATGCTGCATTGCTCATTTGGAAGTGTGTGTGTGAATTAGGTTTACGTTATGTTGTAATTATAAAAGAGGGCCTATACAAATGGCTTAGTTCAATTACCTTAATTTCTACCCCTCTTTGATTGTGCCAACTGGTTGTTAAATTGTTTGCATATTTTATTTTTTGTCGAGTTGAAATTGATAAGATAGGGTCGAGCTGAAATTGATACCTTGGGTATAACTCTTTTAAAAGAAAGAGGAAGTTCATTTGAGGTAGACTGGTCTTGATTCTGATTTTAGCAGTAATTTTCCAACAAGCCACGCCTCTAGTGTTTCCGACATTATTTTGACTGTTGAGAAGAGATCTGGATTTTCTGGGCTTCTGCCTCTCTAGAAATAATGCTTATCATATCATCTTTGTAGTTATATTGTGTTTTAATCATCAGCATGTGTTGCTTTGGAAATGTATGTCATGGTACGGTTACTTGTGACACAATCGTGTTTGATATAAAGTACAACTTTTTACTTCTCTTCTTCTTATTTTAATTGATGTCACTCTAGTTGGGATGATCTCTTCATCTTCCTCCTTTTCATTCTTCAGTTTTCTGTAACTGTGTAGTCTCTGGATCCCTAGACATTAAAGTGTATACTTTAGGTGGAATAATATCTCTTTATCTTCCTCCTTTTCAATCTTCAGTTTTTTGTAACTGCAAAGTCTCTGGATCCCTAGACTAAACTGTAAGCCTAACAAATCTCTTTTAGACCCAATTCAAATAGTATATATAATCCACAATTCTGATGAATCATTTGTAGATCCCACCTGCAGTTGTATATCCACTGTTCTACTTTTCTTTACATGGTAGCCCTCTTCATTCAGTTATTAGCTATCTGTTCAGATCTCTTGTCTGAACTAAATTCATCAAAAAAAGTTCTACATAGCATTTTACAAAGCCAATAAGCTTTGTACCAAATAGTATTTGAACCTGCATCAATAATCATCAGATTGTTCAATAGCGATAATTGAAATTGAGTGTGATATTTAGGAGTTTTAATTTAACCGGAAAGTAGGATTTTCTTGAAATCACTATGCAGTGGAACAAATCTCTGCCTGGGCTGTGAGCACGTCAGAGGATCCTATTTAGTTAGTATGTAGCATACAATTCACTTAATCAAGGTTGTATATCTGCATACATTCACTTAAATTTGCTTTTCCTGTATCTTCTTGTTTTTCTCCTTTAGTTGAAATGAACGTATTTAGTTATTTTTTATGCATTCAATTGTTTGCTTTGTGCTGTTTCACCTTTTTATTGTCAGAAGGTAATAGGCAGATATTGTGGTTGAACTCAGTCTGTAACATTTTCATGCTAAATATATCATTCCATCAAATGTAACACTGTTTTCTGAGGATTTCATGTGTAACTGCATTAATAAAAATCAGTTAATTATCATAGTTGTTTGTTTTATGTAATGATATGAATTGTAGTTGTCTTAAAAAATCTAAAAAAAAAAAAGGCTTGGTGATAAAGAGCATTGATGATACCATTTCTGTGTTCACAGCTTTACATATTATAGTGACTGACTGCCAATGACTTTTTTTACCAAGGGAAACTTCTATCTTTTCCAAATCCACCTTTGTTACAATAGGACTACTATGCTGCAGGATGCTGCTTCAAGTGATTCAAATGGTTATAATGATGATATTGTTGGGCATAAGAGATAAAGTGAAAAGATGATTGAATAAATTGGAAGCTGAATATGAAAATGACTTTGATATCACTATGATTTGCAAAATCTCATTCAGTAAAGCTTTTGAGATTACAATCTTTTTGTGTTTCTCACTTTTCTGACCTGTCTATTTTACTTCTTGGTTGCCAGAATTTATAGGCTAATCATAATTTGTGGATAACCATTGTGGTCAAAGTTAATAGACCATCTCTACAATATCCTATGGATAGATTCACTTGACTGATGAAGCTGAGAAGTCATGCATGCACTAGCCATTGTGATTACAAATTATCTTCTTCAACAGATATTCCTCAAACTGTTGTAATTTTAAGCTGGAAAAATTGTGATCTAAAAAATGTTAAAATTAAGCAGAGATTTTAATATGGACCATTTTGTCTTTTCAAGACTATGAGGTTGGTCTTAGGACTAGTGATGCTTGAGGTCATTATGTTAAAAGAGAGATATATGCTCCTAATTCAGTTGGTTGGTCATTAATGCTCTAAAACAACAGTTTTGCTATTGTCTTTAATACATGCAACTTTGTGGATGTGATGTCAGAGGAAAAATGCGTTTTCTGCACCGAGTACATGACTTCTATGAATTTTCACATCGTGTTCATATTTCCTCTTTGCCTGTTCTTTTGAATATGTTCGAGTTTACATAACGAACAAGTTGCAAAACATATATTTATAGTTAATATGTACTCTATTTTTACAGCATCAATATCGTGACGGTCGTCTTGAGGAAGTGGTTCTTCGCCATCTTGGAGCTGAAGATGGAAATACAGTCATTGCCAAAAATATTAGGTCACCCTTTTTTTCTCTCTTTCTTTTTTTTTTGGGCATCAGTATGCTATATTTTGTTTTTAACTTCTCTAGTTTACCTGTTCGTTCATATTTTGTGTGCCATGCTCATACTTTCAGGCTTTCCGACTTTCTTAGTAATTTGCGGATGAGGTGAATAAAGCACTTAGAGTTCTTAAGGAGTTCTTAGGTAATCTCCAACACCCCCCCCCCCCCACCCCCACATACCATCTAATCCCATTCATCTGATGAAATCAGAAAATTGTACAATATTATATTATAGCGCCTGATGATAGTCATCTCTTGTTTCAAGGAGTGATTTTGCTTAATACAAGTTATGCTTTTATTTAGCTCAATTTATTCAATCTGTAGTGGATGACTGTTCTCTGAAGCCTATGGTTGCTCAGTATTGTCAATTATTATTTATGCTTTGATTTCCTTGTGGATTTTGACTTATCATGTAAACCACAGGCTCTTTCTTAGTTCATGAACTTGTAAGAGCCAAGCTTTTGGTAGCATACTGGCGTACATCCGGCTAAATAATTCAAAAGTTGATGAATCAAGGCTTTTATCTAAGGTTAGTAGATCTTTTGCATCTATATCACTGCATTAATTCTTTAATTGATTGGGGGTGCTTGAAAAACATTTGGTTTTGTTTTTTTCTGGCTATTCTGGAAAAAGATTTAGGGCAAATTTGTTTCAAGAATGTGATTGGAAATATTTACAAAGTGAAATATAGAATATATGAGATGACATATTTTTGCAGAATTTTTTTTAAGGGTTATTTGGTCTGAAATAACCCCTTTTTTATTATGTCACCCCTCCCGCCTTAAAACCATTACACTCCAAATTCTTGAACTGCATGTGGCATATTAACTTTGTAATGCTAACAACCTGAATGATGACTATTAAGAAATGACCTCTCCCATGACTGCTTTGACCTTCTTGATGACCTTAATGTCGATATCCCTAATGGCCTCTCCTTTGAGTCTTTGACCTCAATATCGGCCATTACAAAGTGACCTCCCTGACAACTTCAATAACAACCATTAAAAAGAATGATTACTGTGACGATCTATGTAATAGAAATTTAAATCCAAAACCTCGCATGTTTTTTCCACTTCTCAAGATTGATCAGCTGCCAAGTCTTACATATCATAGATTTACCATTTACCTCATATTGCATTTGGCTTTTATTATTGGAAGTGATGCAAAAATTGGCCTAGGCAGCCACCTAGGCGGACCACTGCCATGCCTTTTATTCGGTCTCTCTAAGCAGGAAGAGTTTCTGCCTAGGTGGGACGAGGGGCTGCTTAGGTGTCCTGATCATCAACTAGACTTGGATTATTTTAATTAAATCCTGCCAATGAAGGAACCAAATTAGTCAAAACTTCATCTTTCCTTCTCATTGTGTGTGTTTTTTTATTGACTGCATTAGCGATCTATTCCATGAATCTTGAGAGAGAGAGAGAGTGTGTGTGTGTATACATGTGTGTTGTTTTGGAGAGGAATAGGAGGGGGAGAGACAGTTGTATGTAATTTTGTGTGTGTTTTTTGCAGAAAGAGAGTGAGTGATGTGCAACAATACGTCGGATTGATACTGAAAATGAAAAACTAGGGTTTATTTTTGCCTATCATTTCTTTTTATATTATGGTAATATCTTGCCCTAAATTTGGTTGGATTTAGTGCCAAATGAGCTTGTTCTTATGCCCATTTGGTGGAGAAGCCATAACAAAAATGAAGTTACTTGAATTTATTATTAAAACCAAAGAGGTGTTCAGCCTCCTAGCCTCCTAGGCCTAGGCACCTTAGTCGCTGGGTGCCCATATGCTACCTGACTAGAGTCTAGCAAATTCTGCAACACTGAGTATTGGTGGTAATTAAACTTCTTCCTTCTATAACGTGAATCAAGGATGGGGTGATTCTAATCCTTATTGAGTAATTTTTGTCAGATTTTTGATTGAGTTTTGAAGCAAGGGTTTTGGTTTGGAGGAGCTGAGGAATGCAGATTTCTCTTCACTTGGTTCTAAAATTTTGATTGAGGGGTATAATGTGCATCGGTTTTGGAGGTGGGGGGAGGGCATCGAATTTGAAGTTGGGGGTAAAAACCATTAACTTGCCCCTAAAAGGGGTATTTGGCCAAAGAAATTTAGAATTGTGTCCTTTTTTTTTTGGTTGGAGTCCATTGGAGGAAGACATTTATAGTTGTAGATGTCTTGTGTTTTGTTAAAGTTAGTGGGGATATAATTATTTAAATATTTGTATAAATGGTTGATATTATGGGAGTATGAAATACCATATTAAAATAATATAAAATATGAAAATGAATATGTTTTTTGTTTATCTCCTATAAAATGGAAGAATGTAGATGAAACTAAGCATAGTGAATTATGGATTCCTTTTTCATGTATTAAATACCTAATGAAGAGTAGTCTTTAAATATTCTCCTTGAGATTCATGGATTGTTGACGCCTCGTTCGTGATGATAAAAAATATTCTAAAAAAATATCATAACATATAGTGAACTTTTTGAGATGATGCTAAATTATATTTTTCTTAATGTGATTAGTTCTAAAAAATGATTAGTAATCTTTTTTGACTGAAACTCGTGATGATAAAAAAAGTTCACTATATGTTATGGAAAACAAAGAGAGAGAATATGAATGATACTAAGGAAGACCCCACAGACATAAAAGACTTGAGAAAGATAATAGTGATAACTAAATAATGGTAGATGTGGGGTCTTTATTTGAATTTTTTTTAGTTAAACATGAAAACTTATTTGTTTGTCCCATAGTTACCAGGATCACGATACGATTTGAGTTGTGGGACGGGTACGTGGAAGTTGGATCGATGCTGTGGTTTGCAATTTCGGGTTGTGGTATAGTTAAAAGAAGCACTTGGATCAATTTTAGAACTATATAAAATATTAAAATTCCAATGTAAGTTGAATTAAAAAAAAAAACCATATATGTGTTTTTCATTTATGAGACTAATAAAGGATGTTTCAGTATGGTCAATTTAAATAGATTGTTCCATATGTTTAAATTTCAATGACAATTAAAAGCAGTCTGTCCATACATGATTCTTGAGCAGCAAGGTGAGACCATTTTTAACCGACCCACCCAATCATTGGCTCTCTCATTTACCCCTCCGTTTCTCTTGCAGTATCATCTCCATGCTAAGAAACACTAGAGTATAAATAGATTGTGCCTTAAGAGGCATATCTTATGGCTGACTCAACCACCAGATCTGATCAAAACCACGTTGCTACAGTTGTTTTGCCAGAAAACCATGAGAATAATAATATACAGTTAGCCTGATGAGTAGATAAGTAAATAGGTAAAGAGTAGTCTTTATTCACTGCTGAAATGGATTTGCCAATTTTAGTGATCCAAATCGCATCACCAAATGATCTGGGTCGAAATGACTCTCAAGTTGGGAATGAAGAACAGTGTGGCAATACAATCATTCTTTTTATTGGCGAATTATATAGCAAAACCATTGAGTGAATCTTCATTAGTGATGGCTTTTTAGATTTTTGTTGATTTTTGATAAAATTCAATTTACTTATTTTGGAAATTATATTCCATTGTGAGAGAAATGCCAGTGATACTCTTATGAGCGCACCTCCTTCATTCATTTTTAGTGAAACATATACTTACAAGGGAAAAACAACATTTTAAAGATTTCATTTAATAGAACTAACTTTCTATACGATGCTAAACACAGGGTATTCTTCGTTGTTGACAGATACAATAATTGTGCCCTGACACCAGATTCCAGGATTGAAGAACTGAGGGGGGTCATCCATATACCAAAATTTGAATGTATCCGAGACTCTATAAACTATTGAATCTACATCCATATTTTGGTGTTAGTAGTTGGTGTGATTTACAGGTATTATTTTTTGCCATATTAAGAACAGTGAAATGATGAATGGCAGGGGAAAGAACAGCTATGCAATATCACTAGTCTATATACTTGCTTGAAATTAAAGGCATGGTGCTTAATTTGTATACTGTATTTATTGTACACGACCTTGGATCTCACAGGTATAATGTACGTACCCATGATGTATGTCCCGTGTGGATTTTAAATTTTTTACGTGAGGCTATGAGGGTTTCTATAATAACATTTACACCAGATTTCTCGGTCGTAGGTACTGCATTAACAGAATGCTGTTTTTCTGAGAGTTGCAAATTCTTTCACTTGTGAATCTCTTTCAGTAGTAATAGTTACCAGTGTGTTATTGGTTTCTATCTTGTATCTTTTATTCTTTTGTTGTGTGAAAAGAGAGTTTTTGTTTGAGGTTTTGGAGTGTATATTTTCCATTGCTCTGCTTTTTCCTTTCTATTTTAGGTTAATTCTGTGAATTATGTGGTAACAACTTACAGCAAGAATGAGGATCCTTTTTTATTTTTTATATTTTTAGGAGATTAATCATCTTGTAAAAGCTTAAAATTATATAGTAGTTTATTAAGTTAAGAACTGAATATATACTACTGTCAGAGTTGCGTTCCAAATCTAAATTGCAACGTAACTAGTTCGAAAATAAAAAAATATATTTCTATTTGATTATTTAGTTTCTATTTTATTTTATCAACATTATGTCAAAATAATTATAAAATGTGAACTAAAATATAAGATAGAAATATAATAGAGAATATATGGCTTGGAGTGCAAGAGATTTAAGGATTCAACGATTTCATTCTAACAATGCATAATCGGTCAGTAACTATATAGAAGCATGACATAATTGAGTTGTTCATTCGAATGTTGACTTAGCTAACCATGTAATTTTTAAGTTTTTTTTTGGGCAAATTACAATTTCGGTACCCCAAGTAAACCCCTTTTTCACTCTTGGTAACCCAGTTTTTTCGAGTTGCAACATTGGTCACCAATATTTCAAAAGGTTCAATTTTGGTACCTTTCGTTAGTGTTCCGTCAAACACCGAGGGAACATAACTAACCCTAAGCGTTTTGGAGGCAACATCAACGTTTTTTCCCCCAATTTCACTTCCATAACTAATCCTAATTTCTCAAATCCCTCTTTAATCCACCGGAGTCTCGCATCTAACTCTCCAAATTTCTATTACCCTCTTCAATACCACAAGCATGAGAAAGAATTACAAGTGAAACACTGAGTTAAGGAAGTAAATGTATGATTCTTGTTAACTCATAGCACAAGAGAGATGACAAAATAATAAGCAAAACAGAGACGAGAGCGGAATCCAAAACTTGCTCGGAGAAAGTATGACAAAGTATATATATTGTTCTTGAAAGAAAACTTGATTGAGGAATGCTGGTGCAGTGGACCACCAAGTGCTATCCAAACCCTGTGAAAGATGTGGTACCTGGATAGTTAAGAGTCCATTTACCCACAAGCTATATCTGCTCTTGTGATGTCAACAAACCAGGTGAAATCGGGATAATTTCTATAGTCTTGCCTTTATAGCTAGCAAAACGCCCTATCTATTTGTTTATCGAGAAATATATGAAATTAGCTTTTGGATATGCCATGAAATTAGCCCAAGGCATTAGCAAACAATCTCTTTGCAGCTCCCATATGCTAATTCCTCAAACATGTGTCATTAATCTTTCGTGCTTCTGAAAATCCTCCCTCTGTCAGAGTTGAGTTGTTCTTTTGCTGGGACTCTTTACTCGAACAATTTGTCGCTTTAACTTCACTGGATTTGCTTACTATTGGCATCGTACATAACCTTGGATGTTTGACAGAGAGGGACTGTGTTTCCAGCTTGTTGCTAGAGTTGATGTCGCTATCATCCACATATCGATATTTACATTCTTCATAGAGTGTCTAAATTCTCATGGTTTGAAGAGGGATTTGAGAAATTAGGGTTAGCTGTGGAGTGTGAAGTGAAATTGGGAGAAAAAACATTGATTTTGCCTCCAAAACGATTAGAGTTAGTTATGTTCTGTCAGTGTTTGACGGAACACTAATGGAAGGTACCAAAATTGAAATTTTTTTAAACATTGGTGACCAATGTTGCAACTCGAAAAAATTGGGGTATCAAGAGTGAAAAAGAGATTTACTTGGGGTACTGAAATTATAATTTGCCATTTTATTTTTTTTTCATCTCAATCTCAAATCCCTAATTTTGTCGACAACTGAAAAGACTGAGGATTTTGTGATTTTAAATACATCTCCAACAACAAAAACATAAATATTTTAACAACATTTAGGATGAGAATGTTTACATTTCAATATTTAGATCAATTGCAGCTCGCAAAATGCTAAATTGAGGTTTTTTGTGAGTTTTACCTTATCTCAAAATAATTCTAACATTTAGGGTGAGAATACTTACATTTCTATATTGAGATCAACTGTAACTCGCAAAATGCTAATTTGCGGTTTTTTTGTGAGATTTAGTTGATTTCAAAATAGACTTATGAGTAGAAAAGATACTTGAAATAAAGTTATATTTTTAGAATTTTTTTTTATATAAATTAATATTATTCATTACATATATATACAAAAGCTAGACGAGCAGCACCAACTTGATGCGCGGTGAGGAAATGAGAGGAAAACAAAAATAAATAAAAATTAGTCAATACAAATCAGAGAAATATATGCTAATGTCATTTTTATATAAGAAAATCTACTTCTTATTCACTAACACAAGAGATTTTATCTACTTGTTTTTTCATCTAAACTACTAAAATACCCCAAGAAAGTAACTCAAAAATATATTTCCAATTTCCATATATTTTTTAAATCAAATTAAAGTGCATTTTTTGTCTAAAAAGTAAAAGAAACGACTAAAAAATATTTATCATTATATTAAATGAGTAGAAAATCTTCCAAACTCATACAAACTACACGTCCCAATCCCAAAATCGAGGACCATTGTGCAACAGTAAGATCTAATAATAGTAAGTTGCAAATTAAACGAATGGTAAAAATATCCACTTAGGAAAAATAATATTCCTAAAAATAGAAAAAGCACAACCATAAATGAAATTCCGTTGAGGCCATTAGCGCCACCACCATTGTTGCTATCCCACCTTCCACACCACCATGGAAACGAAGAAGATTGCATGTGCCGCCCTCATTGCCGCCTCTGCCTTGAGCGCCACCATGGCCGCCACCACCACCAAGGCTCCATCTCCGGCACCTGTCCCAATCAGTGATGCCATTGCCGTCTTGCCAACCGTGGGGTCCCTCATCGGCACCACCATCTTATCTTTCTTTGCTCTCCATATGCAGTGAGGAAGAAGGGAACAATGATTTTATTTGCTGCTATGGATTTCAAAACTGTTATTTCGAATTCTATTTTATTTAATATATATAAAGAAATTATGTAATTTGATATCCATAGATATATATATATATTATTACATCCATTTATTCATTATGTTGATGGGCAAACAAGTCATATTGTGGATTCATGGATCGAGTTTAAACACGGTTTTACATGAACTAGTGTGTTGTACGAATTATGATATATAATTTAGTTAGATTTAAAAAATTATTATATTAGGATATTACAAACTTCATATATTATAAATGAAAAAACAAAATTGAAAACATCTATAATAATAACTAATAAACAATAATAGTTACAAATATAATTGATTTATTAAATACAAAAAAAATGATTAAATGAATCAAAAGATTGAATAAATAGCTGGACAACTCTTTTTCATTATTGTCCAATGATTTTTTTTTCATTAATTTTTTTTTGGACCATGCTCTTGCTATTTATTGCATGTTTATAAATTTTCATCGTTATTATCTTTATTTCTCAATCAACAATCCAAGAAAGTGCAGATTTGAAAATATGTAATCGTTTGTTTTTCAAGTTTCCAATATAAATTTTGTTATATTTATTTACTGCTTTTTTGGTTGAATATTTTATTTTATTTTATTATTATTATTATTATTTTATTTTTTTTGTATTTGATTAACTATAACAAAAAATGTGATACATATTTTCCAATTCTTTGATGTAATATATTTGAAAAAGTTAAAAACGAACATAAGAACTTGTTTCATTGATAAAAAAAGTTCAGCATTTTTTCATCTTTTTCATTAATTTACAATCATTCTTTAATTATAATAGGGCAAAGGTGCAAGTATGCACCTAAGTTTGGATTGAAATGCAAATTTATACCTTTTTTTTATAGCAAAAATCATCTTTTTAAAACATTTTATTACTAAATAGACAAATTTGTTCTTCAACTAACGATGCTTATGAATTTTTTTATTTTAGATGTAAATTTTTTTTAATTATTAGTTATAATTATTCTATATTTTTGTGGTAAAATAACTTCTAATAAAAAATTTCAATCAATTAAATTACTTAAATTAAAAATTAAGCATACAATGGAATTTTGTTAATGGATTCTACCATCAATTTAACTATGTTTTGCTTCACTTAAGTTATAATTACTGGGGGAATAAAAGATATAAAATTACTATGAGATTCAAAATCATATAAAATTAATACTTCCGCCCTAAAAGCAATCATAGAATTTTTATTTTTATTCCTAAACCACATGACAAAAGAAATTACTGGAATTAAGATGATTTTTTGGTGATGATATAACAATTAAAAATCCCATTGATAAATATTCGTTTTATGTATTTTGTTATATATATATATTTTAATATGTCGAAACGTTTATTTCCATCTCACCCTACTACTAAATCCCGTATACTGGTACAGGGGAAAAGAAAACTAACTTATCCCAACCAGTAAGGGGTGCCCAAGAAAACAAAACCAACTCAAAATTAAAATTTCGAAAAGTTCCACAATTCATGATAATATATATTGTTTCCCTTTTGGGCTGGACATATCAATTATTAAGTTATGGGTTTATGAAATTAATCTGACCCTTAGATTAAGATTACCAATAATACTCCTTTGTCCCTTATATTTTCACCTTATTTTTTAAGTTTTGATGGACCAAAATAAAAAAAAATGAATGCATATGTATCAAAAATAAAAAAATTAAAATAGATAAAAGTGAAGAAAAAGAAAAAAGGAAAAAAGAAAACACACATATAACATACATAATATGTATATTTAGCATGTATTTAATCAGTCCAAGATAGGTAGCACTGCCTTATAGGGTATATTTCCAATAAGCTAAGCTGGGCCGATGAATATAAAATGGGCTTCAGCTGGGCTGAAGAGTATATTTCAGATGGGTATTACAACCAATATTCTCTATTTTGATTTTTTAAATTAAATTTTTACTTTTTTACTTTTTACGACCACCAACCACTACTTTTCTATTATTCTTATATATACGGAAAAAAAGATTTTATGCAGTGCAAACTTCAAATCTAATTTTTTTAAATTATTCAAAAATTATTTCTTTATTCATTTAATTCCTTAATAACTTTTTTAATATCTCAAATATTTCATTAAAATAATTAAAACTATAAGAAAATTGAGTTTGTGAGATAATAAATGTATCTCCTTAAAATAAATCAAAAAAAGCATTCCCACGTTGAGGAACGCAGGACAATACAATTTCTTTTTCTGTATTTATATCAATACAAACTAATCGAAATACCGAATGTAGAAAAAGAGGCATGGTTGTAGAGAGATGAAATTTTAAAAAAAAATTGTAAATCCAAAATAATTTCAAATAAAATGTATGGATACTAGTAAAAACACTAATTATTCATTTTAATTTAAATATTTTATGACAAATCATTAAAGTTTATAGTTTGGGAACAATGGAGACCAAAAGGAATGGTGTTTTGATTTGGAGAGAGAGAGAGAGAGAGTTGATGGTTTAAATAATAAAGATGGTGGAGATATGATGGTTGTAAAAATAATAAAAAATATTGATGTTTGTAAATAGAATACCCATTTCAGATATGCTAAAAAATGTGCTATATGAAATGGGCTTTAGCTGGCCGAAGAATATATTTCAGATAGGCTAAAAAATGGCCATCGTTGCTTTTGATATAAATAACATTTGGTTTGTATCCTAGCTTTTGGTATTAATTAAGCTTTTAGTTTGTCAATAATTAAATATGCAGATGATGAATATAATAGTGTATGCTTCTGGTTTGTCAGATGATGATATAATAGTGTACATATGGATCTTGTTACAAGGAATGATCCATGTTGAAGTATCAGCTGTTCATAGCTTTTTACACCAATTTCAAAAAAAAATCAACTCCATAACTTCTAAATAAAAAGTAGGATGATATCTTATAACATTTAAATTTTAAGAAATAATAAAATTACAATATAACTCATTTATAATTTTTAAAACATTTAACATTTAAAAATATTAAGAATTAATATATTACAGTATAACTCATTTATAAATTTTTTTCAAAACATTTAACATTTATAATTTAAGAAATGATAAAATTACAATACAACTCATTTATAATTTTTTAAAAGCATCTTCATAAATCTAGAATTTTTAAACATTCTTTCTAGAAAATAGAGTTTTCTAGAAATAGACTTCTCTAGAAAACAAGCTAAACATATATTGCTCTAACAGTTAATCGAGCCCCATATTGAAGGCTTCATCAGTGTATAGATAATCTATATAAATCTTCAAGGGCAGAACAAAAAATATTGTACCCAAAATAAACAAACTGATTATAAAAAAAAAATGCAGACTTTTGATCTTATATAATAGAAAATTTATTGATTAAATGAAATCTTTCTGTAAGTGGTTTTGGAAATTGCAGGCTTTTGATTTTTATATAATACAGACTTTTGATTTTTATATAATACAAAATTTATTGTATTGATTGTCTAATTTTGCAGAAAATAAATCTCTATGCAAGTGGTTTTGGTTGATTGTCTAATTTTGTAGAAAAGAAATCTTTGTGCAAGTCAAATGATATAACCTGAAATAAATAAGATAAAATCTCGTATTAGTACCAAATACTAAATTCATAATGTTTTTAAAATATTAAAGTATATGAATAAAATATTACGATTTGTTCTAGTGACATGTATGAATTAAAAAAAATAAAAAATATATATAATATATAATATCATTATTATTTATTAATATTTAAACTAATTTATAGTTTTCATTACTGTGCAAGTTCCACAATACAAAATTAGTTTGTCTACAATGTTCTCGGAACAGGTTTTCTACTCACTTCATGATTAGGGATGTAAACGAGTCGAGCCGTTCGCGAACAGTTCGTGGCTCGGCTCGATAAATATTCGTTCGAGCTCGGCTCGTTAGCTTAACGAGCCGAGCTTAAGCCCGAGTTTCGAGCTCGTTAAGCTTAACGAGCTGAACTCAAGCCTAGACATGTTCGCGAGCCAGACTCGTTTAGGGGTTCGCGAGCCTGGCTCGCGAACATGTTCGTTTAGGGGTTTGTGAATAGGCTCGTTTATAGTTCGTGAGTCTGTTAGTTTATATATTTTATTTAAATATGATTATGAATTTTATAAGTTTTTGAAATTTAGATAATTAATAATTAGTAATCAAAAGAAAATCTTTAACCAATAATAAAATATGATTATGAATTTTATAAGTTTTTGAAATTTAGATAATTAATAATTAGTAATCAAAAGAAAATCTTTAACCAATCCAAAATGTTATGGATAGGACTTGAACACAAAACCCCCCATCATATAAATAAGTTATACTACCACAAGACCAATTTATACTCTTGTTAATTTACTTGTTAAACTTTCTTTTATCTATTACATTTTAAAATATAAACATATTAATAACTAAATTAAATATAATTTACTTATTTCTAATATATTTCTTGCCATGCCATCTGAAATTTTTTGAAATTTTGATATTAATGATACAATTTACCAATGATATATTATCTTAATATAAAAGATATAATTATATTGATGTTTCATATAAATTATATTGATGTTTCATATAATTATATTGATGTTTCAAGTATAATCCCATCATCAACATAATAATTTAGCATTTTGGTCTTGAAAATAAGTTATAAGTATACAAATATATACTTAATAATATATTCATAATAAGTATAAAAAAAATTATCTAGTTCAAAATAAAAAAAATCTAATTTCAACATACCATTAAAAAAACTATATAATTTATTTTTCCAAATGCCTTAAAGTTAGAATTTCTCAATTTACAAAAGTTTTTTGAAAAAAAATATAGATCGATTATCTTAAATTATGTAGTTTAATTTAAAAATGTGTAAAAATAAGTAAAAAATAGTCAATATAAAAAGTGTTGTAATTTTGATATAATCATTATCATCATACTTCAAAAGTGGCTTTCGAGAGTGGAAACCTCAAACCTCATCTACTATCTAAAAAAAAAAATCAATAATCAAAATAAATAAACCCTTAACAAATAATATTTAATTTTCAATATGAAAAAAATATAGAAAATTCATACATTTTCAAAATCTAATTCAACATGCTTAAACTTTGAAAATAGATCGGACTTACTCACTTAGTTATAGAAAGATATCAAACTATAAACATGTGCAAATCTACATATGTATCAAAATTCAAAATCTTTATATAAGAATAATGTGAACGTGTATTGCAATAATTTCATATAGTTTATTCATTTAATTATTCATATATTTGCAAACTCAAATAGGTATATATCAATACATCATATATGATATACTCTACATTTATATGTGTGTGTATATATATATGAATTATATAATTATTATATTATGATCAATAATATTGATTTTGAAAAAGATAGCTTGTAAATTAGATTTTGATTATTGAATAACTAATTGATTTGAAAAACAAACCATAATAAACTTATGTGTATTCGAAAAAAATAGTTCAAAAGATACAATATTTAATTGATACGTATACTTTTTTTTTATTATATACATATCAATTACTAATTTCTGTCATATATCATTGAAAATATTTGTCAACAAAGTTAGATTATTATATACCATATATATTTATTACACAAAAGTAATAGTTTTAGAAATTTACAATAAACTCAATTAATATCACAAAAAAATAAAATATAAAATTTGATGAAATTTCTATTATTAGGAAATGAAAATAGACGAGAAATGAAATGTATGCCAAAATTAGTGTTAACGAGCTCGAAATCTAATTTTTTCGAGCCGAACTCAAGCTTGAACTATCGAGCCCGTATTCGAGCCCATTTCGAGCTTTTGACGAGCCTTTATCGAGCCTGTATTCGAGCCCATATTTTGAACTTTTAACGAGCCTGTATTCGAGCCCTATTCGAGCTTTTAACGAGCCTTGTTATCGAGCCGAGCTCGAGCCCATATCGAGCTCAATCTTTTGATTTCGAGCCGAGCTCAAGCCCGATTTTCAAAGTTCGAATCAGGCTCGAGCCCGAGCCCGAGCCCGAGCCAAATGAGCCGAACTCGAGCCCAATACTGTTCGACTCGGCTTGGCTCGTTTACATCCCTATTCATGATCAATATGAAAGTTGTTGATGTTGCACAACACAAAATTTGTTTGTCTTGTTTGTCTAGATTGAATTTTGTCTAGATCCTACATCAATGTTCTGGAAACAGGTTTTCTACTCACTTCATGATCAATATGGAAGTTGTTGATGTTCCACAACACAAAATTTGTTTGTCTTGTTTGTCTAAATTCCAAATCAATGCTACCGGAACATCCGACCCAATTCTTGATCGGTAAATATTTTCTACTCAATTCATGATCATTTTGGTTTTCTACTCGAAGCAAATACCTGTGTTGGGTAAACCTTTTACAAAAAAAACAAGTGGACATCCATCCTCCTTTCGACATATTACCGAATAATGTAAATCTTCCAATATTATAAAAATAGTACAAAAATGAAATAATTTGATCTCCTCACCAAGATTGTCGTTGTTTTGTTTATGCTCCACAATTTCATGTGGTAGACACCATCCACAGAACTGCATGCTTTTTTTGTATATCATATCGTTCAAGATCAATCTTTCCATTTAAGTATTGGAAAAGTTCAATAATTCAAGAAATAAACATAGTTTGTGATATGGTCAAAATACGAGATAAGCGAGATGATTATTCCAGCTAAAGAATATATCCTTACCATTTATCCAGAATGTATTAACATCTCGCAACAGATTAAATCATATATTATATTTCGCTAAGATTTATGTCGAAATCTTTTATATATCTCGACATCACTTCCGGAAATCTCGGAAACCGCTTATATTTCAAATAATAATAATGGTTTAGTGGGGGCGAATTTAGCTGTAGCCGAGATACCATGGAAATCGAGATGAACCAATAATGTTTCGATTTTATAAATTTAGAGTTGTTCGATATTCAGCTCGAACATTACACCTCATAAATAAGATACCGAGATGCTTTACAAATTTCCCGAGTCGGTATGAATGAACATCTCACCAATATTTAGTTCGAATATTGGATGTCGAGATGTTCATAGGTCTCCTGGAATCTCAGTGATTGTCCTATATTCCAGGAAGTAATGGCTTAGTGGTGCGGATTTTCAGGGGCAGTTGATTCACCTCAAACCCATGTATAAATATCAAATTTTTTCTCTCTTACAAAGGTTACAAACATTAGATACAAAATTGGCTTAAACAAATTGGCACAGTCTGTGGGAAACAATTGAATTAAGACGTGAGATTTTGTTCTGTTATTATGGTAGATACGCGAGGTTCTCGTAGAAGGAAAGAGGTTGGAGAAGGTTCCAAGGTTGCATTGAATGACGATCGCTCGGAGGAACCCGATATTGTTCCAGATCATACTCATAGAGATACTATCACTTTGACTCGTGAAGAGTTATCAAAAATAGTGGCTGCAGCTAGAGCTGTCAAAATGGGCTAGGCCCGTTGGGCCGGCCCGCCCCGCACCGCCAAAACGGAGGGTTGGGTTGAGTAATTATAGGCCCGCGAAAAAGTGGGTCAAAGTGGGTTTGGCCCGCAGTGGGTTGGGCTTTTGGTGGGTTGGCCCGCCTTTATTTTTTTTATATTTTTTAATTTTTTTAAATATTTTTTTATTAAAAATATAGACAAGAAATTAATAATAATGATGGAAAATCTTACCTAATGCAAATAATGATTTACAAAAATATTGATATGAGTCATTTTTATATAAAAATGAAATAAAATTAGTGAAAAACTATTTTTAAAAATTTGTTTTCATATATTATATGTAATTAAATGAATATATATCTTAGTTAATGTATATATGTTATATATATATTTATATATTCTTTTTCCTTTGAAAAAATAAAAATAATAAAAATTTGGTGGGTCGGCCCGCCTAACCCGCGGCCCACTAATGGGTTGGGTTGGGTTGAGATTTTGAGGCCCGCCATTAAAAAGCCCGCCCCGCCCCGCACCGCCAAATGGTGGGTTATGGTGGGTTGTGGGCCGGCCCGGCCCGCCGGCCCGTATTGACAGCTCTAGCTGCAGCTGTTCAGAAGGCTCTAGATAAGCGCCCCATGACATCACATCAGGGTGATACAGATGAACACCAGGAGCAGGGACGGGGTGAAAAGAGACATGTTGAAGAAAGAGAAAGTTGTCTGATATCGCATATACCCAGAAGGCGATTACATGAGGAGTTATCTGAGAGGGTTGAGGATTTACAAAAGGAGATCAAGAAGGTGAGAAATAATTTCAGGTTGAATTCTCGAGGAATAAGAGATAATCCATTTTCGAAAGTTGTGATGGAGGATAAGTTACCAGCTTCTTTTAGACCGGTAAATTTCGAGTATGATGGTACCTCGGATCTGTGGGATCATCTATGTCGATTTGAGAATACGACATTATTACATCGTTATACAGATAGGGTGAAATGTAGAGTTTTTGCTACTACCTTGACGAAGTCAGCACAAACGTGGTTCAGTCAGTTAACGGAAGGGATTATTTATAATTTCGAACAGTTGTCATCTCTTTTCTTACATCAATTTGCCGGATCTCGCCGGCAAATGAAATCAACTTAGATGTTATTTGGGGTTAAACAGAAGGATAATGAATCTTTAAGAGCTTTTGTGAAGAGGTTTACAGATGCTACATTGGAGTCCCCAGAGGCTTCGGATGATTTGGTCACTAGTGTCTTTATGCAGGGATTAAAAAAGGAAGATTTATATGCTTCATTGGTAAAGAAGATGCCGAGAAACTTTGATGATCTACTTCAAAGAGCCACCAAGTACATTAATCTAGAAGAAGCAATTCATATAAAGAAAGTGGGAAATGTATCTCAGGAGTTAAAAGGGCGAGAACCGAACAAGGTGAGGAAAGAGTTGGATGTGAGAAATAGGGGGTCATTAGGGAATACTCGAGTGGAGATGAGAAGAGGACCTAGGTATGATGTTTACACTCAGTTAACATTACCACCTGGACAGTTATTGATGGAAATTTGGAGTCACCCTCAGTTGCGATGGCCTGCCTCATGGGCACCCAATCCGAAAAATCCTCCGATATTTGGGAACGGGAAGTTATGTCGGTTCCACAATGACTATGGGCATGGTACGGATGAGTGCACACATCTTAGAGATGAGTTAGAAATGTTGGTTCGTGATATTAAGTTAGCTCGCTATGTAGTTCGACCCCGGCAAGGAATCAATAACAGAAGACAGGTTGGTGAAGAGCCTCGTCGGGAACAAAGGATACCCGGGCAGCCATATAACCCTCGGCCTGAGTTACCTGCACCACCTCCTCTTTGCCGAGATCAACCTAATCGTGAAGAGAGGCCAACTATTCATATGATCATGGGAGGTCCTACTGATGGAGACTCAAATCATGCTAGGAAATCTCGATTGAATTTTGTTCGGTGTGAGCAAGGGGTACACACTGTGTTTCAAGATGTAGTCATTGTGTTCGGAAAGAAAGATGTGGTGAGTATTCAGTCACCTCAATTTGATGCTATGGTGATAGCTGCCGAGATAGGAGGTTTTAATGTTGAGAGAGTTTTTGTTGATACTGGTAGTTCAGTCGACATTATGTTTCTTGATTGCTTTAAAAAGATGAGATCATTAGTAGAAGTTAAACCAGTGGAAACATCATTATATGGTTTCTCGGGGGATTCTGTTAGTATTTATGGGAAAGTACAATTACCTATGGTGCTCGGTAAAGAATAATGGCGACAGGCTAAGACTATTACGTTCTTGATTGTAGATACCCCTTCGCAATATAATGTTATATTGGGTTGGCCATCTTTGATCGAGTACGGTACAGTCATTTCACCAGCTCATCTAATGATGAAATTCCCAGTTGAAGATGAAAATAGAGTGATAGTTGGAGTTGGCGTGGTACGAGGTAATCAGCAAGCTGCTTGGAAATGTTATATGGCAGCTATAAGACATTCGGAGTCTAAGAAAAGGGCAATCCAGTAGCGGGATGAGGTTGATAAGGCATTGGAAAAAGAGAGGCGGAAATAGAAAGAACCACAGATTTCTGAGTTTGAACCGGGAGAGTTGATGAGTGTAAAATTGTTACCTAGTGATCCTGGTCACCTTGTTAATATTGGAAGTCAGTTGGAAGAGGATATACGAAATGAAGTTATCAAAGTGCTTAGAATGAATGTTGACTTATTTGCTTGGGAACCGAAAGATATGACTGGAATTGATACCAACATAGCCATGCACAGGTTAAACATCAGGCCAAATGCTAGGCCTATAAAGCAGAAGATGAGGCATTTCGGAGCACAACAAAATGAAGTTATTGAGAAAGAGGTTCAGAAATTGTTAGAGATTGGACATATTGAAAAAATCCAATATCCGAAATGGGTAGCCAATGTGGTATTAGTACCTAAATCGGGAAATAAATGGAGGATGTGTATTGATTTTCGAGATCTAAATAAGGCTTATCCAAAGGATCATTATCATTTGCCATTGATTGATAAGTTGGTTGATGCTACTGCAGGGTGCGAGTTGTTAAGTATGATGGAGGCTGCACAAGGGTACCATCAGATAGCTTTGTATCCAGAAGATAGGCCAAGTGTTTCCTTTATTACTTCGTCAGGAACTTATTGTTATACGGTGATGTCATTCGGACTGAAGAATGCAGGGGCTACATACCAGCGGATGATAGACGAGATGTTTAAAAATCAATTGGGGCGGAATATGGAAGCATATGTTGATGATATGTTAGTAAAGAGTAAGCGAGCTAAATCACATGTCTCAGATCTGAAGGAAACCTTCTCCACAATTCGACGCTACGGAATGAAACTCAACCCTACGAAATGTTCGTTTAGAGTTCGAGTTGGTAAATTTTTGGGTTACATGGTTACTCAACAGGGAATTGAGGTTAATCCACATAAAATACGAGCTATTTTGGCTATGACTCCACCGAGAACTATTAAGGAAGTTCAAATGTTGACGGGGAGAATAGTGGCTCTTAGCCGATTTATTTCGAGGTTGGCCGATTGTAGTCTGTCATTCTTTAAAGTGCTTCGGAAAGGTGGAGAGTTCGGATGGACAGATGAGTGTCAGGTTGCGTTCGAACAATTGAAGGATTTTCTAAGTGGATTATCGAGATTGAAACAACCCATCAGTGGATCTCCGTTGATTGTGTACTTGGCAATTGGGAGAGAGTCGGTCAGTTCAGTAGTAATTCAGGAGGAGTGGAAAGATCAATATCCTATTTATTTTGTTAATATGTTTAGCACATTTATGAGCCACAAGATTTTGGCTCAAGAAAAAGACACTCTTGTTGTCACATAGGAGCAAAGGTCGTGAGGAGGGTAGTGCAAGTAACTCACGAAACAGGTGAGTGAGCCAAACCATCTTTTGAGCAATGCTGGCTAGTGCATGATATTCGGACTCACAACTGAACGAGCAACAATAAGTTATTTCTTAGCACTCCAGGATATCAAGTTGTCGGCCAAGAAAATGGAGTAGCCATATATGGAGCAACGTGTCTCAACACAACGGGCCCAATTTGTATCAGAGTATCCGAGGATAGTGTATCTGATGATGGAAAAAAGGTGAGACCAAAGTGGATGGTGCCCTTAACATAATAAATAATTCACTTCACAATCATGAAATG
The DNA here is from genome assembly GCA_954870855.1 of Scutellaria minor. Classification (NCBI taxonomy): domain Eukaryota; kingdom Viridiplantae; phylum Streptophyta; class Magnoliopsida; order Lamiales; family Lamiaceae; genus Scutellaria; species Scutellaria minor. The sequence continues at coordinate 11,921,396 of OX940738.1, read as the reverse complement.
ATCAATAGTGGGAGATTATAGAAATTGACTGACGTGACTGACAGTATAAGACAAGTCCGATCCTGTAATTGTGAGATACTGAAGAGCACCCACAAGAGAGCGATAAAGTGTTGGATCCTTGAAAACTTCACCTCACTTACAAGCGATTCCCCAACAATTAGGGAACTGGAAACCGGTTTGGAATCGAGCAGAGATGTCCGAGTTAAAATGTTGTGAGCATATTTTGCTTGTCATAAAAACAAGCCCTTTCCAAAATGAGTGATTTTCAAGACCAAGAAAGTAGCTCAGGTTGCCTAAATCTTTCATTGAAACTTTTTATGAACCCAAGCAATGAAATTCTACAAAATGGTTGTGTTATTACCAGTAACAATGATATCATCAACATAAAGCAGTAGAAAAATAGTGAAATCAGAACGTGTAAAAAGAAGAGAGAAGTGTCTGTCCTGCTACGGATAAAACTCAAACTAGTAAGAAAAGTGTTGAAGCGATAAAACCAGGCGCGAGGTGTCTGTTGAAGACCATAAAGGGCTTTCTTCAAGTGACATACATCATGTGGAAAATGAGGATCGATGAAACCCGAAGATTGAGTCATAAGTATTGGCTTGTCGAGAACACCATGCAGAAATGCATTCTTGACATCAAGTTGATGTAACGGCCAACATTGTTGAACAACAATAGCTAGGATGACACAAATTATGGCAGCTCAGACGACAGAACTGAAAGTATAAGAAAAATCAAAACCAGGAACTTAAGTAAATCCTTATGCAACCAAACGAGCCTTATAATATTCTATGAAACCATCAAACTTGAATTTAGTTCGAAACACCCATTTTGAGCCCACAATGTTTGCATTAGGAGGACGAAGGATTAAATCTCAAATACCATTTGAGTGAAGAACATTCATCTTTTCTCTCATTGCAGTAAGCCAGTGGGGCAACTTGAGGACAAACTTGAAGCTTTTTGGTACTTGAGAAACAAATAAAGAAGACAAACGAGCAGTTGATGCAATATCTATAAAATACCTCGGTTTGACAATACCAGATTTTGCAAGGGATAGCATTGGATGAGTGTTGGGCGGATTAATCACTAATGAAGGCAGGTTCAGGGGAACAAGTGGTTGTTGTACCGAATCATTGACAAGGGGTGGTTGCATGGGAAGTTCATCAGGCATAGGGGTTGTTCCATGAGAGTGTGCGGTTGTTGGACAGGTTCAACATGTTGCATGGGCTCGATGGGAGAGGACTGCACAGGGACTGGACAAAGTACACATGGTGGCTCCGAGGACCGAGCCTCAAGCGATGGACGAAGCAGCGATGAGGATGAAGCTAACGAGCTAGGCTCCACATAAACCGTAGGCTCAGAAGATGCTTGTGGTTTAAAGAATTCAGAAAAAATCAAAGTATTAGAACTTGAGTTGTTAGGAGCATTTTCAGAGAAGAAAAAAGCAAACTCATCAAATTGAGCATGACGAGTAACATAGACGCAGGAAGCGATAAGATCGTAACATCGAAAATCCTTATGCACACAACTATAGCCAAGAAAAATGCAAGGTTGACTACGAGGTGCTAATTTGTGAGGTGCATAATCACATAGATACAGAAAAATACGACAACCAAATACTTTGAAGTTAGCATAATTAGGAATTGAGTCAAATAGAATTTCAAAAGAGGACTTATTTTTCAAAAGAGACGAATGTAAGCGATTGATGATATAAATAGTCATAGCGAAAACATCAAACCAATATCGAGTAGGTGCATGATCATGAAAAAGCATAGAGAGACCTATTTCAGTGATGTCTATGTTTACGTTCGGCACAACCATTTTGTTATGGTATAAGGACAAAAATATTGATGCAAAATACAAAAAAAATCACGAACTCGATTATTAGTAAATTTCGTACCACCATCACTTTGGAAAATTTTAATATTGGTGTTAAACTGATTGCACACAAGAGTAGTGAATCATTGAAGAACATAAAAGAATCAGATTTGGCATACATAGGATATAACCAAGAGAGTGAAAAATCATCAACGAACACATCATAATAACGATAACCATCAGATGAAATAATGGGAACAGGTCCCCACAAATCACAATGAACTAAATCTAACACACCTGAGGCATAGTTTTCATTCAATGGAAAAGACAAGCGTTTACTCTTAGCTAATTGACACGATGAACAAATAGTAGGTTTTGGCAAAACAGAAGTGACAACCAACTGACTCAAATTATTCAAAAGCTTAGTAACAGAAACAGAGACATGTCCTAAACGAGAATGCCATAATTCAAACGACGACTTTAAAGCAGTAGATGATAAAGCATTCCAAAACATATAGACCATCTCTACAATTGCCATTTGCTAGAATTTTCTTGGTTGCCCGTGTTTAAATCACAAATTACTGATTAGAGAATAAGACATCAACAGGCAAATAAGTTGTTAATTTACTTGTAGAAAGAAGATTTTAATGATATGAGGCACAAAAGAACATCTAACAATGACAGTTTGTGATTAACAAGATGAGAACCTAAATGAGTGATAGAGAGAGCGTCTCTGTTACCAACAATGACATGACTGTTACCATTATAAGGTTCAAAAGTATCAAGAGTGGAGACGGACGAAGTCATATGTGTTGATGCCCCCGTATCCACACACCAATCAAACTGTGGTGAGGGCGTAACATTGCACTATGTCTCAAAAGCTTGAGCAAGTTGGGTAGAGGGTGGAGAATCATCACGAACATAAAAAGACGGACAATGGTTCTATAGTGAGGACTGTGGCAAATCTGACATTTGGGCATATAGAGTTTTTTTCTATCATTGGAAGAGTGAGCCGACTGATTGAAACCACCACCACTAACACTCGGCTGATGCACACCACAACCTCCAGAATTTCTGGAACAGCCACCATGCGACGAGCCATTGCCTCCAGATGATGCACAGGCTGCGTAAAAAGCAGCAGGAGAAGATGGATTGTTGGGCATGCTCCTGGTCTTATCATTTAACTCGTAAGTGTGGGTTTGTTAAACAAGATCATTGAAACTAAGATGAGGAGTGAGAGTCATACGACATTAGCGAAGACTCAAAACTGAGATCCTAGACCCATAAGAAACCAGTGTCCCTAATCAACATTAGAGACAAGATGACCAATGACAGCGAGTTGGTCACATAAGGATTTGAAGTTGCAACTATAATCTACGACCGAGAATGCTCCTTTCTTAAGAAGTTGCAGTTCGTCCCTCAGATGATGTGCTCGAGATGGGGATGAATGACTGAAAGCAGTCTCCAAGGCGATCCATACGTCTCAAGCCTTGGTTAAATCCACAACCTCAGCCGTGGATTTCTCAGTTAAGGAAGATAACAAGATACTGAGAACCCGATTATGTTTGGTATGCCAAACGGTGAATTTAAGATTTGAAACGTTCTGATTCTCGGCATTTTTTATGATGGAAGGAGGTTCGACAATGGTACCATCGACAAAGGGGAGAAGTTTGTCATACTGAAGCATAGAATGACCTAATTGCACCTAAGCAAATAGTTTGAGAAAGTGAGTTTAATAGTGATCATATGAGAATAGCGAGTGTGATATTTTAAGCATTTTGAGGTTTAACGAGTTTGACGATGTCTTCTGCTGATACCATGTAAATTAATTAAATGTTCACTTTTTAAGTCAGGTGATATTGTAATTCATTATATATAATGGGTGAGTACAACAGATTTTAGAAGATACTAGTATCATAACAATATCTACTAATATTTACATCAATTCAAGAAATAAATTGAAATAGATTTGCTCTTATCTATTCTGAAATATTTCTAGAATATTCACTGTTAGAACGGAGTTACAAGGACCATTGAATTCTCGATGTACCAATATTGTCCTTCACTAATTTGAAATTGGGTGCCATTTTTGCGATTTTCGTATTAATCACCTGTAAAATTTATAAATCATGTGAGTGAATGAAAATTATAACTGAACTTGTTTGAACTATTATACCTTTAAATCTTGAATTCTATTTAACTTGTTGACAGGCCATTTCAAGTGCAATCGTATGACAGGCCATTCATAAATCGCAAAAACTTGTGTGCCCCGGACCCACCTTGGCGTGTGGGCCGCTCTTATGCGCGCCCACACGCCCCGCCATATGCCCACGCGGTGCACACCTGCCAGGTATCACACATATACTCTATAGGTATCACACATTTGCTCTTCAGGTATGACATATATACTCTTCAGGTATCACATAATGTATTACTTTCAGGTATTATACAAGTATATTTTAAGTATCACACATATTACTTTCTTTCAATTAAATACCTTATAGGTATTTGTATATATTACTCTCATGTATTACACACGTATAAGGTATTACATATATATCTTTAAGGTATTACATATTTATCTTTAATATATTAATGTTGATAGTGTAAGGTATTATATATTTATCAGATATTAATGTTGATAGTTTAAGGTATTACATATTTGTCAGGTATTAATGCTCATAGTTTAAGGTATCGGTATCACTTGTATACTTTTAAAATATCTATTGTATACTCTTAAGGTATTAGTGTACTGTGAAGTGAGTTTAAATGCTTAAAAATAGCCAACACATCGCCTACTTCGCTGGAAAATCTCCATTTTTGAGTTTCAAGCTCATAAAGCTCGTTTTACTCATTTCTTCACCAAAACACACAAAATTTATACCAAAATGATCCTCTCATCAAGCCCAAACTTTCCCCCTTATCAATTTACAGAAAATAAATCGTCTTCATGTCAAATTAATCGATTTTCAGTCACATTTTGAAGCAAAACGTTTTTTTTTCAAATTCTTGTTCTAGCACACAATTGAATGAAATAATTGAGAGATTTTAACCCCCATAATATCAGTGGCGAAGCCACCGAGGCCAGAGACGAGCTTGGAATCATTGACAACAACGATGAATTTGTCGGAGGTGGCCTCGACCATCTTCTCACGGAGGAGGGCGCCGTCACGGCCCTTAACGAAGTCGAGGTTGGGGTCGACCTTGTCGGCACCGTCGATGGCGAGGTGGATGTGGGGGTGGGCATCGAGGGTGAAGATGGGGATGGTTGTATGAGGGGAAGGATTGAGGAGTGGAGAACGCTGGGAGGAAAGAAAAAAAAAAAAGAATATATATAAACGGGTCAAAAACGGGTTGGAGGCACGAATCCTCCTTGGATTCGTGTCCCCGGAGCATAAGAGAACAATTCTTCATAAATATATTTTATTTATTCATTATGTTGAGCGGCAAAGAAGTAATTTTTGTGGTTCGTGGATAGAGTTTAAATATTGTTAATTACATGTTCTACATGAATTCACATATGATATATGTTTAACTATTTGTGTTATATATATATATATATATATATATATATATTGTAAGCCTACAATACGAGTTGTTTGATACGAAAAAATAACTAAAGATTATGTAAAAATCTAAAAATATCTTAAATTACCTATGTATATAACACGAAAAATAGAACACATAATAATTATTTGAATAAGGTATAACCACCTGTCAACTAAAACTAAAGCATAAAAAAAATCATTAAAACATGTTCATCTACAAATGTTTATTCCTTTAAGTTGTGTTTTAAATCATGATTCGAGTATCTATAAAACAAAGCTCAATAGCCTCGATTGTATTATTTGCAATCGTATTTATAATTTATTATAGGTTTAATGACTACGCAAAAATCAAGGAATAACTTGTATAATGAGTTAGATTACACTTCAATCTTTTTGTTTAATTGTGATTTAATTTATAAATATATTATTTTAATTTTGAAATTCAATATCCTGGATAATTTTCTAATATGAATTTAATGATATTGCTCTTAAAGCTCGACACATGTTGTCATAAGGAAAACCACATAAGGAGTCCAAAACTCGATTCAGATCTTCAAGTACTAGAAAACTAAGTGCTAAAATTATTGATTTAATATGTCCTTAAATACAAATATTTTCAATTACATAATTCACAATTTTGAATTATGTGACCAGCACCGTGCCAATTATATCGAATTTGAGAGATGCACACCATTATAATCTCATTGGAAAGTTCTAAAATTGCTTCTTCTTCTTCTTTTCCATTAATCCTATAATAAATTCATATGCTTTCATATTGGTATGTTTTAATGAAGGATAAATAAAATTGTTTACTTTTCATATAATAATAACTCTATAAAGATAATCGAAAAAAAAATTGGACAAAATAATAAGTGGTGCTATTAACACCCCTTATTTTATAAGTACACCCCTTTAATATATTTTTATTTATTTTTTTAATTAATTTATCCTTCTGAATTTCCTATTATACCCATTTCCGTCCCTCAATACACTTGGACTGCAACCGATATATTAAATAAAAAATAAATTAAAAAATTCATTAAAGACGGGTATTTTAGAAGAGGGGTGTATTACGAAAATAAGGGGTATTAATAAGTTAACTAGCAGTGTACCCGCGCGTTGCGCGTCTTGCCATATAATATATGGTTTATATCATATATTTGATAATACAATGTAATTAATTATAAGCGTTTTGAAGATATAATAACTGTAGTTATTCCAAATTTGAACTACTATTTAAAAATTTATAGCTAATTCAATTTATTTTTATATTTTTAAATAAATATTAATATAGTATTAAACAAACTTCGAATTTCTTAACAATTTTTTATTGCATCCAAACAAAAAAAAAATTATAAGATTATTTAAATCTTTCTATTGATTTCGACAAAATTAGAAAAAAAAAAAAAAAAGTCCATTAGTACTATCATTATTATTATTAAATATTTTTAAAGATCTTATTTGTTGATATTTATATTTTTTAAGAATTAATTTTTTAATAGCTATTATAAGGCCCCTTTATTTTAATTGGCCCAATAAATTTATTCACTACTCATTAAATAAGTATACACAATTACCATAATTTTCATTCCTCCTGCAGATCTCCATTCTTCCTAAACAGTGGCGGGCTCCATCTTCATTCTCACATTCTCTTCTCCCCTCATCTTCTACTTCTTTTTCTTTCTTTCATTTTCTTATTGAGATTTAATTTCTTTTTTCTTCAAATCTGATTTTTGTCCCCCCTCTTTCTTCATTCTTTCATTTGTAATGGAGTATCTGATATTTTTATATTTCTTTTTATTGTAATATGATAGCTCACCAATACCGTCAGAGTTTCAACTCTTTTGAAAATATTTTATAAACTACGAACCATGAATCTTTATCATCATTTAATCGGCAAAGAGTAGCTTCATTTTCGTGCATTTCGTGCTCCCATTTTTTCTTTCTTTATTTCTTCATTTTCATTCTTTAGTTGATATGTAGATGATGACTTCCATCTCTAATTTTTCTTCTTATGTTGACATTTTGAGGCCCACAAATCTTCTTCTTATTTTCAGTTTAATGCTCATATTCATTATTTCTTTTTTTGCTCAATTGGTCAATGTGTATTCTAATCAACCACTTAGAACTTATATAGTACAATGGCTTGGAGAGGAAGCCTCGTTCAAATGGCTTGAAGAGGAAGCCTCATCAAATGGCTTGATGAGAAGTCTGACTCAAAATTATTTAGAAAATCAAAATGAAATAAAAAAAATTATTTACACAGTCAGCATTATGATATGACATTTTTTAGTGGGAAAGTGGCAATACAGTAAATTTTTCCAACTTACCTGCTATTAGTATAGTATAGATAGATAGCCAGGCCCAAATAATAATGATAATGATTTGATTACTTACGTGGATAATGGTAGATTAACCCACCCGGCTGAATGACCCGACAACCCATTCGGATCCTCTCTGCAAATGGATCTTACGTAGCCTCTCTTCTCCACTCTTTTCCCTCTTCGTTTCATTTTCTTACTCCCCAATTAGGGTTTATACAGATTTCTTATCTCTCTCTGTCTCTCTTTCTTCTTTTCTCGCTCTCTACCCATAATTGTTAGGGTTTATAGATTCTCAATTTCAGCGGAGAACCCTAGAAAATTTTCCCAAATCCACACACTACTGTTTATTCCCACCATCTCATATTATCCTTTCAGAAACGCCCACCGCCATGGCAATTGCCCAGGAGCTCTACCCCACTGAGGAGGATTACTTGTATGAAGAAGAAGTTCTTCGAAATCCCAACAATCTAAAGCTGTGGTGGCGATATTTGATTGCTAGGAGCGATGCCCCATTTAAGAAACGCGCAATTATTTATGAGCGTGCTCTCAAAGCTTTGCCCGGAAGCTACAAGCTGTGGCACGCTTATCTCCGCGAGCGCCTAGAGATTGTGAGGAACTTGCCGATTACGCATTCGCAATATCAAACACTGAACAACACCTTCGAGCGAGCTCTGGCTACGATGCACAAGATGCCGCGGATTTGGATCATGTATCTGCAGTCACTGACTCAGCAGAAGCTGACTACCAAGACGCGACACACTTTCGATCGGGCATTGTGTGCCCTCCCAGTTACTCAGCATGACCGAATTTGGGAGTATTACTTGGTTTTCGTGTCGCAGAAGGGTGTGCCGATAGAGACCTCGCTGAGAGTGTATAGGAGGTACTTGAAGTATGATCCGAGTCACATTGAGGATTTTATTGAGTTCTTGGTTAATTCGGAGTTGTGGCAGGAGGCAGCAGAGAGGCTGGCAGGGGTTTTGAATGATGATCAGTTTTACTCTATAAAGGGGAAAACGAAGCACAGATTGTGGTTGGAATTGTGTAACTTGTTGACCCAACATGCTAGCGAGATATCGGGATTGAATGTTGATGCTATAATTAGAGGAGGGATTAGGAAGTTCACGGATGAGGTTGGGAGGTTGTGGACATCTTTGGCGGATTATTACATAAGAAGGGGTTTGCTTGAGAAGGCCAGAGATGTTTTTG